>VIBL01000071.1:1200000-1800000 GCA_008271625.1 Lutraria rhynchaena
TATCAAAATGTGGAAAAAAAAACAAATTCGGACTAGTTACTTTCCTCGTGATTCTGAAATATACTAATGCTACTGAGATGGTGCTAAACGCTATACATAATTGCACATTTTCATATAAACGATAGTGTCCGCCGGGATTTACTCACATGTTTACTTGCACCTTTATGTGTCACTTCCTCATGTTGTATAGACGAATTGCTTTCTGTCGTATTTGATAAATTCGAATTATTTAATACAGCTGCAGACATTAAATTTGGTTCCATCGTAGAATCTTCAGAAAATGATGACATGCGAGAAACAGATTGTGTTACGTTTAGGTTATTTTGTTTCATTCTGTCGTTTTCTTTGTTCTTTGTCCTCGTCAGTGGTACAACAGGCTGCTTTAATGCATTACTTTTATGTGTGTCGGTCAACTGATCAGCAGATGTCGTTGTCTGAATGCTGTTCAAATTGTATAATGTTGATTTAGCTAATTCTGTCTTCAACTGTGTTCTTTTGTTAGATTTATGGGACGAATGTTTACTTTTGGGGGAGGCTGCTGGTGGTTGTGATTTGTTTTTTCGTGTTCTCTTTCTAGTCTTCTTTGAAGTTGTTTTTGTAGGTTTCCTTGATTTTTGAGGCTTTGTTTTTGTTGTTAGAGGTGCTGTTGTTGTTGTAGGCTTAGTGATAGTCGTCGTAGGTTTTGTTGTTGTTGCAGATTTTGTTGCTGGTGGTTTTGTTGTTGCTGTTGTTGGTTTTGTTGTTGATGTTGTTGGTTTTGTTGCTGATGTTTTAGGATTTGTTGTTGTTGTTATTGGTTTTGTGGTTGTTTTAAGTTTTGTTGTTGTTGTTTTAAGTTTAGTTTTTGGTGGTTTTGTTGTTGTTGCTGGAGATTTTGTCGTTGTTGGTTTTGTTATTGTTGTAGGTTTTGTTGTTGTTGTAGGTTTTGTTGCCGTTGCTGAAGGTTTGGTTGTTGTTGTTGTAGGTTTTGTGGTAGGCTTTGTTGCTGTTATTGTTGGTTTTGTTGTTGTTGTTGCTGTAGGCTTTGTTTTTGTTGTTGTAGGTTTTGTTGTTGTTGTAGGCTTTGTTGTTGTAGTTGGAGGCTTTGTGGTTGTCGTAGGTTTTGTTGTTGCTGGAGGCTTTGTGGTTGTTGCTGGTTTTGTTGTTGTTGCTGGAGGCTTTGTGGTTGTTGCTGGTTTTGTTGGTGTTTTAGGTCTTATTGTTGATGTTGACTTTGTTGTTGTTGTAGGTTTTGTTGTTGTTGGAAGCTTTGTGGTTGTTGTTGGCTTGGTTGTTGTTATTGTCATATGTTTTTTTATTGTTGTAGGTTTTGTTGTTGTTGCTGGAGACTTTGTTGTTGTTGTTGATTTTGTTGTTGTCGTATGTTTTGTTGTTGTCGTGAGTTTTGTTGTTGTTGTCGTGAATTCTGTTGTTGTTGTTGTCGTAGATTTTGTTGTCGTCGTAGGTTTTGTAGTCGTAGGCTTTGATGTTGTTTTATAATTTGTTGTGATCTTCTTTGAACATTTTTCCCCGATAAAACCTGTAATTGATACCACAAAATTAGGTTAAACAGGCTAACAATAATGTAGTTATCCTTCTTACTAACGATTCATGAGACAACATTCTGAAAATGTGAGCTTAAAAGCTCGTTTAAGTCCCAAAGCAATGAACTATTTAATACCGATTCACTGAGAAAATGATTGAAGAAAATGTAATCTTGTAAAGATATATGATAATTATATAGGGTCCGAATTTTAGAAATTACACTATATTACATTTCTGATATGTATTTGTTTTCTTACCTTCACGACAGACCAATTTCCCACTAATATCACATCTACCATGTTCTGTATTCAGACAGCTGATATTACAGACCGAACCATAGAAATTCTTATCACACCGTGACTTTACATAAAATTTCACACTGAAATAAATTATTTTATCACTTGAGGAGTTTCTAAAAAATACAGTAAACAAACAGAAAAATTACTCTGTCAATTAGCGAGCTCTTCAAAAGTAATAAAACTAATTTTCAGTTCAATATTCCCTGTATATGTCTACTGCGTATTTATGAGGGTATCTAAATAATGAAGTTCAGTTCTAAGCGTTAACTATGTTGTACAATTTTTTCAATTGCTTTGATTAATCGTGCCCATTATTGATTTTATTAATTATTCTAAAGTATTACTTGTTATGTCAGATTATTCGGGCTATGTAAAAAAGTGGTTTATTACGGTGAAAATGTGAAAGTTACTTATATATTGTTTATATTTATCCACCTTGATTTGTTTCCTGGAGCAGTAACGTTCTGAAGTGCACCTGCAAATGTATAACCCGTGTGACTCCAGGTTACTGTGTCTACATGTTCACTAGAATCATACATATGACTATCATCATCCCTTACTTCAACTTTAACGGTGAAATTCCTCTGAAACAGTATAACATAGCAGTGAAATATTGACAGACAACTCATACAGTAGATCAACATTGCATATTTATTCTACGGGTAAATGTTTTGGCACATCGCAATCTGACGTAGTTAAAATTATAAAATTAAACTGCTCAATATTCGGACATATTTGTTTAAAATTATTTATAATTCATAACAATTATGACTGAGCAAGAGTATTCAACACCTGGAGTGTAGAGAATGAAGCCTGCACATTAGCTATACGAGCACAATGTACTTAAATGACCAATTAATCATTTACACACACACACATCTTTTAAAAACGTGAGGTTCATATATAAAATTCCAATCTTCTTTGAGGAGTACACCTTTTTTCATGATACCATTTCTCTGACGACTTGACATATCAGGAACATGTGTGATTAGGGAATTGGTGATATGAATATGCTCTGTCTATGTTGCTAGGTTTGCATGGATGTAGCTTTAGAGATAATGAGTTACTCCAACAAGAAGAAGCACCCCCTGTAAATTTCCTATTTGCTTTGTTCTTTGTTTACTGAGATTAGACTTCAGATTTGCTGTTTGCGAAATATGAAAAAAACCTTTCATTTAGAAGTAATTATAATAGAAAGTGCAAATTAATATGAAGCACATCAAAAGGTTTTTTTCTGTATGTTTATTTACTGCTACTCTTGTTTCAGACTTCAAAATGGGAAAACATCTATAATATAAGCGAAGCTGTATAAAATTGTTGTTGGTAAGTTAATGCTATTTGTTCCCATTTATAAAATGTAAAAAGTAGCTTGTATATAAATGACATCTGACTCTCAAACTGATTTTCTTAGGTTTCGGATGATTTTGGTGGAAAGTAAACATTATTTTCCTGAGAACAAGATTAGTTTTGGTAAAGAACCCTGAAAAACTTATTAGGCTAACTGCCCGCTGATAAATGACTTAAATACTGTTGAAATCAGACACAAAGTCTGACAATGCAAAATTTATTAATTCATGCAAATGTTACCAACGAGTCATGATGAGGGTACTAATAATATGTAGTACTTACCGGCAGTTCATCGAAATAAAACATAATTGGATTGGGGCTAATTTTGCTTGTATTTATTATGTCTGTCATATTGTTAATGTTATTAACTTTGCTTGTTTTCTTCATGTTTGACTCACATCTGAAAAATGTAATATTACATAATATAATGTATTCTTAGACAATATTAGGTTTAAACGAAAATGCTACTTTTTGGCGTCGACCATAAAGTTTCCAAAGAACAGTACTATTTAAAGATAAATCGAGCCTCCAAAGTACGAAAGTCGTACTTAGAAAAATATAGAAAAGTTTTGCAACCTTCCCATCTTAATTTGTAAGGAACACAAAGAAACACTAAGCGCATAACCTCTAAGTTTGAACTATAATATAACGTACGTACTAGAGCTGTCGTGGTACATACAATGTTATAATTGTAATACTTATATCGTATTGCCGAGGTCTGTATCTGTAGTCATCGATACGGCCAAACATGTTTCAAATATCAAAATAACGGTGAGCGAAAGCATTAATCCAATAAAATGACACTAGCTAATACAACTTATGATTTTTTCTAATATTTTAATTAAGTTTGATACTTAAGTAACGATTACCTTTGGTTCGGAGCGTCAATACAAACTTTGAAGTATGGATCGCATTTGTACAACCCAAATGCGCCGTCGCAATAATGTCTTGATGTATATATAAATTCTATTAATCCTACTTCTATTATTGTGCGACCATTTACCGTTACTGGTAGCAGCAGTAAACACTAGAAAAGAAACATTCTGATATACAACAGCATTTTATTCATTGCGTTTTGAAAAAAAAGTTTCTAATTAGACACATGTATAGTTTACACCAGTACCTCCTTCTACATGAGGTGAAAATAATTGTTAACTATTTCTTAACTGTTTGGAGGATCAGCAGTGTCACATCGGGGACTGGAGGGTCGACAGTCCTTCTTCTCGACGGTTCCTCTATAAATCAGTTTCCCCTCTAAATTGGCCAAATGTTCTAATCCCGACTTCATGACTATATAATTAAAAAAATCCCGTCTAAACTGGCATCCCCTCAAAACCGGCCAAATGAACTAGTCCCAGTCTCGGCCGTTTTAGAGGGGTTTCACTGTAATTTCTTTATCGTGCCGTTTTCAACATTTTCTGATAAAAGCATTTGTATGATTATGCATGTATTAAAAATAGAATGAAAATAAAATTACCATTGAGACAAGACGTGATAATATCCATGCCATCGTTAGAGAATTCAAAATTATAAGTAACAAAACACGCTTGAAAATTCCGTTCTATCCTAATATTCAGAATAAACTAAAAAACATGTGTTTACGGGTCCTACTGTCGGCTTAGTCTTTAAATACCAGTAAGTCCCGGACACGTTTTTCTACACTTGAGTGCTCGCAAAGCAGAACAAAATATTTTCATTCATTTATGTACTTCACAACTTTGATCAGGTTACGCTATTAAGTAATCGGGTAACAAGGTCCACCCCTTTATCCGTTTCGTTCTAGTATGTAAATCACAGTAAAATCTCTTTGACAAATAACACGAAAACAAAAAAATATTGACACATTTTAAGTACGATACTGACGTTGATTGTTTTAATCTCATTGCGTGATTTTCTACATTAAAATAACGACCGTAGTATTTTCAAACGCGGCCATGATTTTCAAATTTTGTTTCACTGTGGAAACTTCATACACCTGGTTGGTCTATTATAGGGGGCTATACGAGTGGTTATCGTCTCTGACTAGTAATCACTAGTACATGTATCAGTATTACTACCGTGAGTTCGAATCCCATCCGGTACCCGACAAAATCTACATGTTAGGATGTCCAGCTAACAAACGGAAGGTCGGTGGTTCTACCCTGGTAGTCTTCCTGGGGTCTTCCTCCACCGCTAAAGCTGGAAAAGTCGCCAAATGACCATGGGTGTCGGATCGACGTTAAACCCCTGTGTTCTGTTACAAAGAACAATAAAATACTTGCTTAAGAGGTATGTTTCTTACATGAAGTGCTTAAGAGAAGTGCGGGTGTGAAATCAGGACTGACTGTATAGTAAAACCTTCCTTAGGGACACATCAATATTAAGACCACAAAGACGGACCTCATGATAAAATGGACTGATTATCATGTTGACGTTTTGAAAAGTGCTACGAAGATAAACCGTTCCCAGTCAACAAAAGTTGTGATCACGTGGTCGATTTCTTTCTTTTACCAAGTTAAAGACGGAAAGCTACGCATAATTATTCTTTGTTTGTTTATTCTTTGTTGTTTTTTTTTTTGAAGTACAGTATTAGTAATTCTCAAATACTACACATCCTTACTTTAAAATTAACGAACATACTGTCGTGACGAGTGCATTACGAAAGTTTAACATGACCTGTTTTTGGCTAACCAATAAAAAAGTACACACCTCGGAGATTGAACGTCTTATTTACAACATACACGGATCTTATATAAAGACCCGACGGATATTAAATAACCTAGTCTTCAAAAGGAGACCGTTAGACTCATGTAACATCCGTACGTTTGAACCTGCACAATCAATCCCTCGATCAACCAATCGCGGGGCCCTCTTTGTGTGTTTTGGCCAGATAATGTCAGATAATGCATTCAATTGCCCTATACTTTTAACCGTTTCCGGCTCATTGTTTTGGCTAAGACAGAGTGCAACTAGAATGATATTTTATCTCTTTACAAGTGTTAAGTCAGACGTACAAACTCTATAAAATATTTCGGATGGTATTTAACTATAGGAAAGAAACGAGTAGGTCTGGTATCTAAGATCATAAAATAAATCGAAACTAAATCCTGTTGAATCTACTATAGAGCGCTTTAAAGGCACTAGACTCCTTACGTATTACTTATTTTTAGTTTTGTTTTATGTGACTTATTGTCACTGGGGTTCAACGCCGTTTTTCAACAATTTTTCAGTTATATACGGCGACCGGTTCACCTAACCAGTTTTCCTGAACCGTATACTACCCAGTACTAACTTACCCTTCCACAAGGAGCCGGCAACTTCTCCACATATGGAGGAAATTCGACATTTTTGTCAAATTCTCATAGAAGGGGATGACCTGCCACGACCGGGATTCAAACTCGGATCTCCGGGTTACAAGTCCAGCGCGCTAACCACTGGACCATGGCTGCGGCTACTTATTTTTAGTATTCTCTTCTATTATAATTTATTGTTAGTATGAACAAAATAGAATTCTAAGTGTATCGAGGAGTTACACTTGTAATTAAGTTGATACTAATAAATTAGAACTTTTACGCCACTCATTAATGGAACCATTCAGTATTTCGAGGTATGACATGCTTTGAGTTGGATTTCTTTTATGTATAGTGTTGTTTCTATTAGGGAAGTAAGTGAAGAGGAAAGGGAGAAAAAGCGGAGAGATTCACATACAGACGTATCCTCCTGTATTTCTCATTTTCATTACTGAACTCTTATTATGGTTGGCAGATAAACCACATGCCGAACCTCTGTGTTTACTTATTCATCATTTGAGCAGTTCATAAATAGTTTTTTGTTGGATTATTCTAAAAAAAAATAATAATTTGAAATCTGAAATTTTGTTTGATTTAAGCACACAATCAACAGCTAGTATTTTCACAAAAATATTTATCATACTTTACAACATATTAGGAGCCCACTTCTATTCTTGGCTTAACATTTTGTTCGGATTAGAGTTAGGGTTAATATAAAATGGTTCCATTGTACGATCATTTCATCCAGTAAGATTGTCGATTTAAGTAACCAACCACTTGCTTTCAGATTCACATCCTTGTTTATTTCTAATTACAAATATAAGGATCAGGTTACTGACTTATCTTGTTAAGATGTTCCGGCATTGTTCTCTTCTTTCTCATCACTTCCGGTTTGGTTCGTATTCCTGACTAATTTCCTGATTATAAATGTAACAGATTATGGCTGTGTAATCTTTATGTTTTAAGTAGCTTGTAAGGTGATACAGGTTATGTATTGCAACAAGCCGACATCGCCATTGTTAATAAGTTCCTTTGACCGACTTTTGATTCTTTAGAATAGAAAATGGCATGACAATAAATACTGTCGGTGACTTAGTTTCGTACGGAACCCCTAAAGTGACATCCTACGAAATAACCTTTTGTAATTACGAATTATTATTCCGTATTATCGGCGTATTTACGAAATGTCTTTCCGTTTTTACAAACTATTATTTCGTAATTACATATTATTATTTCGTAAATACAAATAATTATTTCGTTTAAACAAATCATTATTTCGTTTTTGCGAAATGTCATTTCGTTGTTACGAATTATTATTTAGAATTTACGAATTAATGATATTCCGTTTTTACGAAAGAGCATTTCGTAATTATGAATTTTTATTATTAAATTTAAAAGTGTGTGTTAAAAAGAATGTTACAGTTAAAATAAAAATGTAGAATGTCACTTCGTAGTTTCGGATGTAATTTAATGAAATAACATTTGCTTTTGTTTTTATAAAGTTTATTGATACAAAATAATTTAGATACAATTCAAATAAAAACATTGCACTGTCAAGCGCATATAATAATCAGTATATAAATATACAAATCAGTTTAAGAATAAAAATCAGCGTTTCGTGCTGATCAATCCACAGTTTTTTGTCATCTGTATAACTTAAGTACAACATGGTTTGAATTTGAAAAGTCAAACCTGTAACGCTTTTAACCAAAGACCAACAAAGGGAGATAATATGGCTCTTGTCGCATATAGCTTTTTATTCCGAATTTCATTTAATGTATTAATGAATGTGTAGTTTTAAAATGTGTTCGTTCTTTTGCTCAGGTTAGGCTGATTCAACTGAACACATACATGGTCATTTCTATGACAGTTTAAACCAATGGTAAATGTTTGTAATATCAAAAAAATCATACGGCATAAATAATGCTTCTCGACAATTAGAGTTTATACAATTCTCAGGTGTAGAAATCTGAGTTTGCCACTACACACAATGTATTTTAAATAGAAACTCATTTAATGAGTTTAATGACCAAACACGCTTATTTTCCTAACATTACTGTCCTAGTATTTACTGTCGTAGTATGACGGGAATTCTAATTTTCAAATGAAAACTTAAAAAAGACATTTAAATGACATCATGACCCTTGCTCATCTAAACTGTATTTTCCCAATGATTCTGTACACAAAGCTTTACATCTTGAGATTCGAACTTCGACCATTATATTATGATGAGAACAATATCAACGTGTATTCTTTATAAAACTTGTGTTTGTTAAACTCGGAAATATAATACAATTCCTCATTCAAGTGGATCAAGGCTGAAATCATTTAAGGAGAAAAACATTTAGTATCACAGATAAATCATTTTATACACAGCTAATGGAGTTACCACTACACACCTTGAGCCCCAGTATGTCTATTTATTCGTACTGTTATCAATATACATCATTCTGTAGAGTATCACCTGTTAGCAATTGCACAAATATTGGAAATTGATTTAGTTCGTTGACCACAATTTCCCGGTTGATTCTCATGAATTTGGATACGATTATTTACGAATATTTTGCTCCCAGCTGTGTTACTACGATTCGCTGATTCCAAAATTTGGATTATCAAAGAATGCTTTCCTATTTTCGCCATTATTTTGATATACATCTAATTTAATTTGCAATTTTCCATTCACTGTCAGTTGGTTGTCATCGGTATTAATGTCATCATCTAAGATTGGTACAAATGGTTTTTTCCTGAAATAAACACCAATTGCTATAGCATCATGATTGGAAATAGGCAGCTGTTTAGTATCGCAGATAAGTAATAAGTAAGTACGTAAGTATGGTTTGGCTACGTATCTTCAGGCCATTCACTATAGATTTGTACAGCGGTAAAAGTAGACATAAAAATATACGTATCACGGTACGTTTTTTCTATTAATGGCCATTAATACGTGTGTATCATAATCTGATTGAAACACAGTGAACAAACTATGAGAATGAACAAACAGTAGTGATTATAGCGAACTAAAAGGAATTACCAGACATAACGGAAGAACAAAACAAAAACAGACTGATGAAAAGAATTTTACATATCTTCAGTAGCTTCAGTTTGCTTCAACCATCTTTGAACATTTTTTCTACTATACAAAAGGTCAGTTTGCACATTCTGGGGTCTTTGTTAGCAATATCATTGCATTCCGTTTTACAGGAAACGAAGGAAATGTCATTGAGGCAATAAGATGTGCCATAGAATAGTCTTACAGTTTACCTATATATAACTCGTATATCATGGATGAAATAAGAAAATATGTACAGGGTATGCACATATATTTACCTATTTTTCATGTAGATAAATGCTGATAACACGACTACAAGCACAACAACACCTCCTACAACTCCAGCGACGATCGGTAATGTAGTTGACTAAAGAGGAAAGGTAATAAATGCAAAGCTGATGCTACAATACAAACATTGTACACAATATCCCGATGTTGTTATACTTATACCGGTGTCTCCTTAGACAATACAAATGAATGTGTGAATGTTTTATATATATTTACTCTTTCATAAACAAGCAATAGATTGCAGCACGCCCTTTTCATTTGCACTTAAAAGCTTCCTTGAGCATTTGTATGACAGAATGTTTTAGTAGTGTGAATATACAAGATTGTTTACCTTGTCATTTGACAGATGATTTTTCGCTGTATCTTTTGCCGAGAGATGTTTATGTGGCGATGTAGTTAATGTTATATTGCCCTGTTTGCCTGTGATTTTACGTTTTGTTGACGAGGTTGGTGCAGCTGATTTGTCCGGACTTTTTGTCACACTTGTCTTTTTCTCTTTCTCTGCCGTTGTTGGTGATGTTATGGACTGCTTATTTGGTGTAGTCTGTGTCGTTCGTGTAGCCTTTGTTGGTGTTGTTGTCCTTGTTGTTAATGTCGTTTTTGTTGTTTGTGGAAGCCTTGTTGTTTGTGGAATCCTTGTTGTTGATGTATTCCTTGTTGTTGATGTATTCCTTGGTGTCGGTGCAGTCTTCGTTGTTGGTGAGGTCTCTGTTATTTGTGCTGTCTGAGGTTTGTGTTTAGCCTTTGTTGTTAATGTATAATTTGATGTTGGTGAAGTCTCTGTTGTTAATGAAGTTTTTGTGGACGATGAAGACTTTGTTGTTGGTGAAGTTTCAGTTGTCTGTGTTATCTTTGTTGTTAGTATAATCTTAGTTGTTGATGAAATTTTTGGAGTTGTTGTCTGTGTTGTTGGTGTAGTCTCTGACGTTGGTTTAGTCTTTGTTGTTGATGTAGCTTTTGTTGTTGGTGTAATCTTTGTCGGTGTCATTGTTTGTGATGTTGAGGTCTTTTTTGGATGTTTTGTCTTAGAACTGTGTCTAGCCTTTGTTGTTGGTGAAGTGTCAGTTGCCTGTGATGTCCTTGGTGTTGTTATAGACTTATTTGTTGATGATATTTTGGGAGTTGTTGTCTGTGTTGTTGATGTAGTTTTTGTTGTTGGTGTTGATATTGTTGTTGGTGTAGAATTTGTTGTTGGTGTAGTCTTTGTTGTTGGTGTAGTCTTTGTTGTTGATGTAGACTTTGTTGTTGGTGTAGACTTTGTTGTTGGTGTAGACGTTATTGTTGATGTAGTCTTTGTTGTTGATGTAGTCTTTGTTGTTGGTGTAGTCTTTGTTGTTGATGTAGACTTTGTTGTTGGTGTAGACTTTGTTGTTGGTGTAGACTTTGTTGTTGATGTAGTCTTTGTTGTTGATGTAGTGTTTGTTGTTGGTGTAGTGTTTGTTGTTGATGTAGTCTGTGTTATTGATGTAGACTTTGTTGTTGGTGTAGTCTTTGTTGTTGGTGTAGTCTTTGTTGTTGGTTTAGTATTTGTTGTTGATGTAGACTTTGTTGTTGGTGTAGTCTGTGTTGTTGATGTAGACTTTGTTGTTGATGTAGTCTTTGTTGTTTGTGTAGTCTTTGTTGTTGATGTAGATTTTGTTGTTGATGTAGTCTTTGTTGTTGATGTAGACTTTGTTGTTGGTGTAGTCTTTGTTGTTGATGTAGACTTTGTTGTTGATGTAGACTTTGTTGTTGATGTAGTCTTTGTTGTTGGTGTAGCCTTTGTTGTTGGTTTAGTCTTTGTTGTTGGTGTAGTCTTTGTTGTTTGTGTAGTCTTTGTTGTTGGTGTAGTCTTTGTTGTTGGTTTAGTCTTTGTTGTTGATGTAGACTTTGTTGTTGGTGTAGCCTTTGTTGTTGGTGTAGTCTTTGTTGTTGATGTAGACTTTGTTGTTGGTTTAGTCTCAGTTGTTGGTGTTGTCTGTGTTGTTGATGTAGTCTTTGTTGTTGGTGTCGTCTTTGTTGTTGATGTAGTCTTTGTTGTTGATGTAGTCTGTGTTGTTGATGTAGACTTTGTTGTTGATTTAGTCTTTGTTGTTGGTTTAATCTCAGTTGTTGGTTTTGTCTGTGTTGTTGATGTAGTCTTTGTTGTTGGTGTCGTCTTTGTTGTTGGTGTAGACTTTGTTGCTGATGTAGACTTTGTTGTTGATGTAGACTTTGTTGTTGGTGTAGACTTTGTTGTTGGTGTAGTCTTTGTTGTTGATGTAGACTTTGTTGTTGATGCAGACTTTTTTGTTGGTGTAGACTTTGTTGTTGGTGTAGACTTTGTTGTTGGTGTAGACGTTATTGTTGGTGTAGTCTTTGTTGTTGATGTAGTCTTTGTTGTTGGTGTAGTCTTTGTTGTTGGTGTAGACGTTATTGTTGGTGTAGTCTTTGTTGTTGATGTAGTCTTTGTTGTTGATGTAGTCTTTGTTGTTGGTGTAGTCTTTGTTGTTGGTGTAGACTTTGTTGTTGGTGTAGTCTTTGTTGTTGGTGTAGACTTTGTTGTTGATGTAGTCTTTGTTGTTGGTGTAGTTTTTGTTGTTGGAGTGGTCCTTTTTGTTGATATCGGTGACTTCGTTGTACGTGTAGTTGGTCGTGTTGTCATTTGTTTGTAGCAGTTTCGTCCGGTAAATCCTATATTGACAAGGTTAGTATACTTAGTGACATAAGTTGCCAGTAATGAGGATATATATTTGTATACATTCATTTATGTATTGTGTTTATGATTCATGAAATAATCCTGGAAGTTTATTAAACAGAGTGACCCTACTAAACACTTGAACGCATGTTAATGTGAAAATTAAATGTTCCATATTTATACCTTTGTCGCAAACTAATATTCCACTGATATTACATCGACCATGTGTTGTATTTACGCAGCCAACATTGCAAGCCGGACCATAGAAATTTTTATCACACTGTACTTTAACATAAAATTTCACACTGAAAAAAATCAAAGAATCGATAGTTATTTAGTTCGCTTTTAGTTGTCAACTAAGTCGTCGAGATAATTCTCATATTGTCAATAGGATACATACTTAGTTGACTCAGAAGTTTACTATAAATCAAATTGGTAACAAATGAGGAACATCTTAAAGGAAACAATGCAACACAAGCAGTTTTATCGGGATATGGTTTACAAATCACTGAAACGTAGATCTATTAATATTTTATAATTTTAATGGAGTTTATTACTTTTCCGTGAAAAGTTCTGTGATTCAAAGCTTTCATGTTGCAAAGTATTCAGTTCTTAAGGTTTTATTCTCATAACGTCCAAAAATATTTTACAAAATAGAGCGGACAGATTTTGGAAATCTTTAGTATTTTACAGTTTTCCATGATAGAAAATAATTTACCTTGAGAATTTTGAAAAAAAAACAATGATAAACCCTTCAAATTTGCGTTGAAAAGTATGGGAGTAAAATATTTTTCAGAGGTTAAAGAAAAAATATCCATTGTAACAAAAAACAGAGTACCAATCTAATGAAGAAAACTACAGGTAACCCTACAATATCTTCAGAATGTAATATTTTTCTATTTTTCAACAAGAGCAACAACTCTTACAAAATTGTAAAAATGTGTCGTGAAATAAACCATCCATGGTAATCAGCAAAGAAATAACGATAATCAAGCAATATCATTTTTATAATACTAATATTTTTTTTAATTACATGGAGCAGATACGTAAAAGAAAACGACATTACGGATATAATACCTTGAGTTCAAATTCCATAATACCGAATGTCGTTCATACGAAATCGTAACCATGGCGTTCGTCGATACGCTATTCAATACAATACATTTCTAGTGGCTTATATTTACATGAAGTTCAATAAACTCTGCTTATATCGAAGCAACCAACGGGGTCAAACTGTCTCAGAAAATCTTCATCGAACATTTTGACTACTTCTATGTAAGAAACGTTGTTTTATATTTTGTGAAGTATATTATTTGTTACCTGGCTTTTTTCTGTTTTCCAGAGACGGTCACATTCCTGTGTATACCATTATAACCAACGTGGTTCCACTCTGCTGTGTCAATGTAAGCATCGCGTATTGGATTATCATTCCATATTTGTACTTGTACCGTATAATTAGCCTGGAATGATAAAATATTATGCAAGTAAACAAGTCATTTAAATCAAGCTCGATTAGTTCTGAGCGCATGGCAGAAAATCTTATTTTTTGCATTGATCACGTTGTTTGGTACTGCCAGTTATTATACACATTGAAAATTCATGTGTTGTGTAAGTCATATGTTGATTATAGTTAGAGTACGTAGTGTGGGTTTGTCTGGAGCATGTCATTGTGTCTACAATGATGAAACACCCAAATATGCTTTGAGGCATCTTCCCCCGTGGACGACGTGGTAACGCAGTGCAATAGTGTTAAATGTACTCCGAATTTTCTAGTTTCAGAACAAACAATCATAATGTACATACCGGTAGTTTATTGAAGTGAAAAATCATTGGGTTCGGATGAATGTCGTTTGTGTGAATGATGTCTTTAAGCCTGTTCTTGTTATTGACATACGTTGTTTTCTGTTGGTTTGCAGAACACCTGTGAAGATATATAAGTGGATTGATGAATAATAAAATTATATTTTTTACAAGTTGGAAACAATAATCTCTGTGCATGTATTTAAAATGCGGAGTTCATTAAGCAAAATGAATCTGGTGATACATGAATTTCTCGGAATGCCATTAATATCTGACATAATAAGTTTATATGACGCAGTTATTCCTTCTGCTTTTTCAATTAATATCCGTCTAATGCTTGTGTGCGTAGCGAAGTTGTGAAAAAAAAACCCGCTTGGATATGTGAAACAAGAGCTGGTTTCATTCACGTCAGTGAATCAGTTTGTGAAACACGATCTGACACTGTACAGTCTGTATTATAGACACTTCATTAGAGCTTGTCAATGACGCATGTATACCTACTATACATGCCAAAGTTCGTGTAACGTCAGAGATTAACAGTGTGTACGCAATGTACCTTTCCTATGTACAGGCAGTGAATGGGTAACTGACGCAAGTAGGTCCGACACTGCGTTTGTAATGTTTCTCTTAACGCAGTGGACCATCGTACTTACTGTACGCTAAGTCTACATAAAGTTTTACAGATATTTTCAAAAACATGTCAAACGCAAGCATGCCATTAGAGCAATAAGTGGACCGGAAGTACGGGTAGAAGCGTTAAATCATACTGACACTGGTAATAAACTCCTAAATAAAACACTTTACGAAATATATGACATATAAAACAATGGTTTGGGCAAAAAAGAGACGAATATTACCTTTGGTTCAAAGAGTCAATGCAAACTTTGAAGTATGGATCACATTTATACGACCCAAAAAAGTTATCGCAGTCATCTGTGGATGTGTATGTAAATTCCATTAATCCTACTTCTATTGTTGCCCGACCACTTACCGTCACGGGTAGCAGCAAAAATCCCTACAATTGAAACATAATCAACCAATCCACATCAGAATTCATTGTTAGAAAAATCATATATCAGTAACTTGTTCAGAGCAATTCTTAATCCTGTCAATTTTTATTAGTACTTTTATAATTATCATAATCACTTTAAAAATATTGAAAATATATTACCATGAAGGATAAGTACGACAAAAACCATCGCATCACTAAGATCTCAAAAATTTCACCGAAGTTATTAAAAGTAAATGTTGTGAATAGCAATGAGCTGTTTATTATTATAAAATAAGTTAATTTAAGGAGTATAGTATATATTTGTTTATCTTATCGGTAACATTGTATGTCACTTGTTGTTAGAACATTGATTGTGGACATTTTGATAACATGATAAAAGTGACTGGTCTGGAGTTTATGACTGTTAATAATCAGTCAGTCTGAGTTTACTCAAAACTAAACAAATACAATTCATAATTCTTGTACATATCATGTACATTTCACGAGCCATATCCTTCCCTATCAGACTTATTTTAACATTCATCCCGAACATCTGGGATAGTTTTAGGAAGCTTTGTTTTGTAATATTAATGTTGCTCTCATTCGTTTCATGTTTGATTTTAAAATCTCGAGAACCCAGTATTAGTAATTCTTTATTAAATATGCACCCCAATCCTCGACAAAAAATGTTGAACTTCCAAATACGTCGCTATGTTTGTTTTGTGTTAAATAATGTTGACTATGCAGAGATATTGACGATCTGTTTCGCATAGCCTCTGTCATATTTATTTACACATTTGCGGCTTATTAATGTGGTTTATAAGTTACATAAATCTGGAGGTTTGTTGTTTTGTGTTGTCTATTAATCATTCGATTAATTATCGATGGCTCGATACAAGTTTGTTTGAATCATAATATTTCCTTGTTGTGTCTTGTCTAACTTCTTCGCATTAAGCGGTTAGTTACATGTGATAACTTTATGTGATATCTGTTATTAACACCCCCATTGGTACAAGTCTGTTTACCTAAACTTCGATATAAAGATAACACTCACCTGATTTAATGGTGGTCCCATCTTAAACCTTTTCATCATTAGGTGCGGTATACAACGATACAATGATGTGTCAGTCACCAATTTTGTAAAATATCATTGAAAATGCGCTCAGTCATTCTGAACTAAAATGACTGTTTCATGATGCCAAAATTCATACGTATAAGATTCATTTTTGTATGAATACTTCCATTAGAAAATAATGTTCATATTTTTTATATAAAGAATGTACTTTTTCATCGTATTTCTCACATTATTTTGCCTGCTATTGAGCCAGATTACGTATACGATAAAGCCTCACTAATTGACCACTTATTTATACATAACCACAAATATTAAGACCATCTCAATATTGAGACCTTTCTTTGTGTCCTAACGGTGATCCTATTATTGTACCATTTTGTTCACTAAACCATATAGTGCTCAACTAATTACAAGTTGTGATACTTCAGTGTGATATAACATATTTATGTGCATGTATTCTTAATCATTTCGATTACACGATTTGATGAGAAATACTTTCTATGTGAAATAATGCACTGTTACTACACTGAATGGACGACAGAGCAAAAGTCACCAAGTTTTAAACTACTTTTGTTTTAGTTAATTATCAAGATAAGTTTATCAACATAACAATACTACATTAAAATGAATTGTGCAATATTTATTTATATTACATGTATAAATTATATTTTAATACATGTTTTGTCAAGGTAAAACATGAACTGCGTGATATTGGTGTTAATAATTTTAACAAATGCTTTAAGCCAAGTTTTGATCGATTTTTTTCACATTGCAAAATGCGCATGTGCAGTGTTGATATTTCGATGTAAGACTTTAAACACATCTATTGCATGGAAATAATGCATGTGTGTTGATGGGGCCTTATTTGGTAACAGTAGACGTTAGAAAAATCGTGAATACGATCGTTTGTAACTACCAGATGCAGGAACATGTGTACGTCTATTCCAGTAAAGAACACCGTGAGAATTAAAGCAGATGTGTAAATTCAACAATCATTGATATTTTATTTTAAATAATCTTGTATTGTAGATTATAATGTATAAATCAATCAAATGAAAGAAATATAAGACACGCTTTGTCCATTATTTGTCTACAGGTTATTATACAACTGGGTTCTTTCAAACATCATCTGAAGGTACTCTGTAATGTATCTGACATACATGACCAAAGCACCGGCGGCTACTGTTGTTTTGTGGCTGAGACACCCGTCTGTTAGCAATTTCTCTTCTCTTTTATTTCGGGATAATTTTTGAGCGTCAATGTTTTCACGCATTTCTGCAATATATAAGAGATTTATATTGTAATGATTTAATTTTATTATGATTTTATTTTATGGTTTATTAACGACTACATTGCCCCACGATAGTATCTCTGGGGAGAGAACTATGCAGAGTTAAACATATTAATGATTGTAATCGTAATTCCCTGTTCAAAGCAAAACTGAAATCGGCAAACAAGTTCGAATTAAATGCTGCATAAATTCTTTCATTTTTAATATTTTACTGCAAAAAAGATTGCCATCTGAACGTTAAACTTTAGCTTTTCTGAACCTGTGTTGTTATGTTAGATATTGGCATATATGTTATTTAATGTTTGGTTTACCAGCTTGTCGGTCACAAATGGAAATCAACTAAAATAACTTGTGTTCCAGTGTTACCTGTTATTGTTCATCTGTTGCATCATAAGCAACCGACAATTGAGTTTGTCATGGAATATGTCATACCATGTTCAGATTTCGTTAACCCGGTGTGTACAAAGACAAATTAACAATGAGTGGCTTCAGTAATGTCTTCAACGTGTACCAGCATACTCGTATTTACCATAAACGTTGTCTTAATTCGTTAAACGAAAGGCGAATCATCAGACTTTTAAATGGATTGCTCCAACAAAGAATTTAACTGAGCTGTGAAACTTTTAATCACGTGTACGTACTTGCACGGTCTTGATAATTAAATCTAACAACATTATTCATATAAATTATGTCCAACACTTACTGACTTCACTTTCATGTATCGTTTTTCCCTTATAGCATCCTTGTTTTTTATCCTGCCAGCTGATAATTTTCAACAACCAGTCTGGAGAGAAGAACCATCGGTAACCCATAGCACCACAAAGTGCGGCTATAAACGAAAAGGTACTTCTATGATCATTGTGGTGTTTAATCTAAAAACATGTACATCGGTAACCCATAGCACCACAAAGTGCGGCTATAAACGAAAAGGTACTTCTATGATCATTGTGGTGTTTAATCTAAAAACATGTACATCGGTAACCCATAGCACCACAAAGTGCGGCTATAAATGAAAAAGTAGTTCTATGATCATTGTGGTGTTTAATCTAAAAACATGTACATCGGTAACCCATAGCACCACAAAGTGCGGCTATAAACGAGAAAGTAGTTCTATGATCATTGTGGTGTTTAATCTAAAAACATGTACATCGGTAACCCATAGCACCACAAAGTGCGGCTATAAATGAAAAAGTAGTTCTATGATCATTGTGGTGTTTAATCTAAAAACATGTACATCGGTAACCCATAGCACCACAAAGTGCGGCTATAAATGAAAAAGTAGTTCTATGATCATTGTGGTGTTTAATCTAAAAATATGTACATCGGTAACCCATAGCACCACAAAGTGCGGCTATAAATGAGAAAGTAGTTCTATGATCATTGTGGTGTTTTATCTAAAAACATGTACATCGGTAACCCATAGCACCACAAAGTGCGGCTATAAATGAAAAGGTACTTCTATGATCATTGTGGTGTTTAATCTAAAACATGTACATCGGTAACCCATAGCACCACAAAGTGCGGCTATAAATGAAAAAGTAGTTCTATGATCATTGTGGTGTTTAATCTAAAAACATGTACATCGGTAACCCATAGCACCACAAAGTGCGGCTATAAATGAAAAAGTAGTTCTATGATCATTGTGGTGTTTAATCTAAAAACATGTACATCGGTAACCCATAGCACCACAAAGTGCGGCTATAAACGAGAAAGTAGTTCTATGATCATTGTGGTGTTTAATCTAAAAATATGTACATCGGTAACCCATAGCACCACAAAGTGCGGCTATAAATGAGAAAGTAGTTCTATGATCATTGTGGTGTTTTATCTAAAAACATGTACATCGGTAACCCATAGCACCACAAAGTGCGGCTATAAATGAAAAAGTAGTTCTATGATCATTGTGGTGTTTAATCTAAAACATGTACATCGGTAACCCATAGCACCACAAAGTGCGGCTATAAATGAAAAAGTAGTTCTATGATCATTGTGGTGTTTAATCTAAAAACATGTACATCGGTAACCCATAGCACCACAAAGTGCGGCTATAAATGAAAAAGTAGTTCTATGATCATTGTGGTGTTTAATCTAAAAACATTTACAAAGCGCGATCTTCCGTAAATAAAATGAAAATTAATTGAATACTTTCAGAGAATAAACAACAAAAAAATAGAGAACCTTGTTCCATAAACAGATCCCGTTTGAGCTCGGGGAAGTTGTCTTTGTCGATGTTTTCTGCTTCTAAAAATGTTGAGGCACAATAGGTTTTGGCTAAATCAGCCGGTGGTGGTTGACCTAAAACAGTACGATGTTTGTTCATTTCTTCCTGACATCCCATCTGTAATAAAATGAAGACAGATACGTTATACGTTTTAATACGCAAAAATAATGTGTTTAAAGTGTTCTTAAAAACCACATGTAACAAGTATTAAGACCATCTAATTTTAACGATCACATGTTTTGAACCGGCTACCAACTAATCTTTTATGTTTCAATTTGATTTAACTTTTATGGTACTAAAGGAGCTGTCACGATTTTTTATATTTCAGTTTTGTACTGAAAATTCTTAATTTTTTGTCTACATTGCAGATATGTTACCTACTAAAATTTTATATTCACCCTTATATTTTGTCAATATATGTTAAGGTTAATATTCTTTTAACATAGCTTGCTTTAATAAAGGGAAACCACTGCGTTAAAGATTGGTACAAAAGTGGACCGGATATATTCTACCTTATGTACGCCTATAGAATCAGCACATAAAGCCTCGTTTTCGTTACGAAAGGCATTGATTCGTTTCTTTCTTATTTTATAAATGAAACTAGCCTAGTGTAACAATTGTCATTACTATACATGATTTGTTTTAGTCTAGAGTAAGATCGTGGATTTATACGGATGGATTTACGCGCCCTATGGGGCTTTGTTACGGATTTCTCTTATCCAGAGAAACATAATCGAGTATTAACGAATTTAATACCGTCTCTGATAATGACGTGTCCTTTTACCAATTTTTACCAACCATGATAAATTTTATCCAGCAACTTTGCTAGAAAATTTTCCACTGACATTTTGCCAAACACCAAATTTTAACATTTTGTTAAAGTTACCAGTGAACTGATATTTCTTAGCTATTTTCGATGATCATTTGTAGATATTATAAATAGATACACTATTTTCAGTAACGCGAGACACCAACACACTATTTTCGCTAGAGTTTAATGTCGCACCTACAGTCAGAGTCATTTCGGCGACTTTCCAGCTTAAACAGCGGAAGAAGACCCATGTTGGCTTACACCTGGGTAGAACCTAGCTAGCTGGACAGCTTCGCTTCCTCAAATGGGAAATTTGGTCCCAACTAAAATTCGAACTCACAGTTGGTAATTAAGTATAACATATCTTGATATTGAAATACTGAGTTTTTTTCGAACAAGTTGATGTAAAGTTTAACGTAATATTAATAATCTACTTCAGATCATAGTTACAAACATAGATATGAATTTGATTCAGGATCGATGTTCGAATAGCGCATTATTATAATATACTTTGAATATATTCTGCTATTCATTAAATTATGTTTCAGAGACCGTTTGGATATTCAAACCACCTCATTAAAAAGACCAATTATTTTTAGTCCGGTGCATTATATTTATTTCAAATAACTATTTGATGATAAGACTACCTCAAATGTCCAAGCAATTTTTCACAACAATGATATTAATCCCGAGGGTTAATAGTATTATTATGTATTTAGTTTCAAAGGTTACCTGATAGGCAATTAACAGATAGAATGTTTGATGTGTTAAAGAATATCCGCTGTATCCAATGTTTGTCATTTTCTTCCAGCACTCAGAAGACACCTGACACGGTGCTCGTGTGTTTGCCCTGTGAGCAGTCACAAAAACATATTATGTCTTAAATGTATTCAAACTGTAGTAGAAAGAAAAAGAATACTCAAGATAAAAAACATTCATATTAATAATTCAGTCGGGAATAATTATGAATTAAAATAGTTTATTTGTAACAAATAAGAATGTTAGAATAGTACTGAAGATCTCTGTTTTAATAAATAGAGGCCGTTTCATAGACATAGCTAAAATAACATTTTTTTAACCTAAAACTTAGCTTTGTATAGAATTCATATATTTACCTTATACAGAGATAAAGGGATCCCCATAATAATAGATACGATTTACAAACGATTGGTAGCGAGATTTTACGTTTAAAATTTGCTATCTTATTTAGTTAACATCCGTGAAGTGGGTCCTTGGTACTTATTTACAATTTTATCCCATTCCCGCAGCGGTTGCCTCCCTAGTCATTTTAAGTATTATTAAATTTTGTAAGCCCGATTCTCATTAGTATTTCTTTCATGTATGATCGGAGATTTAGTTTTTTGTAACCGGGACCAGAATGCCTGTTTTCTTGGTTTGCGACCTGCGGCAAGTGTTGAAATTCCATTTATCCAACTGAGCCCAAAAGATTATTACTATACCCAGTGCCAAGAAGTTCAGTGATGCAGTTGTCAGAATCTTCTTCACGCATAGCCTCTCCGGGTTTTGGTAACCAAGCGCTGTAAAAATCTTCAGGATAAAAATCTTTACTCGCAAAATCTACAGTCCAAAAGTCATTGGCCAAAAGAGGTCCCAGTCCTGAAAATACATTTGTATATCTGACAGTTGCTAAATTATTCATAAATTTATTTCACATAATAGCAATGACTAGGTATTTGGTAAGAATCTGGTATTTCTTATTGGATGGCAAATATGAAACGTGCATTATGACTACATATAATGTAGCGCCCGCTCCTTAATGAAATATACTAATGTGTTCTGTATGTATTAACATTTGCAACATGTATACATTCCCGTCCACTTACTGTTGAAATATACCGGGTCGGCATCTCTGACTCTTGGTATAGCTTTATCACTCAGTTCTTCTGCCAAACTTTGAAGTTTTTGTATATATTTGATAGTTGAATCATCCAGCGACCATGACTCCAAATCTTGATGAATATGATGCAACAAAACCTTCAGCGTACCTGTTGAAAACAATGAAAGAAACGCAGTTAAGCCTAAAGATGTTTTATTTTTTCATTGTAATATGATCTATAAACTTGCCAGCTTAAACATAAAGGATATCAAACAATGTTTTATTCTTTGTTAAAACATGGATATACAGGTATTTTCCCCGATAAGTCTTTCCTATTATTTCAACCTCGATTGATTAGGTAAATTACGGTACGCACTCATATATTAATTCTTGTGCAGTCAAACTAGTGCCATTATTTTGTCAGCGTATGAGAATATATATTTTTTACGATTGAAATGCAGCGAAATAAATCAATTGATTAATACAGCACCTTCTATACAAATTCTAAAACCTTAGTTTCCTTAATGATACAACCACTCTAGCACTTATTTATGCGAAAGACCAAACATTTCTCTGAATAAAGTCAATCTCGCCGACAGGCCATATTTCTTTTGTCTCTTTTGTAGCATTCTTTTTACAGCGCTAATCATCTTCGCCAATTTTACTTCAGTTAATTGATAATCATTTACTTTACCATTACGTATGTTTAACCAAAGTTCAGAATTAGAATGGAAATTAATGGAACATCCGTGTTATAGACATATTGCCTATTCTCGATATCAATTGTATGTTCAATTTAAGTAATTTCCTATTGACATCGAAGCTTTTTTATCATAATATTTGTTAACAGTTTCAGTCAACGCCTCACCACAATGAAAATGCTCAACAAAGTCATCGTAAACGGTATGACAATAAGATCAAACAATGTTTTGAATAATCGGTCGTCCCCTATTGAAAATAAAGGAACAGGAAGGTTGAATGCTCAGGTTGTATGAGTATAGAAATCTATTGACAACAACTCATAACTTCGGTAAACTATGAAGGTGTCTGACTGATTATTTGTTTCTGAATTTGTTCATCGAGCTTTTCCTCGAATCCATTATGTAAATTAAATTGGCTTTACTTGTAAAACTGCAATACAAAAAAACGAAGCACTGGTGTCGATTGCGGAAACAAAGTGAGACTGACACAGGAAGTGGCGCCAACACGAATTGTCATCATTGATTATAATATCAGGTTTCTATGGACACTCCTGTACTCATGACATGTAGTCGTTATCCCGCAAAAGTTTTAAAATGGTCATGTATTTTCTGTACGCAACTTGTCTTTATAGAATACTGCATTATTGAATTGATAAGGAGCGGCCTTGTTTGGAGACCCTAAAGTGACATCGGACGCTTTCATTTGAAATTTTAGCTCTTTTGATTATTTCGGGAATATGAAACAATAAAGTATGTCGTAATAATATAATACTAATATTTCTTTTTTTGCACTGAAATAGATTTCATCATTTCAAATGTAAATGTCAAATGTCACTTTAGGGACTCTGTAATTAATTGAAGTCGCTTTAGTCTTATAGCATCTTCAAGTCAAACAATTGCACTCAAGTGCATACCAGACTTGCCAAGAAAACACTTGCATTTTTGGCGCGCTTGTGTGCTCGTACATAGAGATTATTCCCCCGGTCAACTATCATCGTTTGATGAGATCAAATGGCCAGTATTTTATTTAGTTTGTCTAGAACTCATATTTGTGAGATCGTAAAGAGAATAACTCCCAGATGACAGATCGCGTATCATCCGGACCTATGAATGGCATTCCCATAATGTCAGAAAAGGAAAAGTATTAATGGGTGATCGTAAAGTTTCGTGGAAAAAAAGATAAAAAATCTACAAGCATTATATCTGCAATTTCCCTTGAAAGTTGAATTTCAATGGTATAATCATGCATTCCCATCGGTCAGGTGACCAGAGGAATATTCCCGGTAAAATATTATGCCCGACTAATGTTATTTGTAATTTAATCACATCTTAGAATATAACGTTATCAGAATAATTTGAAATACATTCGTAGTTTATGTGGACGATTCGAAATGGCTGTGATGCTATGTCTAATGCTTTTGCAGCTTACGTTACAGACTCAAGACTGAAATCAGTTATTGTTTATCTCCCTATATTTCAGGAACATAGTTTAGAATTGAGGCTAGTTTTTATCACATTCTGAATGATTCTAAAATTTTATTTAAATATGAATCAAAGCCAATAATGTGGGGTGTGATATTAACTGCGACAAATTCTGCGAATCACAATTTCACCAGGCATTTTTTCCGTGATTCACTAATGTTCTTGGCAAGAAATGTCTTTTCATGAAAATGAGAAAAATTCTTTAATTCAAAATATTTGCCGTGGGGAAATGTTTTCCTTCTTAAAAATGTAGGAAGTATTTTTTGAATGTTTCTTTACTTAATTTCGCGGACGGCATATTGCATTTGATTTAAGACCTTTTTTATTTATTGAAACTTGTTATAGAGCTGTTATATTAAATATAAACTATCTATTGACTGGAAATAGTTATGACGTATAAAACGAACATGTCAGAATAGTTTTGATTAAGTGTTGCCGCTAGGAAATGCTCTTAAATTATTCATGCATTTAAGATTGACTTTGGCGAAACCTATTCCATGACTGATCATCGACGATTTTTAAACGACTTTTCAAGACATTAATACTTTTGAAATGATGTTTTATAAAGTAAAGTGAAAAGTTAAATGATAATTATGTTGCTAAGAAAATACAACATAAAAAAGACGAATTGTTTAGGGTGATAACATATCTGAAATATGGACTGTTTTTCTTCAAAAGGTCGTCACTGCCACATACGACCTATCAGGATTATAGTTCAACTTTAAAGGGCCTATCTAACTTTTAAAAATAAAATAGTAATGTAGATTCAACCTTTTAACCATTATGAAATATGATAGCTTCACCTACGACCTATGGAATTGACGGGGAAAAGAGGCGGGAACCAGTTCAGGACATGCGCAGAAGCCTGAAGTTTTATTAAATGCAAAAATACAAGATTCTACCAATTGCAACCTTTTAGTACTGAACCATCGACATTACAACAAGTATAAAACAAATTACTTGTAGCTAAATATTTGTGCCTGGACAAGAACATGTCGGACAGTGGCGTGTTATTTGCAGATGATTATTAAGAATGTAATTCATTACAACAGGGAAGCCAATATAAACATATCCAATACACATTACAGCGATAAATATCTTCCCCAATCGAAACTTGATAAAAGCCAGACTATTCATAATCATATCTAGAATTAGCCTCTAGTTTCAATGCGTTTGAAGTACTTAACAAAACCTCGGGTTAAGTAAGAAACTTATTTCTATAACGTTGTTTATAATATTTCTTTATCTCTCTGGTGGTAATGAAAAAATATCAGAAAGTTGGCCATTATATCGTAACAACACATGGTAACACATGGCACATATACCTGTGTATATGCTTTACAACTCAATTGAGAAATATCTACATATCATTTGGG
Source organism: Lutraria rhynchaena (assembly GCA_008271625.1). Lineage (NCBI taxonomy): Eukaryota > Metazoa > Mollusca > Bivalvia > Venerida > Mactridae > Lutraria > Lutraria rhynchaena. The sequence continues at coordinate 1,226,018 of VIBL01000071.1, forward strand.
ACTATTTGGTACGGTCAGCTATATTAATCTATGTCGTTAACAACATTTAACTTAATATAGTAATTCATTATCAGACAACAACGGGTCAAGTTACTTAATACATATTGTAAAACTTCACTTAGTGACAACCGCATTATAGTGATCAATAATATTCAGGCCGGTTTTCAATAATTTCTTTACATTTCGACTTGATAAAGGATATTTCAATCTCAAGGCTGATTTGTTTGGGTTAAATTGATAGTTTTGATGTCGAGCATAATTATACTGTATTATATTTGAATTTGTTTTAGGTAGCATGAAGAAGACCATTTAAATGATTGAGTACAAAGTATATTTCTCGACGACAGTACGTTAATTTCAGAAATGGCCATTACCGTATAGATCGGTAAACAAATTACTGTCATGTTGCTTCTGATGAATCGGTTGGTACTGTCTAATATGATTCTGACTCAGTTGTTAAAAGCCTACGAGTTTTAAAATGAATCTAAAGCTATGCAAATTTAAATAAAGAGGATGAATTTGATAATCACACGTAATGTGCCGACACCGATATTAATATTGATGCAAATGAGAATGACAAATGTAAAGATGCATTCACAAATTGGCATAAACTGTCCATTCATGACAATAAAGATGCATTTAATCTGAAGATATAAGAGTTGTCATATTGATGGGGACATTATTGAATTATTATTTCAGCTATGGGAAGAATCATCGGATACTGAAACAGCCCAGGTCTAATTATGAGAGTTCTCTTCATGTCAGAGATAAAAACTGTTCATTTTGAACAGTCTAGTACACGAAGTCCTCTTATAAATGAGAATTTACATTAACATATTTATTAGGGTCGGGTCCAAGCATTCATTGCCCTAGGTCGGATCATGATAAATACATTTGGTATCATTTTGAAAAATTTTCTGGAATTCAGAAACGCTATGTGCTCTCTATTCTACTTCTATTGTTTTTAGTTATTTTTTCTTATCTTTGAATAAGACCGTTTGCATCGTTAATCTATGGATATTCCATATCTGCTACACGCGCTGATAACCATAAATGGATACTAATTGCGATAATTGAATTTTACTCAAAAAGAGATGAATGATGTTGCATTTAGATTGAATAATTAAATTAGTGCAAAGCGCCAACATTCTGACAATGTAGAAACTCTACTAGTAGACTTTCAATGGTAATTGTTATAACTGACAGTGATTCAGTTCGCAAAAATATAGTATAAATAACATTTGATTCGACACGGTTTCTTGAAACAACTTATTTAAAAAAGTCAAGGCTCTGAAGTAATAATACTTGTGAACATTTCCATGGCTCAAATTTTAATTTCATTCTCAAAATATATAGGTTCAAAAGATTCACAATTCATTTTTATAAAACGTATTTAACCAAATGTTAACAGAATAATGTTTGATAAATATCACTGTTTAAATGTTATGCCAATGTAAGAATGACTTATGAAACAGGCCAAATGGCTACACGCCCATATGAACAACAACATGTGAGAATTATTCTGTAAGTATAAGTCAGACTTGAACGATGTGCAATAGTTTCAAAGTCAACAGGCACTTTTATTTAATTAAAGGGGCGGGTGCAATATTTCCATTTTGACAAAGAATTAGGTAGGTACCTACTTGCACTGACCCCCTTCAATAATTAATTTCAAATTAATTAGTTTCATGGGTTGGAATTTCCATATTAATGTTGTTAATCCACATGAATATTTTGAAAAAAAACGCAATGAATCGAGAAAAATACTTTCTATTACCAGCTGAATTAATTATTATTTTTTTACGTATTTTACGGATTTTAGGTATGTTTTCAACATTACTTCAGCTTTATACAACACCTAACGCTCTATTAGTTGAAATAAATGAGGGGCCATCATAAGTTTTGCAAAGACAAATAGTTTTCTAGATCATAAAAAAAGAATATGAAATGCGCGACAATGATTGTCTCGTGCGCATACATGTTAGATGTACTATATCGGCGCATTTGGTGAAATAGAAAAATCATGACTACATGAGCCACTTTCACGAACAAATATCATATGATATTATGGTTTAATGTAATGAAATCCCGTACTTTACATCAAAAAGATTGAAAAAAATTATCTGTCATGCGTACGTTTTGATTAAAATTGGTCAGGCATGCAATTTTTATGCCCGTCATCATATTGGTAATATATATAATTCAATAGGTATGATGTTGCCCATGTATATTGTCTTTTTCTTATCCACTATTTTGTCTATGTTATTATGTTTACAACATGTGAGTGTGTGTAATGTATATTCTGTTTTGTCGTACTCAAACCGTTATACTATGCGTGTAAACATTATGAACGTTATTTATAAGTTTAAGTATATAGTATAAGTTTTAAGTTCCACTCTTAAATACGAATGTGTCATAACAACAATAGAACACATATTCGGGGCCATTTTTTGGATAAAACGATAAAAGTTTGTAAAAATATGTATACCTCTGTACCGTGTATTCTCAACAAAATATGAGGATAATTCTTTTAGCACGTGAAGCCGTATAAAATATCAAATCGTCATCCTGTTATTAAATTAATGGAAAAATGAAAACCACTGACATTATCATGTCGTGTTTTACTTTGAATCGGAATCCGTTGTTTATGATGATGAAGGACAACATTTGATTAAATGATAAATATAGCATGTGTTGCCGTTGTTTGTCCCCGAAGAGGTGATAAGACATGGCGTGCAGCATTAACCTGTACTTAATAGCGCATTATATCCTTTAAAACTCCTCATTAAGTTAGCTAAGTCAGTGTTAAGATCTTAATTAACATCGGTAGCTTTAAGAGGGAAAGTCGACACTACTAATTTAGCACCGGAGATCGCCGATTATATGAAATCTTTGTGACATTAATTACCTGACTAAAAGTCGTTGGATTTTTATTTGTACGACAAACTACTTAATTACCATCGTTTTAGGTTAAATATTGTTCATTGTAAGTTGTAAATGTGTTTTACATTCTCGTGCATATCTAATTTGTCAAAAAATAAAGTCGTTGATTGATCGGTGTTGTATACTCCTGACTTCTTCGCTTCCAGTGCTCAATGAAGAAAAACTCCGCAGTACAGTTAATTTTTAATCAGCATCAATATAAAATGTTTTAAGGCGGTTAATTATCACATAAATATGTACGGTTCTTAATTGACTTTAAAAGCTTTGATCCATTTCAAAACTTTTTACTGGGGACTTTTTGTTCTCTCTTTTACATCAGTTCACAGGTTTCGTTTTGGTGAGAAGATGAAAAGCTGGATAAGGTAAGTATAAAACAGTTCTGGACTTTATTGTAGAACAAAGGTTACAGGATTTATATGATTCAATAACACATTGTAATTATTATCAAATGATCTAGTTTTTGATGATGATTTTGCTCTATTTATTTGTACGTTATAGTCTGTAATAACCGTACAGTACAATTATCGTAGCACCGATTAACTCATAGTTTCAAGCAACACATGTTATTAATGTATAAATAATTTTAGTAATGTTTTATTCAACGTAACGCCAATGGGATTGGTGATACAATCGAATGATTGAGTTGAATAAATTTAGCAATAACACGTAAATTACTCCTAATCATGATGCGTATCGCTGCCTCCAGCATTTTATTCATCAATGTTCCGACTAAATAAATGTATGATACAATATTCAATTATTACGATGCAAACGAGTTGTTTATTTTGTCTCTGGTCTCGTTTTTTGCAATAATTGAAACATGTGTTCGATTGAAAAAAAATCATAAAACGTTTGATGGTTAAGCGTGCTCTTTTTTCGCCCACATATCCGGATCAGTTTATTTGGAATATTTATCACTTAATCTATTTACCAATTACTGACGAATTACAATGTGTTTTCTTTACATTGACAGTATATAATAATATTTAAAACGCAAAATGAAATTTAGCCCTGACGGATTGTAAATATTGTAGAAGGTAACCCATCCTTACTCGGATCTGTGTGTTTAGTTCTATTGAACAGAAATTCGCTTTTAATATTATTTCAGTTATGTCCAGGTACAAACCTTTCCTTCATTCTATAAAATACCACTCACACAACAATTCAATCAAAGAAGGGTGTAAATAACTCCTGACTGAGAAATTTAGAAAGAAGTGATTTTGTTCCAATTGTCATGGCGAAACATATTTGTCTGGATGTCGAACCCACGATTACTAGATCACCAGTTCAGCACTCTACCGACTTAGCTTACTGATCCGACTTTCACAAATATTATATAAACTTAAGTTCACAGTAAAAATCCAAACGCAATTTATTAATGCATATATATATTATACTAACAAAGTTTGAAAACTCAGTCTTTGAAAACTACCTACGACTCGTAAAATAGAAATTATTAGTGTACGAATTTTATAAAATGCCTCTTAAAGAAAAGACAGCTTTATCATAAATGTACATTTTCTTACCATCAACAATTCGTGTTCCAATGACGGCATCAAGGTTCACATGGCGATATTCCTTGTCTAAAAATTCTAAATTCGCTTTGAGTGAATCCAATGTGAGATCTAACAGTTTTTTCGCTTCCTTCATATTCTGTATCTCTGAAGTTTTTGTTACTACGCAACAATTGACCAGCAATACAAATATCCAACATAGTGATATTTTCATTTTGATATGTTTTAATGTTCTTGCGGAGTATCTTCACTGCTTTTTCACGTCCAAACCAGAAGCACGTTTCTTTAATCTGTTGTCTTTATTGAGCAACAGCAAGAAGGTACATCAAACACATCACCACTCATTGAGGATCGGAAGCATTTCTTGGCACTGATTGGTTAATGCAGATCTCGAATAACATCACACGTGACACGATAATAGAACTATTTCCATACATAGTATATACTTGTTGTTTAAAACATGTTCTGTGGCACTACATGCATCAAGAGAGAACTGAAATCTATGGTTAGAGCTTTGACAGAATTCCTGGATTTTTTTTCCTTCCTTGCTTTCTGTCACTACCAAACTGATAATTTTTCAATGGATTCACATGGATTCGCATCAATTCGAATGCTGAAAGTATAAATGGCTATAATATATTGGATAATATGGAAGTATTAGTAAATTGTTCATACTGATATATTTAACGACGAGTCTACAGGGGGTCACCTAGGCGTGCAATGCTTATCGAATAACATAACAATCGAATTTTTTTTCAATATTATGAAAGGCTGCCAAAAGACACTGTTGAAAACGATAGAAGAGGTAGGAGCCAAACATTCATCAGTTACGTTATGTAATTTGATACAAAACCGTAAATTCCTCAAATTAAGCATTTCTGCCAATAACTTATTTATTTATATTAGGCATATGATTCCTAAGTCAATTATCTGCTTTGCTGTGTGTCTTTGTTTTGTACAAAACAAGTTGATTAAAAATTAGTTAAGGCCGTACAAGTTATGTTGAAATATTTTTTGTTACCGTAGTTCCAAGAGAATTGGGATCCCTTGCATTGTAGAGAAATACAAGAGCAACTTCATATACAAATCAGGCCACTTTATGCAAACACGTTGAATAATACCAGTGCAATTCAATGATAAAACATACCTTAAAGTGAACGGTCGCAAAGGTAAGGTAAAAGGGGAAAAGCAAACTTAATTAACACTTTAGCCTTTTTGTTTTTGAACGCAATGGAAATGTAAACTGAAAATCGTCGTTCCTCTACATACAAATCACATCTCACTAACCTGGTCACACACTCCTTCTGCCACGAATTGCCTTCTATAAATGTCAGTTCTAAGACAATGCTGATTGATATAGGCTACAAACTAGTCCCGACAGTAATTTGTCGACTTCAATTATCCCTTAACAGCAATATGGGCAGCAACAGATACACCGGGGAAAATACTTAGTAAATGAAATTAATTTCTCACGAGAAAACAAAATATCACGTATTGCTTTCACGCTTGCCTCTATGGAGGATTCAGCTTTTTTGCACGGGAAAACAGGATGCATATATTTTGTTACTCTTAATGATAATTGTTATGTTTTCCATTCTAAAAGACTTATTGAAAACACTGCAATGTAATACGAATAGTTGTATAAAATGTTGTATAAATGTTCAATATATCGGGAAAAAACTGTAACACGTTGTGCTTTTGGTTTTTGCTTTCCAAGGTTTGCTGTGGTCGAACCGGAGCAGAACCTGACCTAAACATCTGTAAATAATGATAGTATTAATATTTTGAGTTTTCTTTTTTATGGGATTCTATGAAATAGATTATCAGAATGTAATATGTATACAATGTGGCTTTAAATAAATCAGTCACTTACGAGGACATGCATATAGATAAATATAACTATTTGTAAAACATACACATATAAAAATACACACATACGCATGTATTACAAAACAAGTATCGCTCCAGTGTCATATCAGATATGAAAAAATGAAAGATTTGAGTTCACATGCTTGGTGTGAATAAAATAAATACAATTAATTTTCACATAGGAAAGCACGAAACAACATACGAGTATATTTACTTTTTAATTTAGATATGTAAAAATGGCTTACCTGCTTGTATGCACAAACCAAATCAATGAATATTTTGCTTCAGTAACTATCAACAAAGTATAGCATTTAGTCAATATTAACTTCGCGCTCATGGATGGTTTAATAAAAACGTTAGATGGTGTACACAAAATAAATGGTACATACTCATATTTTCATAGTAAAAGTTACGCTTCAGTTGAAGAAAAGTTATCATTGATATCTCTTTACTTTAATGTTGTCTATATTTTTACCCTTGTTTGTACGCGGAAGGATCTTTGTTATCATATAAACGGGTACCAGAGCAACAACACCAACTAAAGTTAAGCACAATAAAATATGTAAGGCAAGATCGCTTTAAAGACCCGACAAAACAGTTTTAGTATTGAAGTTGTCTCGTCATCAAATCCAAATACATTGTATAGGTAAGTGGTCGTATAAATGATGTGATCTTAATAATGAAGTGGTCACTATATGAGATCAACTGTATCAATATATTCAGTCAGTCAGTCCGTGTTCGTAGTTTAACGTCTTAAGCTTTCATAGACCATTTTCCTTAATAAGTTTCTGTTACGCTTGATGTAACGTACATTTCAGCAAAGTTAATATTATCACTATATTCATTGTTTACTCATCTAACGTTTCATTGTCAATAGAATAGAGTGGTGGTAAATATGGTTAGCAGATTTTTCTTGAGAGAAAATCGTCATAGCGAATGATTATCTTAACAACCAAACATAGTGATCGTTTATCTGAATAACTAAACATAGAGATCGTTTTAGGCAAAAAAAAAAGTTTTGTGATTGTGTGCTTTAAGAATACTCAAAAATGAATTAGCCCCGGCCATGGTCCAGTGGTTAGTGCGCTGGACTTGTAACACGGAGATCCGGGTTCGAATCCCGATCGCGGCAAGTCATACCCTTCCATGAAAATTTGACAAAAATCTCGATTTTCCTCTATATATGGAGAAGTTGCCGGCTCCTTGTGGACGGGTAAGTTAGTACTGGTTAGTATACAGTCCAGGAAAACTGGTTAGGTGAACCGGTCGCCGTATATAACTGAAAAATTGTTGAAAAATGGCGTTAAACCCCAGTGACAATAAGTGACATAAAACAATAAAGCATCAAAAATGAATCACGCATCGTAATTAAAATTCAGGTCTGTTTTGTATAACTATTACTGTGACGTTGGTACTAATTAAAGAAAGTATAGTCACTCAGATTTTACAGTTTTCTTAATTATTTATGTCTTTGTTGATGCAACTTATTCATTGTTCTTTACCGTTATTTGTCCTAATCCATACTCATAATAGTCAAACGTGAATATTAAAGGCTTATTGGAAGTATTTTACTTTTTAATCAATTTACAAAGAATGCACGGGCATTTCTCGTTACTATTTCTTATTTTAGGTTATCAACATGGAAAAAAAACTTCCTTGGTAATCATAATGTATTACAACATCTTTAAACTCGTTGTCAAGACATCATCTGGTTTAAATCATATAGACGACGATAAAGTTCGTCTAATGAATCTAACACGTTACCAACTTCCGGTATTTTGATTAGGCACCCGCGTATCTAACTGTGCGATCAATGTCTAGCATATTCTTTATCTTGTGATAACATGCAATATATTCTCTTGATCAGTATTAATTTGTATTCCCTCCATATAAAATAAAGATAGTTTATGTATAATTTGCTAACATATTCACACACGCACAAAACGATTGTATACACTGAACCGCAAAAAGAACGCGCTAATGCTGTTGGAAATACAAAATAACTAAACCGTATGTTTATATTTATATTGTGAGAATACATTATTAAAATAAACAAACATGTGTAATCAAGACCATCCAACGATAAAATATTCATACCCGTCATTAGTAAATAAGATATCTAAATGTTGAAAGAAGTTGAAAATTTGGCAAAATAACGCTAATGCTGACATAAGGCCTTTCTTTGGCGGTTCAGTGTATGTGTCCTTGAATAAATATTGCACATACATGCGATCTGTCGAGTTTTGTATCAAGTAAAATAACGTACATGTATTTATTATGGCAAAATATGCAAAACTTACCCCAAATCAACACTTAACTTGTCCAAAACATTTTGCGTATGTCTAGGGATTAGGTATAGACAAACATTTACAGTAAAACTTCCATAATGAGACTACTTTTGTGACCCGAAAAATCGCTCGTGATCGCAAGTTGAATTATAAGAGAGTTATTGATGACTGTCCGTAAATTACTGGTTGCTATAATGTGAAACAGACAAAAGGAAGCGCAGAGCAGTATTTATGTCGAGCGAAAATTAGGTAAAAATAATACATCGACAGTTTTGTACTCATTCAACAGAGAAGTGTCATAATGACATTGAATTGACAATATATTTCATTTAGCGTAAATATTTAATGAAACTATGCTACGTGTGTCTCTAAACATCTTTCTCATGCCATCAAAGTGCGTAAATTATATTTAATGTCTTCCTTGTATTACGTAATGCTCATAATATGAAATTAGTGTCAATATGATTAGATTAGTTTGCTTTGGGGATTCCCGCTTTTGTTCCTAACGTCGTACTTTATCGATACATGTTTGAAAAACGACAAAATGAAAAGATTGTTTCCTTAAATACGCATTTAAAATAAGACTCGATATGTTCTGTTGCTAAAGAGATTTGCTGGTCTTTAGTGTTATCAAGTTAAAAAAAAATAAACCAAGAAAGTACTAGTTTGTATAGACGTATATACATTAAGTTGCCATTTAAGGATGTACGACCCTTACACTCGGTGTGCACGTGTATACTGTGCTTATTTCGGGTCAGCAAGAAAGATATAAAATATACTTATAGATGAAGGGAAAAGAACGATGTCATGTGAAGGTTACCAACTCCCCACTAGAACAAACTCCTTGCGTATTCTACTGTTAATTCGAAATCCATCCTCGTATTTCATTTCCAGTATCCGATCAATACAAATAAATGTATTGATAAGTATTTATAATTGTTCAGAATATGCTTCGATCTATCAGATGCTGATAGTTGCAGCGTGTACATGCTGAAGTCACATACATGTACACAGATGTCACTTTAATTTGATAGCTATTTCTATTTATAATAGAAGTGTTTGCCAATGACATGTATTTTAGATCGAAAATACCTTTGGTTCATTCTAAAATCGAACAAGCTTCCTATAAATCGTGTTTCTAGATAAATTAGTCAAACTAGTTGAGTATTATGACGACGTAGAATATATGACTTGCACGAAATCTAGATATAATCGTATTGAAGTAAATTACAGGGAACAAATTACATATCTATACCATCTATCAGCCGTAGGATCACCGTTGACAACCCACAAAGTAATTAACGCAACGTTTATAGACACAGTGATATTGATCAATTATATTCCAAGTAATTAATTATTGAAAGAAGTGTTTTTTCATCAATCTAAATTGCACCGCACTTGAGAACAAAACAGCGTATGCGAATGTGAGAGAACTCAGTTATAGTCATGAACTTTGAGATAGAAATATTTTACACTGCTCGCTGAGACTGAACATGAAGTCCTAACGTTACTTTTTGTATAATAACGAGGGCTTCGTGTAATATGTCATTGGTTAAGTGGTGTCATTGTTATTTTACATATGACGATAGATTTGAATTTCCTGACACGTACTAATAATGAACAACGTGTAACTTGTACAACGTGATCATGTATATGATACAGTTATTAAAGCTATGGCTTACTGGGAAAGTTTTGCACTCAAAATATTATAATGATGGGGTGAATTCAACACGAAAGAAATGCTCCTGAAACTTAATTAATTCACCTTAGTGTGAGGGAACAACCATAATAAATATTTAATATAGCACGGTGGAGATTATAATTTATGTTTAACTAATTTCCATTAAAACGCTTTATCGACAAAATTGATTACCTGAATGTTGGGTAGCTTTAGATGCTTTGTTTTATTACTATCGACAACCGTGTGACATTTTTCTTAATTTCAAATTTGTCTTTGAGCAAAATTTGTAAGCGGTGTAAAACAAAGTGATGAGTTGCATGTTTTAAATAATGGTGACTTACACCGAACGAGACGGAACAAAATTACACCAACGTGAATGAGTTAAAGAACGGACAATCGATCTTTTTTCCTGACATTCCCTAATAAACCACGTGAGCGAAACGCTTGGGAAAACTGCTTGTCTTTTTAGATCTCTGTAGTGGATATAAAACAATCTTCAATACTGGATACCATTGTCTGAATTAATAAAACTCTGTGGTTCACATTATCTAAATAAAACGTGTCAGAGTAAAATCACTCCACTTTTAAGCGATGTAGATACAAGAATATAATTCGTTCAAAAATTCTCGAGCGGAAAATTGAAGAAACGACAACTGTCGATAAAATCGTCCAGGGTTCACATTTGTTGCTTCCCTTAGTAATTCTAAACAATACAGGCTAAAATATGTACGCCAAATAATAGAAGAAAAACCATTCTATACGATTTTAAGCATACCTTTAGATTCTTATTCGACATAATTAACAAGAATGAGGTCAAATGAAAGTACATTCATAGCGCTTTAGTTTCACTACGCTTGCAGTTTTCGACTGTGATGAACAAGCGAACGGCTTGAAAACGTAGATAATTGCAAGATGTAGACTTGTCAAGTAACACTGAAAAATACAAATTGTGATTTTTATGCTTGCACATTCTTACGTAACGGCATACGTTTTACTTTTTTCAACGACAATCACTTTCAAATATGTATTTTAAGGTGAATATACGCATATTAATATTGATATAGTAACGATATGCTAATTATTTTGATTTGACAGTGTACATTACCTTTCGCGTGTTATTAAATGTTTACATAGCTATGTACATAAACTTGAAATATAGGACCAGTACTTTCTTCATAAATGAAGTCAAAAGTGTTTATAATGTATTGTAGCAATCCGAAATTTTAAATATGTCTGCTTGTTTCAGAGTGGAGGGGGTTTTGTTTAACCATTATTCTATATACTTTCGTCCCCTGTAGGTTATGCTTTTGGCTGGACATCAGTCATTAGCACAGCGTCCTTAAAAAAGCCTTATGTACTTTAATCAATCTTATGAGATCCGTTAATAAACAACTAGTCACAAACGATTAGAACTGACGAATTGATTTCTCAGAAAATAAATTATTTTATATAAGCATGGTGTATGTGTATTTTTTGAACATGTATATGCGTGTACACGAGGGGACTAGAAGAAAACTATTTTATTGTTCACATTTTAGAGCACATCTGATATTTTTTCGAATGGACTAAATCAACAGTAAACATAAACATGTACAAGAACACTGGACAAAAATTACACAAAAACACGCAGAAAATAAAGTAAGCTCGGTCATACTATGGACTACAATCTAAAAAGACATCTTCCTCATACGATATGCATTAGAGAACAACTTTGTAGACTAGTGAAATATATATATTCACCACTATGAGTGTTATACCTAATTTTGAGTCGTTTCGTTCAATAACTTATCTGATTCAAACCCACGAGAGATGAAAATACAACAAAAAACGACGCTGACGTTGCGGAAATACTGTGGTTAATTCAATCGTGAATGATAAATGCTAATTGTATCTAAACCTTACAGTTGTATGGTTTAAATCGTTAACCTCAAGACGCGTAATTATGTTTAGACCATGTACGTTGTATTCTACGTAAACACGAGCTACGCTTTGAATGCGTGAGTCATTGATGTGGTTTTAAATGTAAGACACGTCTCCATACCTGATGAGAATACAATGAATCGTGTATGAATTGTCATGCTTTAGAAGGATACACTATGTTTTTGGCAATGAATTCGTATTTACAGACTCTGCTGCAAACTGGTTAAACGGCAAAGGAAGCAGACAACGTAATGCAATGTGTTAAAATATGTGTTTTTGTATTGAATGGTTAGTATTGTATGTAATGATGCTCCTGTTTTAAACCCAAGCCTTTGTCACCATTGGCTGATGTAGAACTCCGCGGTCATCGTACAAAACTCGTAAATGTCAATCAACGTAAAGCAGGAAAACACGGAAACATTTGGCTATTTTCTGTTATGTGTAAAATATATTTTGTGTACAGAATACCTGCCCTAATATATCTTATTAAGTCTTTTCTCTAAACATATGGTGAATAGATTTTTAATCAATATCCAGTTTATAATTATGCGCTGTATGAGTATGATGTTACTATGGAACAGAGATCACCATGTTTTCGTAAGCCACTTCTGTTGGGTATTTATAACATAAACCATGTATTATCATAGTCATCATTTCAATTTGAACACCTGTATGAACAGCGCAATAAATGCATGATGGTGTTTTGTCAATGCACTATCCATCAGTTCCTTGTGGACGCGATTGCCGATGGCAAAAGTTTACTTTGAATAGTATCTCATATGTCCAGCACAAAAACTACTACATTGATTTATTACCCGTATGAACTTCAAATGACATACCTGTAGTTCACATTTGTTTTTGATGTACGTATTTTACATGCGGTCGAGTCATTCGACGTATGATAGTATTTTCGAGCCATATTATGTAGAAGCATTTCTTTGGTTAATTAATTACAACAACATTGACGTTAATTATACATACTGTTAACACTTCATTTTTTGGCGAATAAAACAAGGCTCTGAGTCGTTTGTGCACATTCGTTGCAATACAACAAAGGTATTATTGATTGCAAATTAAGTATTCAAAACACAAAGAGACAATGAGCGATTATAATTGACAGTGTGGATACATGAGGAAACATGACAGATTGCTGTCATCTGCCCATTGTCATTGGCTTGTCAAACTAGAAGAAAACATTTACTTGGATACGTAACATAAGCGTGCGATGTCTCATTCACCAGTATAACTAACGTTACTACAACCAGCTGTCACGTTGATGAAATAAAGAAAATATAATACGAGAAATCCATTTTAGATTTTATTTAAAATAAAAACACATATATCCGACACAATGAACGGACTTAATTTTCTGTGTTTGTTATTATTTGTCACTTTGGCTTCTGGACATAGTTCTTATAAATCAAAAATACCGAATGGACACAACGTAAAACATCCGTGTACAGGTGAAGTTTGGGGCGCTGTTGGGCACATGTCAAGCGGATATACACCACAAAAAAACGTTTTTGGAGAGGTAAAGTTTATTTACTTTCATAAATTATGTTTTAAAAAGAAAACTTCCATATTGTTTGTAGTTTTTTCAAGAAATTGTTTCGTCTTATGTGTTTCTTTAATGACATGTAAAGAATAAGTGTGTGAATGTATATATAGATAGAGATAGATTTGTATTTCAAATTGGCATTGTCTCTCTGTTTAGTTTTATTGTCTCAAATAGATGCGATATCACACATACCGTGTCTTTATCACACATACAGTTTCTTTATCACAAATACCGTGAACGTTCTTTAGAAATGAAATACAGCACATGTTGTTTTGGTAACAAACGCGCTATATAGAAAAGAAGAAAGGCTCAGTAGCTTTAATAAATCAAAGCACTGAGAGGACTATTGTTGGATGGCTTTTCAGTATTGCAAGTTCTTTCTGAAGTTTATTGTTATGCATTTTCCTCAAATCCCTTCAATGCTGACATTGGCCGCCAATAAAGCACGTAGATGGACAGACTGATTTGTATATCTCAATATGAGATGCAAAAAAATGACATTGCTGCCTTCAGTCCTCCTTATTTAATGTATTTCCGCACTTCTTTTTCATAATTCTAGCAAAATGGACAATATGTGTTATTCATTATGATAAGTAGGATCAGATTTCCAACATATTATTGTCTCCTCATAGATGTTCTTGTAAAGATCAGGTAAAACCTTAATTTTTAGGGTTAATTTTTACAGATATACAGCTAAATTACTAGAAGATTGTTTTCTTACATCATCTGACAAATCAGCTAGCTGAATCAACTCAAAACTCTTCATTTCTGTCATTCATCCGCCATTAATGGACACTGTTCACACCAATTCACACACAGTTTATATGCAGACTGTAAGCTTATCAGTGATGTTTTTTTCCTCAGCTGTGCCAGTTGTTAGTCATTTATGGGGATGGTTCTAAAAATAGTAACCTTGAGTTGGGTCTTATACCTGACTTGATTTGACTAAAGGGGTGAAATCCAATATATACAAAAATAGTTAATAAATAGAGGCTAATACCAAAATTGCAGTAAAACGGAAAAGTATTGTTCAAAAGCAGCCGTATGGTGTCATTATAAAGTTTAAATATAGAAGAAATATCAGTACTCTGTCGGAAAATAAGTGGTCGGTATGATGAGGTATTCTTAATATTAAAGTAGCGAGGTAATACCACAGAAGGATTTGTTTACGTACACTAAGACGTGATAATTATTTATAAATAAAAAGAAACGTTTGATTTTAACTAAATGTTGATTGATGATGAAATATAATCATTCGTGCGCTTACATTTAGAACTTAAATGTTCAATTAATCTCTTAATATTTGTCGAATGAAACAAATAAAGTTATTAGGAGAAATGCAAATACAGTGTGTATATACAGTTAAAAAGGAATGTGACCATTGCACATATGCATTTAAGTAAACATGTATATCAAATTCTATTTCACATTTGAATTAGATTTAAATGTATGTAAAAAGGGTCTTTTTCCTTTGTTAATCTTAGCTTATGTGTTTGACTTTACAATATAATCAAATTTGTGTTTGAGACCATCTTCGAATAAAAAAACCACACAGTGAATAAAGGTCATTCTTTGGAAACCATTAGTGATTGTTTAGAACAAACTGACCTCCGAATAAAGTTCATCTGTCGATAAAGGCCATATTTTGTCTTTCCGAAGGGTGTCCTTTGTTCAATGGTTTGACAGTAGAAGTGAATTTATCCTATTAACTACAACATCCATATTGATGCACGTATTGTTATTGCTTGTTACCAATATTATGTCTTATTTGAGCAAGTTTCTCTTTATCATAGTTATAATGCGCTTGATTGTAGAAACACTGAATCAATATGTCAATGTGTCCTTTTTTGTTTGAAAATCTTAATTATTTGATATATGTGTTGTAACTTTCCATCACGATCGATATAGAAAAATATTATTACCATTTGGGAAATTCACCAATGCGATCAAGTGCCAGAATTTTAGTTGCTGATAAGGAACTCCTGTTGATTTCAGCACGGTTTTGGGTATTCCTGTGTCCTACTGTATATCAAGGCATCAAATATGTATATGTTTGATAAAAAGATTGCATAGAGATGGACACTGGAACGTGTATTACCATTATGATACTTTCTATCATATGGAGTTATTATTGTTTTCTATTGTGGTAATATTGGAAGTTGTACGTTCAGAAGTATTCGTGTTATATAATATTTTAACTAAAAATATTAAATTGCTCAAATATATGTTTTTAGAGCTTTAGAAATCAGAGTAAGACATGGACAGAGGCACTTTGCAGGACTGATTCTGATGGGGACGGTTTAACAAATGGCGAGGAATTAGGGGATCCTTACTGCATATGGACTGAAGGACAGGCCGCTCCTGGTCAATACCGGGGACATCCAGGTAGATTAACATTTCATGTAATTATGCATTATATTAGACACATTTTTGTCGCAGCATCCTTTTTATTCCATTACGAATTCAAAGTCATTTATCATTGACAAAGCGAAAACTTTAGTCCGCAAAATGAAAGCGCGCGTGCTCGCACGTACACGCATGCGCATACAAAACCTGGTGTTCATTAAACACAAAGATATATTACCCTTTGATGTTAAATTCAGTTGCAGCAAACGTGTGTGTTATTCTATAACATATACACGTGTCGACCTTTTCTCTAAAACACGCTAATTATAACAAAAATGTTTAAATATCGTGACAAAATTGTAAACTAAGTTCCCATATCACTGATACACTAGGCCTCCATATTTTTTCTGTAAATTCTTACGACGACCAATAACGTGATAGTAAAATGCTGTTTTGAGGAGTTTTAGTCATATACATGTTTATTGTATACAGCAGAATATTTTCATTAATTCACATTCTTCGCTATCCAAAGATTGCCTGGACCATTATTCTTATACTGTATTGTCTGATTATTATTATCTGTCTACGTGGTGATGTCGGACCTGGTTAATTTGGCAGTATTTTGTACCCAAATATTTGCTTTCCGACCTTTTATAAGGCAAAGTACATGAAGTCATGCATGTTGCTTAGAATGAGATGATAATAAGAGGGGAATGGTTAAATTAAATACACGTATTAACCAAACTCGTATATTTTGGACTTCAATCATTCAGTTTGGTCATCTGTCTGGGTTATCCGTGAAATTCTTGGTTCCCGATGAGCTGTTTTATTGGTGAAATAGTTTAAGTTTTAAAGGTATCTTGGAGGTAACTATCGAATGCGCATAAATTTTATTTCTTTAAGCGGAAGATAACACATTATTGGTACAAATATTAAACATACTTAATTCACATATTAAGGTTTACTTCAGACATTAAATGCTTCATCAATTAATTATAGTATGCTTATGTCACCTGTTTAGGTTTCTGTGAACAGGATAGAGCACAATGCGACAGTTGCATGACACATGAAGGGTGTCCTAATCCACACGCTACCAGATGTGACGCACGAAGACAATCTCAAAATAGCCGTAATAGTGGACATGGAAGAGTACATAGCCCTACGAATATAAATCCGACAAGACCCATGTCTGAACCTAACCGACAAAACTTAGGACAATTTAGTGAAATGAGACCCCAAGGCCCAGGTATTTTTGACAGATTTGGAGGCACAGGCGGAGCGACCGGTGTAAGTCAGGGGAGCAGACCGGGTAGATTTGATATGACTGGGAGACAAGGTGGATTTGGTGGAATGGTCGGACCAAGTGGAATAAGCAGACCTAGTGGAATTGGCGGACATAGTGGAATTGGCGGACACAGTGGAAGTGGTGGACAAAGTGGAGTGGGCGGGCACCGTGGTTTTGACGGACACAGTGGATTTCAAGGACACAGTGGAATAGGCGGAGCTGGTGCAATGGACGGTTCTCGTGGAATGGGCAGATCATCGATGAGCGGAGCATTTGTTCCAGATGGACCGGGATTTAGTGCACCACGATTTCCAAGTTCGTTTAGTGGTGCAAGCAGTAGTATGGGAAGATCCGGTGGTTTTAGCAGTTCAAGAAGTTTTGAAGGACATGGACCGAGTTTCAGCAGCGGCATGACAGGATTTGATCGCAGGAGCTCTTCATCTTCATCAATGCCTAGACCAGGTTTTAGTCCCCCTAGCGAAGGACACGGATTTACTGGTAGCAGTGGAGGCGCAATGACTCATGATTTTGGTTTGTCTGCAAGTCATCATCAATCGCCATTAATTGGACCTATGACACGAAGTGACATTCAAAGAAGCGTCCAAGATAGGATGCGTCGTGTCGGAGGAACATTTTCTGGTGGTTCATCAGGGCCAAGCCATGGCATGACTAGAATGCATAGTGGAATGGGGATGGTACCTGGAATGCCTGGTGTATTTATGGGACCACTGACATATCCATTTTAAAGATTCTTCAATAATAAACATCAGCTGAGAGGCTGGTGGTTAAATACATTTACACAAAAGCGATAGATGGTACACATTTGTTGAAATCATACTGGTTACAGTGACCTTAAATCAACGTTGATGCGGTACTAAAGATGAGGGGATGGGTCAAACTGAAAATAGAACAAATTTAATTAAAGACATTAATTTAAATGACTTCAGAGGTTTGAACACGTTCCTCCATTTAGAGTGCTTTATAATTGTCGTACATTGTCTATTTCCCTGTGATAATAAAATGGTAAAAGTCTTTATGCATTTCGTAAGTTAACACTTAATACAGTGAACACTGATGTGTGTGATAATGATGCACTTCAAATGTGTAATCATTAACTAATTATCATTGTAATGAACCACATATGATTTCTACATAACATGTACAGTGCATTACCTACATAATGTAATTATTTTTTTCATTAAATATTCTTGTACCAAAACTTGCCACGTTAATTCAATCTTACGTGACTTCTTCTATCTTTTTACCCATAATGCCCAAAAATAGTATCTCAAAAAGGAGCGGACAGATTTTGGGAACCTTTTTTTAGGTTTCTACGATAGAAAATGATTTACGGTGACATTTTTCAAAAACAATGAAAATCCTTTGTGTTATTGCTCCTTTAAATTTGCATTGAAGTCTATGGGAGAAGCCAATTTTTCGAAGATTAAAACAATCGATTTCAATGAAAACTCACGATATCAATGTAATTCAATAAAGAAAATATAGGTCACCGTGCAATACTGTCAAAAATTATTTTTTTTTTATTTTTTCTTATTTTCTATTTTTCAACAAGGGCAATAACTCTTACAAAATTTAAAAAATGTGTCATTAAATACATTGAAGTATCTAAGACAACTATCAAAGAAATAACGATAATCGGGCAATACTATTTTTATAATATTACCATTTCTTGAGTAGCATTTAGCAGATGCATAAAATGATGTTTAACTTATTATGGATATAATACCTTAAATACAAAATGTACTTCATATTTGAATACAATGTAAAAACTGTAATCATAGTCCTGTAAAGAAGCGCAAATTTTGTTTTTCTAATTATGGAACAAAATAATCAATCATATTGTCAATATATCAAAAATACGAGCCGGCATTTTATTCATGATTATATAATTTCTTGACTAAAAGAGATAGCACTGACATCCCATAACTAATACTTGAAATTGTGTTATCTATACAAAGGTTGAATTCTGATATTATAAGCTCGTTTAGTATACAGATTGCTAGTTTACGGTGGTAATTTAGGCCAGTAGTAAACATTTGTTGAATTTTGATATCAGTTCGCTTAGTATAAAGTTGCTAGTTTACGATCAGGGGCGTAGCTTGCCTAAAAAGAGAGTCTATGCAAAATTCTAGTGGGGGGGGGGGTCCGCGGGCATGCCTCCCCCTGAAATTTTTGAAGTTCTAGAACGTCGAAGGTGCATTTTACGGCTATTTTGGTGGTATTTCATGACCATTAGAAATGAAACAAAATCATAGTTTTACTTATATAAATGGTCAAAGATATCAATTTTCGATGAAACATTTAAACTTTAGTTACATGATTCCAAATTTATTGGATTTCACTTTTCATTTTTGGAAATCGAGTCTAGGCAATTGCCTAGTACTGCTTAATAGAAGCTACTCGCATGCTGTTATTTAGGCCAGTAGTAAACATTTGTTTCGTTACTGTATGTTTTCACACGCGATCTTGTAAATGGAAGATTGGTACTAATTCACGCCATTCAAACACCAGAAATAGACCATTGTCGTAATACAACATTAAGATATATCGATGATTCACTCCATCCACGATAAATTCTGTTTCCCGAACTTTTTCACTGATTGTTTGTTTGTAAAATCTTACATTGAATCAAGCTCAAATTAGTATGTATTTATAGAACGCTGAGAAGATAAAAAACAACACACAATCATTTGCATCGATAACATGTAATCATTGATTTATTAAAGCAGTGTATAACGTAAAGGTCACTCTAGATATTAAAGTCATACATAAAACTTACTTCCGAACGCGCGGTAAATAACCGGAAATGAAGAAAGGACAAATCGAACAGGTGGATGTGGAACTCTATTTGATGTATACCCCATGTATGCCTCATTTATGCCTCATTTATACCTCATTTATACCTCATGTATACCTCATTTATACTTCATGTATACCTCATTTATAATTCATGTATACCTCATTTATACCTCATGTATACCTCATTTATACCTCATGTATACCTCATTTATTCCTCATGTATACCTCATTTATACTTCATGTATGCCTCATTTATACTTCATGTATACCTCATTTATACCTCATGTATGCCTCATTTATACTTCATGTATACCTCATTTATACCTCATGTATACCTCATTTATACCTCATGTATGCCTCATTTATACTTCATGTATGCCTCATTTATACTTCATGTATACCTCATTTATACTTCATGTATGCCTCATTTATACTTCATGTATGCCTCATTTATACCTCATGTATACCTCATTTATACTTCATGCATACCTCATTTATACTTCATGTATACCTCATTTATACTTCATGTATACCTCATTTATACCTCGAATAACCAACCGAGAACTTCAAAGGGCTGAAGGCGCTTGTTGACAAAGACTTTGGCTGTAAGGAACATACGTGTTGAAGTCAGTCTGTGGATCGCTGACACAGGCTTTTCAAGACTTAAATACCACACATAGGTACTAGTAAATAAGATAATGTATGTCGACAACATCATAAGGACAAAACTAGTTTTAGACACTACTTATTTTTGTACACATATTCGGTATTCCTTTTCAATTAAAATAAAAGCAATTGATAAATCCATACAAAAATGTGACATCATAGGTAAGTCATATTAAGTGTTCATCACTTTATCACGTTCAGCATTTTAAAAATGGTACTAATTCAAACGTCATTCTACGTTAAGTAGTAACAAATTATATCACAAATTTTCGTCATCATTTTGGACTCCCTTTTGGAAAGCCTGTGCTCATCACGTAGAAGATGTTAAAATAACATGTTGTTCAACTCTGAAATCTTTTGATGCATGTAATAATACACGAATAACAAGATGTAATAAAATTTAGATTATGTAGAAACAGGTTCAAGATTATTATAGTGAGCTACGCTACTGTTTTGTACCTGTTCGTTTTGTACCTATTCATGTCTCAATGCTAAACAGACAGAAACGAGTGTTTGAATAAATACGACATGCATGTATTCATTTGCAAATGAAAGTGGCTCTGTAAGATTCAATACACGTAACCTGCATACATAAACGTTCATCAAGGATTTTAACAAAATGGTAATCAGATGTACAGGAATGTTGTTTACCCCTCGGAAATACCTTGTTTTCTCATGCGGCTGCAATAGAATGAGACAGTTATAGTAATCATGTACACACGTGACCAAAAATGGTCAACGTTCATCATTTATCTTAAGCTTTGTCAGTGAAACACAGAACATGCTAATTTTAGATGTAGTATATTACATGCATTCGTGTAAAACGTTTGATGTACACTGTAATTAAACTATGTTAATTTAAAACTAAAACTTTAGGTTGTATACATTAAATTTGCAGTAAAACTTTTTTAATTACAACCACACGTTAATAAAGGTCATCTGTCTCTTGACGTACATACTTTTGATAGATATGGATTACGGCTTACTGGTCGTTTTAGGGGCCCACGCGGCGAATGGTTATGGTCGTATTACATCGTAGTTTATTGTGCATATAATGTGTAATATATCAAAATTGCTTGAATCAAGAAGGTTTTTGGACAAAACAATTGTTTTTAAATACAGTAAAAAGTCGGTAATGAGACCACCTTCTGTACCCGAAAAATCAGTCGTAATTATGAGGTGGTCTCATTATCAGGTTGAATTATACGAGAGTAATTGAAAGCCAGTCCGAAAATAAGTGGTCTTTTTAACAAGGTGGTCGTGATATTGAGATTGTCGCTATGAGAGGTTACACTGTCTGTGATTTAGTTACATCGTGTATTTAGGCCCAAGTCCTATAGTTAATAATTTCGACTTGACTTCTTGGAAATTGTATGGAAGATGATTATAAAGTAAATAGTTCTCCTGGCAGTCAGTATCAATTGGTATTTGATTAAAACATAAGTAAATAAAATTATGATCAAACACTAGTCTAAAGTATGTTTTGTTTGTTTGTTTGTATTGAGTTTAAAGCCGTTTATAGGTATTTTAGTTATGTATAATGGACATATTACCACACCAGTACTTCAGCATTACCCGTCCATACTTGCATGTTCCTCTTCAACCCGTCTGCAACTGTCTACTTATCAAATACATGTGTGAAGCAGAGATTGGAGATGAACTAATTTGGATGCAAAATCTTCATTTAAATGGTCCGCTGGAAACATAATCCTCGATCCCATCATCACGTTATCTAGTCTAGCAAAGAAGCTGTCTAGAAAAGCTTGAACACGTTATCTCAATGCATACATCACACAAAAAGTCATGTACAGTAAAACCTCAAATAGTGACCATCTCAATATTAGGAACATCTCGTCATAAAGACCACATATTTTCGGACTGGCTTTCAATAATTCCCCTATAATTCAACTTTATAATGAGACCACCTCATTTTCGCAACCTATTTTCGGGTCTTATTTTGGAAGTTTTACTGTATAAGACAAAATCACCAATTTTCACGATTTTTCGATTTTCGACTGTTGTTACCATTGCTGAAAACTTTATTTGTTCCGACACTGCCAGTTGTTTATGGAGAATGCGAAGGTAATTAAGACGACGGAAGGTAAACGTTTCCTGCCTGATAATTTTATCAGATTTACCTCCCTTCAACTAATACACCATGAAATAATTACTGTCCAAATACATTTGTCAGAACGTTCCATGAGAAAACATGACTGATCTGGCCTTTACTAAAGAGGTTACCACATTACATCACCGTAATGTAAATTCATCATCTTTTATTTGTTTGATACTTTTAGTTGATTAATGTTTTAAAAAATCAGTCCAGTGTCCATAGCTCGTGACTAGACAAATTATATAGCAATAACCGCAATCAAGTTTCAGCGTGTATATAAAGTATCTTTGCAAACCGCAAAAGTCATTGCATACAAATGAGTGCTTAGCTAAAAAAATACAAACTTATGTTTTCAGTAGGTTTGCATGGTTACCAAAATAAACATTAGCAGTTCATATTGCTAGTATACTCTGATGATAATCGTTACTTTGAATAGCGTCAATACCTATATAGTTTTGCACCATATAAAAATCATCAACAGTATAGCAAACTATTTTCTGATCAGTGATTGGTGTATCCTTTTCAAAAAGTGTAGTATCTTTATGTTTAAAATAGGTTTGACCGTTGTCCAAAAGTTAAGCGCTTTACAACCTCAACACATCAATCGATTTACTGACTTCCTCTTTAATGAAGTGACACATTTCGAAATTATCTACAGTTATCTCATGATTTTTTTTCGGTTTTCTGTTGCTAAAGAGCATTTTTATACGGTTACTGTTAACGTTTTATTCATAAAGCTCACTATATAGCTGGTTGAAATTTGCAAAGGACTAATTAATTATCTGGAAAAGTATGCCTGAAACTATGTATATGTTACGTTGTCCTCCACATACGAGCGTTGGTTCCCCGTGGCAAAATTAATCCAAGTCACATTTACTATATTTCGCAATCAGGCTAATTCTCCTCGTACATGGTATATGTAATCCGAGACGGTCTAGAAGCAGAAAAGAATATGTCAGACTATATTTTGCTGTTGGAAAACAGTTTCTTTTCAGATTTAATAATCCACTTTGAATGCTATTCCAGTCTTTAATTGGTAATGATTACAGAGGATTTTTAAAGATTTTTCTTTTACGTTATGTGTATATGAGGGTTAAAATACCGTATACTTAAATAGGCTGGAATGGGAGGGACATCTGTCAAGTACAAAACCAAGAAAGTTAGAGAGTACCAGGGCAAAGTCATCCACACCAAGTGCATGATTACTTTAAAAATCTGTCTGAAGTTATGACCCACTTGTATATAACTTGGATGAAACCGGCTTGCAACCAGACCATCGCCCTTATAATGTGGTTGCAAATCCATAATTCAACTTCCCCGAGAAGCACTACGACAACACTAATTGGATGTGTAAACGCCTCTGTCAGTCCCTTCCCACTTGTTTCGTATTTGAGGGGAAGAGGTTCAACCCAGAATTGATGAAGGACAGGTCTGTAGGCGCTAAGGGTGTCATGACAAACAGCTAATCCTCTTTATCTACGAGGGCCATGGCTCACACAAATCACCACAAGTTATTGACTGGACCAAGGAAAGAGGGCTGATACTCTTTGTTTTGCCTGCTCATACCTCTCACCTACTACAGCTACTTGATGTTGCCGTGTTTGGGCCTTTCAAGAATTACTATTATTCTGAGTGTTCCAGTTTCATGAGCAAACGCATTGGACAGGTCATCACGAGGTATGAGCTTTGTAGTATCGCTTGTAAAGCTTATACACGGGCTATGCACCGATCCCTTGCGAACATCCAGGCAGCTTTTCACAAAACTAGTATTTTCCCACTAGACCCAGATACTGTCTCCATGGAAAAGTTATTCCCATGTGAAAGCTTCAGGGAGGAGAGACCGGTGCAAAAAATACGAGCTTTGAAGACAGGCGAGGCAGAGGCAGAGTCATTCATTCAGCAGAAGGAAGAGAATGTATCAAATAACACCTTACCATGTCCCTAGCGTAAGAATATTAGTGATACCAGGCCAGATGCTAGAGGAAGAGCCATCACGGACAATGACTACGTGACAGAGATTTATGAATACTCACAACGCTCACAATCTGCAGCCACCGTTCCAAAGACTTCAACCAGGCATCGTAGTTTAGCCAAAGGCAGCAGTCAGACTGCTTCAACCAGTGGTGTCAACCAAATTAAAATCAGTAAAATATTATGTGTTCAACTGTTTCTAAGGACGAAAACGAATTGGTTGATGAAACAGACATATGCTGCATGCGTAAGCAGTTGGCTCCACCAAAACTGCACGAATTACCCATGTTGAAGATTGTCAATTGGGCCCAATGTGATGTATGTGGACATTGGACGCACCTGTCTTTCTGCACTACAGTTAGGGTTATCAGACGCCATTCCACTTTCCTTTGCCCTTTGTCCTTTCCTTTGTCCACATAGCAACATTCATTTAAACAAAGTCAAAATTGTTTGAATGTTTACAGGTTTTATTTTTATACTATTTTCATTTTGTTGTTAACGTAATGTTGTTAAATTTGGTCAAAATTAAAAACTTTCAGCAATCAAAAGTTATTATTTCAGTAATTTCTTGTCATGTGTTTTGTCTTATTTTTAAACTACCATAACAATAACAGTCCGCACAAATATTATTTAAAATGAGAACTTAACAACGAATCGTGTACCAGAACATATGCATTGCCCTAAACTATATGTGTGCAGTATAGAATCAGAGCGCCTGTCATGTTACTACCGAAACGAGGTCAACCAACCAGAATGCCCGAAAATACGAGACAGCTTCCGAGCGACACATACTGCCGATAGTGAAAGTAAAACGGACAGAATTTCTTTTCAAAAGGGACTTTTTGAAATTTTTAAACTGTCCAATGTTATTTGACGTTCTTTATACTTGGTTTTGATTTTAGTGTTCGTCCATTTCGTAGTATTTAGCACACGCTAAGTTGAAATAATAACGTTAATCCCCCGAAAATACGGGTCGAGGGCATATACCCTGAAGAAAACAAATGATTACACTGCTTGAGTGACAATTCTGCAAAATAAACACACCCGTCGACAGACACCATTTTAAGAACCCAGTTGCTAAGCAGTAACATTTCTTTAGACGTAAATTGGCAGCTGTATCACAAATGTAAGGCGTAGACGCATATAAAGCTACCGAGTATCCATCTCAGGTTAGATGGAAGTAAAGAATTGGCTGGGGTGTTCCGAATGACTGTATCACTTTTAATTAAAACCAACCATCAATGAAGATCATTTCAATACCACCAAAGCTAGTCATTATAAGCAGGTTTGATTGTACATGTAATATATTTACTCTTGTTCAACAATGAGTAAACTAATTTGTGCGCATTGCTGTTTGTCAGATTTGAAAACAGAAAATGCTAAAACGCCTTTTTAACAGCGCGTAACGCGGATCTGTTACTCACTTGAAACAACGCATCTCTAAAATTATTCATATTTATGATAACCTGTATGACTAAAACAGTTTGACGGCAATAAGCACGCCTTCAATTCTACTATTTTGCTTTGAAGTAAACCAAATTTACATCACCATGCATGTTTAGGTAACGCAATGGTTATCGGTGAAAATCAATCAGTTCGTATTGCTTTAATTGAAAATCGTGCAATGTTCATACAGCACAATCCTCTGTATGTTTAATTTATTACTTCGTGAAGATTTATCAGGTGACGCAAAACTGCATTTGACAAGTAGCTATAAAATGCCATATATTTTCACCTATCCTTGAATCTCCACTGGATTTGCCGCATACTCTCAATGAATTATGTTCAAACACGAGTTTTGCAATATCAGTTTCCATACATGACTTGATAGAGATAGTCCCCGTGCTGTATTTTACAGTTCAAACACATTTAAATAATTTTCTCTATCTGTTACGTGTTAAATATTTAACTAACGGGAGTTGGTGATGAATCTATAGGCTGCATAATTACCAAATTACGCCTGATTACACCCTTGATTTTTTCGTGATCGATTGCATTGTTATAATATACGTACTTTGCCGATGTCACAGTCTTTGTGTTGAATGAAACTCCACAAATTGTACATTATTGACTGGCAATAAATACATGCTGAAACAATCAATCACTATTACTCAATGAAATTATCGTTCTCCTGCACGCTGATGCGCAATTAAATGGTATATTACAAAAGATTTCGTGACTAAATATCAGTATACTACGTCATTACTCTCTTACTTCGCTGAATGGAGAAGTCATTCACTACTTATAGTACGTATAATATTTATCATTATACCTGCTTACAGAACGTGATATCACACACGTTTTCAAAATACAAATTCACTTTACTTAATATATCAATAAATGTATAACAAATTTCTTGCAAAGATATTAATTTATGTCATTAATAAGAACTGACCAGAAAAGATAGCAGTGTTTACGGTTACCACACTGATCTTATTTTTTGCGCCAACCCCTAATGTTTTCAACTGCAAACCTGTAATTCATGGACGAAAATATTTGGGGACGAATCACATCCCAAAAGTATGCAAGGTTTGCGATCAAACAAAAGTACAAAAGTTTATCTATGATGTTGTCATAACGTTCAGAGAACTGATGCAGCATGACAGACAAAAAATAAATACAAAATAACACAACAGTTTATATATTTAATGCAATTAGTGTTTTAAGTACACATCATATCTCAAACTACAAAAGACTTTCAGCAATGGCGTTTATTGAATTTTTTGTACTCTTGTTCAGTCTAAACATTAACTGCCTTTATCAGATTTGTTCAAGTCTGCCTTCTGTCGGATAATATCCTTTAATGTTGTCAGATCTCCTTTTGACCTTTTCAACTGTACAAACGTAAGACATATTCAATGCTTTCTAATGGTTGTTATATCTGACGTTGTATTCGCTAAACCCCATAATAAACAGTCTATTTATCTGCGACAAAACTTCGGCTTGCAAGTCAATGTAACTTACGTCCACATTAAAACTATTGCTTTAACCATGTAGCAACTTAACCCACGACAAAAAAATGATTATTTTCTTAAAAGTGTTGAGAATTGCTGTCACAGAATTTAGAATGTAATTTATTAAAACGTGATTTCGTTCAATGCATGACAATGACTTCATGTTACGTGCTAAGAAAGTTAATGTCCGGAACACGTATTGAAATTATGTTCATATGAACAATTACGATAAATAATGAATGGCAACGTGACTTGGTAATCATGCAAATGTTTAGGTTTTAGTCTGCATGTAACGTTGAGCCAATATAGACATGCTTGAGTATACATGACGACATTTTATAAATGAACAATTAATCATTTTAATAATATGGTATATACGTGTATCTATTTAAAGCCTGTAATAATACGACTTTGTGACATTTCTGCTTTGTTCAGTTTCATCCGAATGAAAAATTGTAAATCGATTACATTTCAACGTAAGTTAATGACAAACCATTATTAGAAGGGCAACCACTCTTTACACAATCATCACACACATCATCGATGCATTTTATCAAACGAATTTTTCAATAATAAGAAAGAGTGCTTAATTATAATTTTTGTTGGACTTTGGTGACCTTAGTCCACAGATTAGACTTTATAACATACTTGTAGCATTATGCATTAGTATACCAGCAAATAAGGAGCGAGATTTTAAACAAGTTTACCACACGTAATGACACAATCTTTAAATTAAATCCTCGATTAATGTTCGTTAAATGTCACGTAATGACTACACACTTCACGTTTGCGGCAGTAAAAGATTTATGTCTGTGGTCAATGAGCTGTAATGTGTTTATGTAACTCTTTGATTGTGGCTATGGTGCATGTCCTAGCGACGTTAAATGTCACAGCCAATGTTGCATATGGCCTTTAAACAGGAACTTATCTGTCAATGTTACGAGCCAACTATCTGCAGTCAAACCTGATGACAATGGTCACCACCAAAGGATGGGGAAAATATGGTCTTCAAGCACGGTTTGCTTTTATTCAAGTTTTCATGGGTCCACCATATCAATAATTGCGTCTCTGTTTTAGACAATGTGGTCTTTGTTCTGAAGTGACTCACGTTGATTACATGGATAATTATTTGTGTTTCTACACATAGATTCCAGTCACCTGAGGCAAATGGTTTTGGTTTCAGCAAATGCCTACAGCCTTTACCAGAGTTTCAGAGTTTCCTCGATATGTGGATATCTTTTCAACGTGCCACTCGCAAAACATAATTTTGTCATATCTGACTTTGGTATATATCTGACTGGTTATAGAACCTTCAGTATATAATATCCGAATCAGGTCAATGTGAAGCACATGAGTCTGATAGATGAATAGATTACTGAACATGTATATGCATTGAATATAGCTGTGATGCTTTTAACCAGGAAGCAGAAGTTAATTATTTAAATTAAATGTTAATTAGTTGATGTGATTATAATTTGGAAACTTCATTGTATCATAAACACAAAGATGCTGGCGTTCAATGACATTTGTCCCAGTCAAGAATGTTTAATGAGACACCATAGGATTGAAATGGATTCGCTCTGTGAATATCAGAAACGATTGAAAGACTATGACGCAATGGACAAATTTGAGTTGTGTTCAAATCTGTTCAAAATAATATAAATTATTTGTGGTAATATGCCATTTATAATACTCAGAATAACAAAAATAGATGAACATTGGTTTTTATGATAATAAATTAAATTATTTGCTATTTCATAATTACTAATTATACAAGAATATGCACATAAACAACAACATAACACGAATAGCCGATAGATCAAAGTCGTGAATGTAATCTAGCCAATTAGCATTCAAAACACGGAATAGAACAATTAACATTGTTAATTGACAGGTTGTTATTTGGTGAAAACAATGACTGATTGGTTTTCACCTGTCGTCTGTCGTAGCCGTGATGTGGTTTTACTTTAACGTAAGTTTGAGAGTGTACGACTGATAACAGTGTGGTGACAGTATTTGCCCGCAGTACAAGTGAAATCGTTTTTTTTAAATCTCGTATCACCAATAAAATTTTAAACTAATACTATAGTATAAAAAAGTGTATCTGCTGATCAGTGTACGGTTAATTTCAACAATGATAGGACTCGTATTTCTAATGTGCTTCCTTAGCGTAAATGGATTTGATACCTTCAGATTTAGAATTCCAAATGGCATGAATGTCACTCACCCTTGTCCAGGAAGAGGAATATGGCGAGCTGTTGGCCACATGGATGTCGAACACACTCCACAAAAGAATGTCTTTGGTAAAGTATGTAATTTTTTATTCATTTTAATCATAATAAAATAAATCGTTTGTGGGTGATATGTTTATTAAACTTCACCTATAATTGAGTATTGCTTACACATTGACCTATGTGTAGCCATCAATTTTTATCATGAATCGTTTTACCTAAATTTATACGTTTGTTCATTGTTGAGTTTAAAATCGACATGATGAAATGTTTAAAAATATTATTTCTTTGTGCAAATACATGTATGAGATGAAACCAACAATTATTTCTCAATCTACATAAAACTTTTCTTGCAAACATGTTATCTCCGAAAGAAACATGGAATATTTATGTTGGAAATAAATTCTACGCCATCAATAAAATATGTTGTAATGCATGTAATCGGTAGGACATTTTTCTTTGAGAGTGGCTTTAAAACCGATTGTTTTAAATTTGTGAGTAGTAAGATAACATTATTATTATAGAATAATGATCAGAAACGATGATTTGGACATTATATTGTATGGGAAAAGTAACAATAGCACTTTAAGAATTACCTATCCACTATAGTGACTCTTCAAAAAGATAATTAGACCTGTGAGAACATACTACGTTTAAGCAAACATGTGTACAAACGTATATAAAAACACATGTACAAAATGCGGACAAGGCAAAGATAATTAAAACATTCACATACAACCATAGGAGGAACGGACAATGTATGCATATCAATTACATTTGTTGATTTTATGTTTTTTGTGACTTATAACCATAGCATTCAAAACAGAACGGTATACAAACACTTCAACATATATAAAAACCAGATTGTACCGATCTAAGTTGCAATGAAAAGTATGAAGACACACATAATAGTACTTATACATGCACCAATAAATAAAAAAAAAAGAATGTGCTATATAATACCATATATAATCATACCAAATTATGGAGACATTTCAAATTAAAGATTTAGTAAGTAAGTACAGTCAAACCTGAATTTGCAAACCCCGAATAAAGACCACCCTGTGGATAAAGGCCATTCTTTGAAAAACCGTCTCTAATTATTTAGAACAAACTGATCCTCGAATAAAGGTCATTTGTCAATAAAGGTCACATTTGTCTTTCCCGAGGGTGCCCTTTGCTTACATGTTTGACTGTAATGCTAAATTATATGATGTAATTTCGCTTCCGTGTACAATAATTCAATAAATGTGTACATACATGGTCTGTTTCAGTAATATCTATTTACATACTTTTGTCTTAGTTCACAGAATTGGATTCTAAAACAAAATGATATTCATCTTCTAATTTTTGACATACATAACATTTTCTTTCGTGTTACCGGAATGCTTACTGGTTTATGCCATCTGCCAGTTTCAGTACCAAGGTAGTGAGACGGCATACGTAGACAGCTTGATGCAATCCTTAAATTCTTATTTTTAATAACTTGTAAACATTTTCTGAAAGTATTATTTCCCATTAGATTACGAAATAAAAAGGCCTTTGGCGATTGATACATTTATACTCGCATTTAACTTCTGTATGAAATTGTCTTTCAAAAATATATGCAAGTAACTACATCAATAACTTGAATTGACGCTTATGAATGGAGTCATATGCAAAAGTGGCGCGATGCATTTTTGTAAACGTATTTAAACATTTGACATAGAATGTATATAGGACTTGAAAATGGTATGCATGATATAGTATGTAGTAAGGATTAACTTTTAAAACATATTTTAAGTAGTTATTTCAATGCTTAGAGAGCCATTAATTAAATAATAACAACACTAGCACATAAACATGATTGAGTGCAAGGAAAAGAAACAATACATGATTTAGAGTGGCATTATTTAACTATATTAAGCGTTTATCATAGAAAATAGGTAAGTTATTATTTTTTCATGCGCACCCCATTAGAAGGACTATGATTTGCGGTCAAATGCAATGAGTATCAGCTATATGTATTAGTGAGACTGAGGGCTGAGACAATATGGATACATGATTTCTTTCGTCGCTTAAATTATGATAAAATCAAATTATGATTGATTTGTAAATGATCTTCATAACATGTGCTGCAAAGATTCGATCTTAATCAATCGATCTAAACAATTCGAGGTTGAAAACAGAACATTTATAAATGTTCATTTGACGTGAGCTTGAGAGCAATTGGTCCATCATGACTCAGCCTAATATGACGAGACAAGTGACAGTATACAACAGTCGAACATGGATATGCAGTTATGTATTATTATACTTTGCCCTTTCATAATCATAGACAAGTTTACCCACAATGAGTGATTCGCCGAGAATGATGTCTTGCCCTGGACTATAAAAGATACCTCTTTGTCTTCGGTCAATATAACTTAATTCAACAACTGATGAAATAACGACCAGTACACGATAATGGAAGATATATATAAGCATATAAACATTTGTCTTATTGTGTTTTATGATTATGAATGGTAAAATGCTTTGGCCGTGATCGATGCTAACATTAACTTACGTAAATTATAGGACTCATTAACTATATATCAAGTAGCGACACTTTGTCAGAGTTAACGTTTAAAATAATTTCTTTTAAAAAGAGTTTTTATCAGCGCTATTACGTGTATATTGCAGCTTCATATCGTAAAATGAGATGTTTCAATTTAAGTTATTCCCGTTTCGACTACGAAATTCGATAACCGAATTCCGTAGCTCCACTTGTAAATGATCAAACGTGACACATTCGCTTTTTTCTGTTAACGGAAAAATAGGACTCGGACACCGATGACCGAGTTTCTACCATTTACAAATCACGATTTGCCCGTCAGTATTACTATCACACGTGTTTAAACATCATGAGGCTGGATTTAAATTCTGTGTTTCATTTTAATGGTCCATTTTTTGTCAAATCGATTAACATAACAATCATTCGTCTTTATTTTCCACTAAATTTGAAGAGCACATACATATATTTGTACATTAAACATTGGATAAATGCAAAATAATATATGGAAGACAAACCGTCACTTGCATAAAATCTAACACCGAAACAAAATTATTGGGTCTGTTCGATGGTGGTGACATCAAAGTGCAAAGGATAAAGCAATTATGTATCATATACATATATGCATAAACTGACCAGGTTGAATTACTTATATAAGTATATATATATAAATTATATAAGTAATTCAACCTGGTCAGTTTATGCACGTATATATGTCACTAGTCTGAATAAATGTTTAATTGGTCTATTAACAGCGGGTAATCGCATATATATATCGAACATGCTTTGTAAGTGTTCATCAGAACATCCAAGTAGGCATTTCGATTTCAACAAGTTATCATTAAACACGAGTATCAGAAAATTATTATTCAATTTCTCACAAAGGCTATGTCCATATTCCAGACTACTAAGTAGATATACAAGTAAACAGTACATGCATCAATATATTGTCAACGGTCAAAAGTATTGTGACATAGTGAGCAGTAGGTTTGTAGAATCAATGTAGTCACTATCTAGTACAGCTATGTTAGACGTAGGCCGTAATAATAGTGGGTCTTATAGAGCCACGCGCCTGATATTAGCTTTGGCCAAATCTATAAGAGTGTCACGAAATAATGTAAAATCATCCAAAGGGTTATTGGGTGTCTCCATTTTAATTGCTCAGATTCCATTACGAATCGTTTAGAGATATACCTTCACACTAATTTACTAGAAACTACGTTTTGAATGAAATCAAGATTTGTTTTCAAATCGAACTTTTAATAATTCTGTTCAGATCTAGTGGGAAACCTCTTTGAGTAGCTGAACAGTCAAGTTGATGTGCATTATAAGTGTATTTCGTAAAGTTGGGAATGTAGTCACCTTTGCGTCATTTATTAAAGCTCATTTTGTTGGCATTCCATAGACATGAAAATGCGGTGTAAATATTTCACACTTATTTACAGCACATTTCTACTCAGTGATCGAAGCTGTAGATCAATTACTCATATATGTAGGCCTAACCAAGTGTTATCGCGCATGAATATAATACCTAAATCCTTGACGTATCGTCGATTAACTTCTTGTTACAATTAATAAAAAAATGAATTATAAATCTGGATTGCAAGTCCTTGAAAAACTTTGAACGCACTCGCACCTTGTCTTGAGTGTCATTCTCGTGAGATCTTGGGTCGAAATGTTCGAGACTCACCGAAAGGAAAATTATTATCATAATGATATGATTTTGAGTGTACTTTGTCCCTGATGTTTTATACATATTACGGTTTAACTGAAACATGACGAATGAAAACAAATTACTTCGACGGACAACTTTTAGCTTTTTCATCATCATTACTCAATTGAAGTTTTAGAGTAAGTAGGTTAACTATGTTGAACCAGTGACATATAAATTTTAAATACATATCGCTTCAAATTTTTCACCATGAAATTAATGACTCAACATAATAATGCTTAATTGTCATTTACACGATTTGATATCAATAAGTTTGATTGTTGGCAATGAACGTCGCTCAGAATGTGATTGACTCAAACATGTAGCCTGCTAATAAATGTCAGATTATTTATTTGTTGTTTCACAGTATATTTTAAACCTTTCCAATATCAGTGTTTGTCATTTTCGATAAATAAATCTATAAACATGTTAGTATAGTCTATATACCTTTAGTAAAGTCTTCAATGTTCGATTTTTGGCAAATGTTTAACAAAACAAACATTGATTTGAGACGCGCCGATGGCGAGAGAAAATGTAGACTTTGTGGTTTATGATATTTACATCGATAAATTTGTTGCTGGTCATAATGTTGTCGTCGAAAATATTGGTGACGTTATCACAGTTTTTACACACAACATAAATCATTAAAATACCATTAATTGCAAAATCAACACGGATGCTCATTCGAATATAAAGTTGTTGAAAATTCCACCGAGTCATGGTCTACTTGTTGAGCCATTCTGTTAGTTTTTATGTGGTTAACCATTTCCTACACGGACATGACACGTCCTCATTAAAATATATCATTCTGTTGTTAAATATAGAAAAACACGTCATATTTAATGACGATGATATTCAAAAAATGAAAAATCCCCTATTTAGGGAAAATGAATGAAATGGTATGTGCTCATACAGCGAAAATGTTGTTTACGATATACATAATGATTTCAGTTTATCACACTTTAATCCAACATCTCACTAAACTCGGCAATTTATTTTTAAATCTAAGAATTTATCATCTTCCCACGGTGAGATAAATGTGTCACTTTATAACCATAGTTCATTACACGTCTGCTCTAGACTTTAATGGCTGAAATATTGTGTCTGACATCATCAAAATATGCAGCAACATACTATTTGACGATAAAATTGAGCATAAAATTACACTCCCTGCTGACATTATGCGTAATTATACATTAAAAGCAAATTGGATCACATGATTCAATGAAAATTAGCTACCTCGTGACTTTAAACACATTCAAGGGATAAAGAGTTCGTTTTTGTTTTCTTTGTGATTACTTCGCTATTTATATTTCATTCTTCTGAACACTTTCAGAGCTTTCTTTCAAACAAACTTTTATTCAATTCAAAACCTATCGAACAAAGTCAGTCATCGGCAGCAGTTACAGACATTGTTCTGAATGACTTTTCGTTTTAATCCGGAACAACACAGAAAGGGCCTTTTTCTATTTGGGTGGAGTTATCAGTCACATTCCTGTTTCTTTTTATCATATATTTTTGTAAATTGTTTGAATTGGATAATAAATCATTAATTTAATCCATATACATGAATTAATTATCAAATTTTCTCTTGTGTCTAATTCTGTCGTTAAGTGATGATGTACAAAGCGCATGATTTCATAACCTACTTCAGAGTGAAGATTAATCATTTTGTATTACGTGTCATATAAGTGAATATTTACTTACATAGTAAATCATTCAGTCATCGATCCACTTCACTTAACTGAGAAATAAATTATTACTAATGAGTAGCGGTATGCCAAATTATTGTTTCAACATAAGACGAAAATGTCACATTCATATAACCTAGATTTCACACGTGTCTGTCTGTGTACGAGTTGCTTATTCATCATGACAGATTCGTGACAAGTACATATGTTAATAATGATTATTTGAGTATGTTTCCGACACGTATTTTGTTATAACGTCTATTCTTAACGACGGTATGTACGACTACAATATTTATGTACACGATTTATCTGCATACACTACCTCCGAATTAAAAACGTATTGAAATAGCTATTATTTCAGAAAAAAAAACAATTAAAAGGATTGAACTAAAAGATGTTCTCAAACATATACAAAGGGGTGTCATTTAGTTTCCACATCGACTAAAATCCTTTCGACCAATAGTTTTTAACTTCCCATGCTTTCGCATGGATGCCATTACTATTGCCCAATAGTCTATACTGACTAAACATCTGTATCCTCTTTTTCAGGATTTTCGAAAACATAAGTTCAAATGGACAAAAGAGTTGTGTATGATAGATTCAGACGGTGATGGTCTCACAAATGGTGAAGAATTAGGTGATCCTAAGTGTGTTTGGGAGTCTGGTAAGGCAGCTGGTAAGGTCATGGGGCATCCAGGTAAATAAATAATATTTAAATCGATTGTATAAGAACGAAATAATGTAAAACCGAGTGATTCGCAAACCGAAAATGACAATTGAACAAAGGCTAATCAATAAATTATTTTTTTCATGTTTTACACCTGAAATGAATGTTAAACTAGAAAGTAGCACGAATGCATCATCTGGCCTGGTACTTAGTTTTGACAGCGGTATAATGTGTAATAAGTGGGTTGCAATAAAAGATGCATCTATTCTCACTCATTTAATTGCCGATACCAAATGCCTATATGTATAGTATAGGATTTTGCCGCAACACAAACATACGCGATTATCTGATAGTGGTTAAAAACATTCTCGTTGATGCATTGTTTAGATTAATACTTGGTACTCGCTAAATAATCAGTCAACTACTTGAACCATTACTGAGGATGAACTTAGAATCAGTATTGGTGGAAATGTCACCAAAATATTGGAGCTTCCAGATTCATATCATAAATCTCGAGAGTACTCCTTTTAAAGTTTTGAGACGTTTCCCAGATATAACAGACTATGGACTCTGTATTTATTTTACTCAAAAAAAAACAAAGCCCTGAAGTATATTTGCCAAACATTACACACAATAGGCCTATATATGTAGTTTCAATATTTCGAAGCACAGATGAAAGATTGAAACAAATATTAATCAATAATAATTGCTGGTTTTGCCATTTTAGGATTTTGTGAGCCAGACAGATCAGACTGTAAAAGCGGAATGACACATCACGAGTGTAAAAATTCAAAGGCAAAAGGAAAAATTCAGAAACCTCGTATACGACTTCCACCTGGAGCCAATGAGCATCCACAGACGCGGAAATGGAAAGAAATGATGAGCATGAAGAAGAGAAATAACAATAATCAATTACTTGGTAACAGTCCCATACATAAGGTAAATAGGTTGTCCCTGAGAAGGCCACATCAGCGAAGAACGCCAACATCAAATGATATCACTCGAACAACTGTGCCTTCACGAATGCCAGTACGAAATAGTTGGTCTCATTCTGGTAAACCAATTGTTGGCCAGTCAGTATTTGGTCAGGGCTCTAACTCACCAAGGAATAAGAATTCTATTTTGAAAAGCTCTCTTAACAATAGAGACAGACACGCGCAACCACAAAGGCCACCACTTGTTTTAACACGTGACTTCGGCTTTAGCGCTGGTAGTAACGGCGACAGCTTGTTCCACACTACCCCAATTCCAAGAATAAATCATTTCAGAAGTTCTGGAAGGCATCGCCTAAGGTCGGGTGTAAACAGTATGAACCAAGGAAGACAAACCTTTCATAGATCACCTTTTCATAGACAAAATTCAGACTCAACCAATAGTGTACATCAAATGCCAAGTTCATTTTCAAGAGAGATATCACACTGGAATACATTCTCTGATCATTCATCCTTTGGAAGAGATTCAAGGACTCATCCTGTGGATTCAAGGTCAAGGCCTTCACATAACCAAATTTCATTGTCTGGAATGTCCAGCATGGGTGAGCATTCAAGCAGGAACTCTGTCCATAACCAGTCGCATCAAAGAATGAATTCAGACACGCAATCAAATATGAGACACAGCTCACAAAGAGATGTAACCAATTCATTGATGGAAATCCGCAGTGATCAATCAATGGCACACCCAGGCACACTGAGGGCTTATCCGGCCATTCCCAGCATGATCAGGCCAGCTCATTTGCCAGGTGTTGGTATGAGGTTCCCACCATTTTAAAAAATGATATTTGTACCATGATTACAAATAGCATGACATTTGGTTGTCGGTGTTACTACAATTAATTTATTAATTGATAATAAATAGGTGTCAAGTATCATTTAGAGTAGCTGATATGTTGGTTGGTTTTAATGTAAATTTTCTGAGCTGAGGGGGTCAATTATTTCCATCTAACTGCAGTTTGTTTTCAATCATCCCTGAATATTTAAACTAAGCCTCCAAATGAACAAACGTTTGGTATGCAAAAGATCAAACACCATTTAAAATCATTTTTGTAGTATATATTTTTTTGAAAAAATAAGCCTGACAGAACCCTCCAACATCCAATAGTTAAATATCAGAGATATTAGTAATGACTAATGCTTTGGATGTTACGTATCATGTGCCATGAGTATATTCCATTATATTAACCTATGTGTGTAAATATGCACTTTTTATACAAAATGGATCTACTACTGCTACAGGAAATTAATTGATTACTTGCAGAAGTATCGAATGATTGTTAGTTGAGGAAGATATCAAATTTAATAATTCATTGTGTCAATCTTCCATATTTTGCTCAAATGATGTAATCCTACTTGATGGAGTAGTAATAAGCAGTAATTTATTTATTCTGTGATAATTGATATGCATGAAAAGTTATATATTCATACCCAATCTCTGTCCGTTGTTCGAGCCATTTATATATATAGCGTATATATATAAATTGGAGTATGCCAAGGGCAACAACTCTGGAAAAGGATGGACTTGTATGATGTAAAGTATTTGTATTTTATGTTGAATGTAAAATGTGTAGTGTGTAGCATTATTACTTGATTTGTGTTCTCTATCTATGACTTACATGTGTATGCTTTTATAAATATAAAAATTCAAAAAGCTTCCAAGTGTCTGACCATGAAATGAATGTCATATAGGTAAGTGATACATTATAATTCATCTCAGTAAGTCACAATGACATTCATGAGGACAACCATAAATCATGCTTTATTGTGATAATGTAATTAAGTTTTTCAAAAATCATTTACACTGTGAAAAGGTTGCTTCAATTCTTATCCCGTGACTCAAATGAGCCACTTTTAGATGGTTTGATTTTATATGACCTTGAACAAAAATGAATAAGAATACTAAGTAACAAAACATTGTATTGGTATCCTGTAAAACCTATAAAGATGGCAACCCAATTTTTTTTGGCAGGGACCCAAAGTTTCAAACAGCAAAATCAAAAGAATGAAATATTGGGGACAAATCACACAGTGTACCTCTAAGACACAAAAACTATTTCTAGAAAAAAAATACTCCAGACACTAATAAATATGACCATTTTTTAGCCCACGTGCCCTAAGTTTTCGTTCTCCATCTTAATGTATTCACATGGGTTTAACAGTATTTCATAGATGATTTTTCACTTTTTCAACAATCTTAGCTTGACGTACTAAATCCACTTTCCAATAGGCTCCAAACTAATACATCACCATAAATAAAAACGATCGTATAATTAACATATTTAATGTATTCAATGCATGTACTTATACAAGAATAAAACTTCATTTGATGCATTGGATCAGTCATGCATACAAATGATAAAATAATTTAAACAAGAAAAAAACATGAATTACATCATGAAAATAAAACAGAAATGATGAGTATACAATAAAAAATACAGCAATTCTGAAGTGTACCAAGCTGAGACTGAAACAATGATTTGTCAGAAGCAAATCTGAAAATTGAGAAAAAACACAGTCACACAACTTGGTCAATCATCTGACAAGTGCTATGAAGCCACTTTTCAGAATTCCTAATGGGCCTAAGACAATAAGCTGAAGACTGTTTGAAGACAGGTTAAAGTTTCAAGCAGCTTATTAGTTGATTTAAAGCAAACTCTTGTTATTGACTAATGGCTAAAATGCACAATACAACAAATTTTTAAAGCTATGAGCACAGGAGATTTCTGTAGTAGGTCTCAAAATAAAATATTGCAGAAAATATTTGTAGAAAGTTTAACAATGGAATGACAGTTGAAAATATAAAACAAATCAGGGTTTAAGTGTCATGCATATTACCCCACTATTTAGTCATGCATTTGAAAACTGAAAGAAAATATAGATCAACATCCACCATAACAACCCATAAGAAAAAATGAGATAAATGTTCATTAAGCATATCTTTAATACCAACATTATGTTATACTGCATGCTCATTAAAGGGACAAACCTCAGACTTAAATATGGAACTAGTTCTGTTTCATAGTCATAATAGTAAAAAACAAAAATTATTAAAGTACAAAAAGAATTAAATGCAATGTAATTACACATTTGCTACAGTATACTAACATGCAAAAATCTGAAACTTTAGTCATACAGAAGAAATATGTCCCAATAATGTTTTAAGTCAACTTTATTTCATTTTCATATTCATACAATACCCACAAAATTTACCTGAGAAATGAAGCTACACTCAAAATGTGAGTTTTTGTAAGTTTTCACATTCATACTTTTTTTCATTGTTCAATCTGGAGTTCTGTCCCTTTAATAAGATTTTGTAAATCAGAGCAATTTAATTGCAGACATTAATATTTAAATGAGTAAACAACAATGTTTTCCTAAAGATCAATTATCAAAGGGTAAACAACTTTCAAAAAACTGAAAGATCCTGTGAGCTTTTATCCTTGCTATTTCATTCTGCAAAGATTAAATTCAGATACAGGTGATACCAAATATTAAGATTGAACACATTCACTATCAATTAACTGTTTTACACAAATATTTCAGACAGGCTTCACAAGATAGAAAAAGTCGATTAATTTCACCACATTAAATGTCAGTTTCAAATGAAGACAGCTGTGTGTTGCCCGAAGGTGTAATTAGAATTTTACTGGTCCACAAATATCTTGCAAGTTTATCAAGCTGAAAACTTAATAACAAAATCCTACACAACTATAATGGTACATAAATATTATAAAGTCCATACTTAATGTACAGACCAACAAATAAAAACCATGAGTACCACAGTTATCTCCTCATTAATTACATATCCCTCAATATGTACACACAGACCACAATATATCACAAATATAGTAGAGAACTATTTGTTGCATCTTCATCAAGTTGCTTGTTGACTTTCACCTGATTTGTTGGAAGAAAACATCTGAAATGAGACATATAACTGGTTATTTATGTCATAAGTAATAAAATAAGTATTGGTTACAACTATACATGCACTCCACATAGCTACATCAAAGAGTCATTTTCAAGACAACTTTAGGACACAACATAACAAATGCAAAATTCAACAACTTTGTGCATATATGAAGAACAATGCTGGGTAGATTAAAGCAAAATAAAAAAAAACACAATGCAATTCAGTTTCAACTATGAAAACTATAAAAAAATTGTGTGCATAAACAACATGAGACTGAAGTATAGAATGACTAATAATAAATGCAAGCAAAGCTAATAGTATTGCCTTGTTAATCCTTAAATACCAAGCTTCTTGAAACTGCTGGAATACTTGCATGACATTTGGTCAGGCAAAGTTGGAATTCCTGTCTGACCAAATGAAAATTTGTCTGATCAAATATCATTATAAATAAGTGATAAATGCTGTAAATTGTGCCTGACTGCCGGGCATCTGGTCCGGTACTCGCCGAAAAGTTATTGGACCTGCTCAAAATTTGCCTGACATGTCCGACGGTCTGGCAACTTTCGGGAAGCCTGAAATACTAACATAAAAATTACAATACAAGGCATTTGCTTACAGATTTAAGGGCTTGGGTTGTCAGGAAGTTTCTGGCTAATGTTGTCATTTTTTGCTTTGTTCCCCATTTACACCTTATA
This sequence comes from Lutraria rhynchaena, assembly GCA_008271625.1. NCBI lineage: Eukaryota > Metazoa > Mollusca > Bivalvia > Venerida > Mactridae > Lutraria > Lutraria rhynchaena. The sequence goes on from VIBL01000071.1 coordinate 1,268,376, forward strand.
TAACCAAGAAGATTTGAACCATTCATAATTACACCAATAACAGCCACCATCTAAAATAAAAATAATCATCATCAATAAGTTTTAAGTAGGAAAGTAATAGTCATAAATGTGACAACACACATTCATGAAACATAATACATGTAAAAACTTCTAATGTTTGAATGGTCAATATTTAGAATTATTAATCAAGGCTTATAACTATGTACCACAGTCAGAAAACTACGAAAAAGTAAATGATATGTTAATTTGCATCATCAGTCATCATCCAGGAAAAAATTCTCTAACTGATCAACAATAGGCTGTTGTTAAAATTATTCATTTGTTCCAGTAAAATTAAACATGATTCATTCAATTATAAATGACAATTAACATTTCAAAAGAAGGAAATGTTTTCAGCTAAATAAAAGCTAGCATTCTTTAATGAACTTGACACAGAACCATGCATGTAACAAAAAGGAAACTTACAAGCCATTTGAATTTAAAGGTAAATATTGTTCCGAATAGAAATACAATCCAAAGAATTTGACATAACACCAATGACAGCCAAAATATTCTAGATTCTAATGCTGTCACTGTACCCTTCCGATTCTGAAATAGCAAAAATATACACATAAAATGAAATCTATTTTTCTTTGGCTATATCTTTGGATTTCTTATAACAGTACAATGGTATTTACAGTACAGGCAATACTGAACAATTATTTCAGCAATTTCTTCATGTGCCTATTTATACTTGCAATAAAAAGCAGACAAATGGATTTCTCAAACCTTGATAAAAAATAAATGAAACACAAGCTAGACTTAAAATTTACCAAATGTAATAATTTGTTTTCATGATCGAGAAACAATAAGAGTGTTAACAATATATCAGAAGTCATATTCAGCATTCATTGAATATTATCTGTTTGAAAAATCTTGAAATTCAACGTGTTAAGATGATTACTTTTCGAGATTCAAACATCCATTTACTGTGCCCTTCTTCATCCACATAATTCCACCATCTCAAACCCACCAGCAATCTTCCTGTAAAAAAATATAAACCATTTAACTAAGTGACCAGCTACTCTTTTTTGAAACTGATTTATATGACAATGAGAACGAAATTCTCTGGAAAGCATTTAAAGAGATCTTTAGAATTTAGTATAATTATGGGTGTTTTTTTTTTTGAAGATTAAAATACTACATGGCCATGCAAAAAATACAACAGTGGTTTAAAACCTTCCATGTAAATAAGTATTTTCAATAACAAGAAAAGAAGCTGACAAAACAAAGACAGAAATATCAGTAAATAAAGGACACTGATTGACTGAAGTACATGTATTATACTTTTATACATGGCTAGCATTCACTCAGAGAACTATTGGCTGCATAGTATCAATAAATGTGTATCAAAATTTGGTTTTTGATCACATGGAAGGCCTTCGAGTCAAGTTTGAATGTACTTTAAGTTGTAACTAAGTTTATAAGAGATCATACCTGAAATATTTTTTACTGTCCAGAAATCCATAGACAGCAAGATTACTATGACAACAAAATTAGTTATGAAACTATCACTGAACCAGCCACATAACAGATAAGCAAGCAGTGCTCCAATTCTAAACAGTAAATGAAATCCAACAGCAACAGGATGTCTGAAATAAGGTAATCATATTGACATATCTATACATTGTGGACTTTTATTTAAAAAAAGGTCCTACAAACAATAGGAAACAGACCATTATGGCAAAACTAAGGGGAGATATATGACAATTTTTGCAGCAGCTGAATTCGACTAACACAAAATTCATAGAATCAATATCTAAATCAAGGTTCTACTATTTAAAGCAAAACAAAACGAACAATTATGAATATTTTGATGGAATGTTTCAGGTAAAAGACTTTTAGAGTACAAGAGATTAAATAAAATACAAAAGTTGTCTACATTAACAAATCATTTCACCATTCACAAATAAAAAACTGATAGACACTAAATAGAAAACGTTTACTCATTGATAAAAAAACAATCATTATTTAACTCTATTTTCATACTTAGAAGTTCAAAAGAAGTTGGGGAATTCATTCTAGTAAATATACATTCATACAATATGTAGACCAACTAATTAGACTGATTGTGATGGCGAGACATTGTTTTATTTGGCCTTGTCCCGCTCAGTCTAACAAAGAACTGCATATTTGTGTGTGGCGAATCCCCAATTAAAACCCATTAGGCATGATAGCTACAATATCTGTGAACAATTTATATATGAAAGTATAGTGTTAATCAAGAAAGAACAAGCCAAATGCAAAATCTTTGATTATATTTTTTTGGAGGTCAGACTTCAACTGAGATAATCAGAAAAATGCACAAGGCTTCGGAGAGACTAGGCTAATTGGGCTGATATTTCTAAGTATGTACTTCTGTTCTTTTCACATAGTTACATAGTCATTTTTTCCAAGCATGGCCAAAATGAACCAACTTGACTGACTGCCATTCAAATAGAAGGATTCATTAGAAAAAATGATATGATTACAAATCAATTAAATGTCATTCAAAAATAGAATAAGGTATTTTCCAATATATTGAAAATTCATTCAGGAGCACGATGAAATTGACATTAAGCTAAATAATTATATCAATAATTCAAAAGTACTTCAAATGCTATATAAAAGTGTCCGAAAACCACGTATCCGAATAGTAAGCTAAATCAAATGAATACTTATAATTACTTTAAAATTCTATTTCTATCAAATTCTTCTTCACCAAAGTCAAGTACAACATCATCTTCGTTATTCATTTTCACTACTTTTTTCTTTCTAGCGTTAACAAAGAGATTTTAATAACGTTGCATTTACTTCGTTAGAAAAACCGATCAACTGCCATGTTGGAAACGGAAACGGAAGTGGAAGCGTTTATTGCAAAAAGCGCATTGCTTGTAACTGCACGCATTGCTTACGGAACAGTCTTTTATTATTTCCTGACTTCAGCAGTTATCGATGAGCTTGTTTTCATCTAATTGGGTTAAAGTTGGCGGTGCTGCAATTACATGTGGTATCGTATCAGAAGTCGCTTACTTCATGTACAAAAAAATTAAAAAACGGCGATGGCAATCCAGTAGAAGCGAAAGTGAAAGTAGAAATGAAATTGAGGAGGTTTTGTTTTTCCCTGATGACCAGATCGCATGTAAAGATTTCTTTGTCGGATATTCAGGTTGTTCAAGAACTGATTGCAGATTCACTCATACACCAAATTCACTGAGCCGTCTGTACGAATTTATTGACGATAGCAAACGATGCATTGATGTTTGTGTTTTTGTCTTATGTTGTGTTGACTTGGCTGATTTACTCATTGAGGCTCATAAACGTCATGTTGTTGTCCGAGTTATCAGTGATGGCGAGCAAGTAGACATAACAGGGTCACAAATTTGGAAACTTCGAAAAGCAGGTAAAACAATGTTTGGGTTAGCACAATTTTGACTTAAGGCCTAAAAAATGTTTGTTTCCAGTTACCCGACCGACCCATCTTTTACTACCCTTACTTATAAATTCAGCTTTCCAGTTGGCCGATTTCATAAATGAATTCGGAAGAGCCATGGGATGGGGCCTTATAAAAAAATGTCTCTATAGTGCTATATTGTAATTTTCACAACAGTGTTGCCAATATATGTAAAAAAAACATAATAGAAAATAAATCCCTAACCATTTTTGGGGGGGGGCATGTAACCAGAAACAAACCTTATTTTGTTTAGGCCTAAATAGATACAGCAAAACCCCTGAAAATCGAATTCTCTAACAACTGGAATTCTCTAAAAATCAGATGATTTTTTCAAGTCCCACTTTTTTCTTTTCGATAATCTATAGGTCTCTGAATACCGGAATTCTCAGAAAATCGGCTTTTGGCACTGTCTGGAAAAGGTCAAGTTTTCAGGGATTTTACTGTATATGGTGTAACATGGGTTTATAAGACAAGCTTATTACTCGAAATAAGTTGTATTACTCATTTGACTTTCTGTGATTTTCCATGTGGTATTATATTTTTCTATCCAGTCTGAACACCTGAGGATCAGTTAAAGAATGCACTTCATTTCTTCAGATATAATGACCTTTGAATTAATGATTTTAGATTTAACTTAATTGATCTACAAAATGTTATGGCTGATTGATAATGAATGTGCTTTATGTGACCTTAGTTTGAATTTATTTTCAGGAATTGATGTAAGGACAAACAAGTCTTCTTTCCTGATGCATCACAAATTTGTTGTTATTGATGATAACATATTGTTAAATGGATCTTTTAACTGGACTCACCAAGCCATATCTGGTAACCAGGAAAATCTCATGGCTCTTAGCAACAAAAGGATTGTGTCTCTCTACATGTCAGAATTTGAAAAGTTATGGAACAATTTTGATCCACAAAATATTTGATGATATTTGACCATGTCAGTTTTAGGTTGTTTCATGAAATGTTGATTTTTATTGTTAAATGAAATGTTGGAATTTGCTCAAATGTAAGATATTTTTGTATGATAATTAATTGTGATTTTTCATTTTTTGTTAGAAAACTGTGTGGATAGACATTTTTGCTGTGAGTATAGGTAGATAGATTTTTACTATACAAACTCAGCATTGTGAAGCATTGTGAATACATATAAATGATACAGTGGCATAGTGATAATTACAAATACAAAAGGCTATTTTTCCAAGAAAAAAAGTGCATGTCTATTGATTATTGAGTGATATTTTTTTGTGCAGTGCAGAACAATAACTTTATAAGTTTTATTGTGGCACTATTTATACTTTCAGGAAAATGTAACAGTATGCAAGTCATTGTTACAAAAAAATGTTAGACCTTAGTCCTTCAGTAAAAAATTGGATGAAGTCTGGTAAAATTTAGAGTGTTATTGATCATCATGTTCAGTAAAATACATTTGATTTTGGTGAAGATTTCAGCCAATATATTTTGTGGGTTAGTAATGTTTATCTGGTCCAGTAATGTTTTCAAGTGTCAGCCCTTTGGGTCGGTAATAGTTCATAGTCTTTATCATGCACTGTGCATATGTACTTAAAATCAATTGTTATAAATTAGAAATATCAGTATTCAATTTTTTGGTCTTACCTATTACTGGTAAGCGAAGTATGTTTTGACAGTCTACTAATTAAACTACATACAAAAATGTTTAATTTTTTTTCAATTAACTAAGAATTTATTAAACTACTATATTTGTTTATACTGACACATTTTATTTTCATGTGTAAATTTATTGGTTGTTTTTAAACATCTGCTTGTAGTTATTTTTATATATTAAAAGATCTCTTTTTTTATCAGAATTTGTCTTGATTTGTTTTGCAAGAGGAGACCATCTTGTTACTGTTTATTAAGTGTTATGAAAATGCTGTTTTAAGTCCAAACAGAGGATATTCCAGTATCTCCTTTGTACGTGTGCTTTTGTATGTATGCACTGATTGTATTAAGTAACATTTTACTGCACTCCAGTACTTAAGGATGCTTTTAGTAATCCTTACATCCCCTTAACCTTGTTTTATGTGGTAGTGAATGGACAGGTCACATGGTGTACATTTTTTTACTTAATACGTTAAAACATTTATCAGGGATGAGACTAAGTGGCTATGTGGAATATTTTTATTGTTTTAAAATTTGTATAACCTTTCTGTGTAGGGTTGACTGTGCCATTTTTCTGCATATTTGAATGAAATCTACTGTGGTGGCCTAACACATGATAATTTGAGTCATATGCAATTCTGTAAACTATTTGTTTTCCACAGAGTTAAATAGACACAGCCTCAATATGTTCTTAACCTCCACTTAACATTAATCTGTTGTACTAAGTTCTTTGTCATTTATTCAGTCCAGTATTTGTTACAAATTCATTTGAAAGTCAATTAGAGTTACCTACCCAGCTGGGATCTTGTTATCAATTCAAACAATTTAGTAGAGGGCTGAGAAAGGAATGTTTTGCATTAAATTAATTTTGTTTTGACTGTGCTATTTACTTACACACAATTTTTTAGTCATATCTGAAAACTGCATGGCAATTAAAATCAATAGGTAAACCAAAAACTGTTCTTTAAACAAAAACAGGCCAAAAGATATTCTTTGTACTATTACAGTAAACAAAACAAAGTACATGTTAATTGTTCCAATCTGTCATTTTAAGGTTCCATAAGAAGTTGGTAAAACTGTTATATTTGTTGTTTTTTTCTGCTGTACAGTGAACAATTTCTTTAGTTTCTTGTGATTTAGCTACAAACTTGCCTGGATTGTTTTACCTCATTTTTGTCAGTAATTTATGCTATTTTGTTGTGTTTCAGTTTTTTATTGAATATAAATATGCTGTGATGTCATTTGAAATACCAGAGATTTTCAAACATGCTTGTTTACTTATTTCTGTATTGCTTATGATGTAATTCAGTGCAATATAATAATGAAAAATTATCAAACTTGGCATCTTAAAAGGCTGTAACATATCTCAAGAGTTTACAATCATTGATACAATATGTTATTTCACTTTTTTCTGTCGGAAAAGCCAATGCATGAAGAGGATTGTTTTGTTAGTATTTATCCATGACATACATTGTAGTTTATTTAGTTTAGTAATGTGATCCAGTCCTTCCGATTCCTAAGTACAGGATGTTTGTAATCAGCTCAAGTAGGAATCCTTTAAGTTTCTTCATGACGTATTTCATTAATCATTTATTAAGCCGCATGAAATGTTGGATAAGTCATTGTGAAAAGAACATGCATGGAATATCTTAGAAAAGCGTTACTGAAACAAACAATGAGACTATTTGCTGCTTTCGTACTGATCAGTTTTCTTACAGTTGTGAAGGATTTTACTTGTGAGGCCAAGGTAAGTTATTTGTTTCTGTTCTTGGTATGAATTCTTTTGTGAAAGAAAGCACGCAACTTAAGATAGTTCTGATTACTTTGAAAAGTTTTGTCATACCGGTATTTGTTTTTCGTCAATCTTTTGATTTTTATGTATATAATACAGTTTTATCTCTGTTTGTATTTTATCTTTTTGTATGTAATTATAATAATATCCAATTAATCAAATTAGAATAATTTTGATGGTAAAGTAATTACAAGGATGTATTACATAATTATGATTGATATGATTGCATAGATAATTATTCTTGTGCTGTTTGAAATATAAAGTATAAATCTAATGGCAAGAATATCAGTGTTAATGGCATTTTAACATTTTTTTAGAAACGTCATAATGGATTGAAAAATTCTAGAAAATCTCGTTCACATACTTACAATGATCTCAAGGTTCCACATACTGGACAGGAAGTCAGGTGAGTAAAACTAGCTTATCTATATATGATCTTCTTTGGAACTTGATCTGTTGTCATACACCAATCAAATAAAAGCCTGCTTGGCATGCTGAATGTGTACCACTGTCCAAAGTCGGAATTTTTAGATGTGTGTCATGTTGATGATTGGATGAAAGATTTTCAACCAAGATGTATTTGTCTCCCCTCCTGATTGACACTTTTGTAGTGAGTTATCAATTTCTTATCAAAGAAACTGGTAAGATTGGGATAGAAATTTCCTTAGCGCTGGTGAAGTGTAGTATTGGATTTTACATTTCTGAATGTGAACATTCGACCCACCATGACCAGTTTTACTACCAGTTGATAGACTGGTTCCTGACCATTAAAAAAGGAATGATTACCAGTTGATGGACTAGTACCTAATCATTGAAAAGGAATGACTACCAGTTGATAGACTAGTTTTTGACCATTAAGAAAGGAATGTTTGCTTCTACTGACATCTAAGTCCACTGTGGTCATCGATGGTGTTCCTTAATGTTTTAAGTGTCCATAGCCCCTGGTCATAGCCCCAGGTTATATTGGTATTGTGATAAAACCAATTGAAAAAACTACAGGATGTATTGATCTACATGTGTCAAATTTCTAATGATATGTTTGCTTATTGTTTACATTTATAATCTTAATTTGTTTCAGATTAAATCATAATGCTGATGATGGTATGAACAGCGGGCAAGTAGAAGTACTTGTGAGGGATGCATTTGGTATTGTGTGTAAAAATGGCTGGGAGCTTCAAGATGCTGAGGTGTTTTGCAAGCAAATGGGCTTTTTACGGTGAGGTTCTTATGTGTATCTGTATCAGATTTCATGTAATTTAGCAGACCAGCAGATGACTTTCGAAAAATTCAGTTTCATCAGAAATAATGTCAATCAAACAGTTCATTTATGATTGACACTTCTATAATATGCTGATAGTTATTGTTGACCGCTTCAGAATGAAATTATGAGTCAAATAATGAATCAAAATGAAGTGGCATAATACACATGTATGTGTTATTTTAATGATTTTCTAAGCTATGTTTCACTTTTCTACTTCAGTGGAGCAAAGAGAGTAAAATTTGAACGCAATGAGCACCGTATCCACACCAACTTCGTTATAAACAATGTGTCATGTGACAGGGACAGTAAGGAAATACAAAAATGTGATTGGTCTAATCCTGGTCGTTGTGTTTCCTCACAGGTTGCTGGTGTGATCTGCAAGAAAAATGTGGGTTAGTAGTTCTATAATTTGTTTTTATATCAGGAATTAATATTGCATTAATTTCATTAAACTCTGATGTTTGTGTTCTGAGTATCCAGAATAATTGTAATTTAATAGATGAGTATTAGGCATAGTCATTAATTGTTTGATTGTATGAATTTTGCTATCTTGTAAATCATTATTACAAATATGCATTGATATGCCCATCTCTACTTACTATTGCCAGTATGACATTAAAAACCAATACAATGCTTTTAAGTGCATTATTCTAACATTTGCTTAGATATAAAAATAGACTCTACAGTTTATGCTGAAAATTACAGTCTCTCCATTTAAGCAATAGAATTTCTCCAAATATTAAAGATGTAAGCAACTTAAACAATGTTAAATTTAGAAATATTTTTGAAATTTAAAGGTAAGCCACAAAATTCTTCATTTTTGTATTGAATATTATTTGCAGGTTGTCCTGATGGCTGGATAGCTGGACCAACTGGTTGTTATCAAGTTTTACCTAACATAGTCACCAAACAAGAATTTGCTGTCAACAAATGCTTAGCAAGAGGAGGACATCTTGTTACTATAGAAACAGATCTAGAAAATCATTTTATCTCAAATGCTTTCTGGAATTTTACTCATGGTATTAAATAGAATTATAGTTAATATCAATATTAACTGTAATGAATACTCATAAAGGATACACTATTGCATTTCACCTGGCTTAAGACTTACCAGTAAATCATAAAAGAATGGTTCGACCTACCAACCCCATATTTTTGTCACGAAACCCTAAACGTGACTTTTTTCTAGCTGTACTTTATAATTACAGCATAATAATAAAGCTGAAATCCACAAATCCTGTCTCTGTGCATTGTATATTATACATTACTCTATATTCAGGTCCCATACTGACCGGGGGTGTACAGAGAAATGGTAAATGGATGTGGGAAAAAATAACCAATGAAACAGACGGAAGACAAACAACATATGATCAAATAGTTGATACCCACTGGTTTCCTGGTAATATTTTTCTCAAATGTGTAAAACTATGACCATCTTTCTTCAACAGTTCTGTACATTGAAAATCTTTTTAACAAAACCAGCGATTTTATATCTCAACATAACACGTTTCATTCCTTAAAGATGTATGAAAGTCATGAAATATTCAGTTGTATTATATAAAATATTAATGTAATCTTAAAAATCTTCTCTATTTGGTTGATAAGTAAAGGAAAAAAAAAGGATTTTATTTTGATGGAAAGTGTTAACTGACTTGCACTGACTTGACAGTAATAGCACTTAGTAGCAAAACTTGAAAATCATAGCTCAACATACAAACAACTCACCTCTGTGAAGATCACTATACTGTTATGTATGTCAAGTCATGGACTTCGAATTTCAATTCTGCATTGAATTCATCATAAAATGTAATGGCTTCTGGTGTCTTCTATTAAAAAGGATGGCAGCCAGGCAATGTTTTACCACAGCCTACTACTATGAAGAAACATAGATGTTTATATCTGTCAAACAATTTTCAAACTCCAAATGAAACAAAAGTAAATGTTGGTTACCATTTCTGGATGAATGAACGTTGTGGAAGTACCAGAAAGAGATTCCATAATGGATTCCATTATATGTGTGAGCGACCAATTGATAGAAGTCAAGATTCTGTAGGTTGGTACTTGCATTAAGTTAAGATTTTTTCAATGTGTTACGTGGATGGATAAAACTTAAAGCATTAATTTGAATAACATCATTCTTATTCTACTAAATTAATATCCCACTGGCATTTGTGTACTAAATATTGATATTATGTTATGATTATTATTATCATTATCATCATCATTATTATTATTATATACAAAATGATGAACTCCCCTTTCATTAATCTTTCCCACTTTTCAAACTCATTGAGAAAAAAAAATGTGACTCAACATTTATACCTGAATGAATGTTGCTTGTTTGTTCGTTTGTTCGTTCGTTCGTTTGTTCGTTCGTTCGTTCGTTCGTTCAGCTTTGATTGATAATAAGATTTTGATTATTGCTGTAGGTTGTATGATAGGGATTGGTACACAATATAGAGGAACAACATCTTACACGAACAAAGGTACACCATGTATGAAATGGACGGACTCTACAGATATCAATCCTCAAACATACCCAAATATGGTAATAAATTATATATTGTACAGTGACCCTGACTTGACAGTCAGCTGGGAATGAATACCACCTATATATGAAGACCCACCTGTTTGTAAATAATGGTCACTTTTTTCTGGCATTTAATGATATGATAGACCAAAATTAACATATAAATGAGTAATGGCTGTAAGTGCATAAAGGTCATAATTCATCTATCCTTATTGTGACCTCTGTGTACTGGTTTGACCATAATTGAAACCCATATTGAAGTAAGTTGTTTATCTGTGGTGTGGATATTGACTGTTAACCATTATCTGATGCCTCAAGTCAATAATATGTGTCTTACTGAAAGAAAAATATCAAAGTTTAGATTTCTTTTTTATCATACATATTGAATTTACATTCCTTTAGGGTCTTGGAGATCATAATTATTGTCGTAACCCTGACAATGATGACAAACCTTGGTGTTGGGTTTCTGATGGTGAATTTGAGTTCTGTGATATCCCACAATGCTTAGATACTGATGAAAATCATAGCCAGCATGTAAATGGTATGGAAATGATCTAACTTTACATATTCACTACAAACATTATGATACGTAGACAAACACATTCATTAATTTGATCACTTCATAAACGGATAATGAAAAATCTGAAAAAAGAGCATCTATTTATGTCAAATGGTAAATCTTTTAGACTGATATGTATTCACTCATTTTATGATTTCTTTTTTGTGTATACATTATTGATTTATAATTACCAGTGGATCTATAAAATATCCAAGTTCCCTGATATTAAAATGTGATAAAAAATGCCACATTAACAAAATGTAGCATGTTTGCCTATTATTGAGATAAGCAGTTTTACCTACAGTCTTGTTACATCCATGTTTTTATGTGTTTTGAACTTTTGACATATGAATGGTTTAAATTTATTTAATTTTACCAGGAACGTGCCAAAATGATGAATTCACTTGCAATAATGATAAGTAAGTGTACTACCTGTATTTCATACGTTTATATGTATATATGGTTATGTTGCATTAAATACATTCAGGGAGACTTTTTTTACTATACATTTTGTGTTTATGGTATTACATTTTCTCATATTTGAGTTTGAATTCCTTGACTAATATTTTACTGATCTAAATAGAAAGTAAAAGCTGTGTCTGCATTAATTAGTAACATCATCTGCCAAACTTCTGAACTTACAGCAACCAGCCAAAACAGCTTCTTAACTTGCACTGTTTCTGCTCTACTTTAAAAATTGAAAAGAATTAAAACTCTCCAAACAAAAAGTAATATATTTTCAGAAGGAATGTTGATATGTTTATTTTTTGTATTTTAGATGCATACCTTATAGATGGGTGTGTGATATGGAACATGATTGTGAAAATGGTGAAGATGAACGACAAGATTGTGGTATGAGGAAATATGTAAATTATAGATTGAATATTTATATAAACCCTGATAAACTTATCCACGCTTCATGCAAATGTTATCAAATTCTTTTTTGCTATGTAGTATGTCAATAGATCAGTTATGTTTGGAATTCATGTGTTGTCATACATACTGGGAATATTGAACTGCTGATTTATTTATCAGTTTATAAAAGTATCTTAGGTAATCTTCATTTAAACTTCCTGAATTTAATTTATTGTTTACATCTTGCATAGCGCAGAATCTAAGAACAAACTGTCGAAATTGTTTGTACAGAGATCTGTATCAGGTACACAAGATGTTGATATCCTTATACAAAATGATATAATTACAATGTAGGGATGAAGCACTACTTTTCTATTGGTTACAACAAAGAGATAATATATGTTATTAACTTATCAGCTTCTTGCTTTCAGGTACTTGATTTCTATTGGTTATTACGTAGAGGTTATGTTCTGTGTCACTTTATCTATTTGTTGCACTCAGATAACTGTGTGATGTATTCTAAATCACAGCATGTGCTTTCTCAACTTGATCAGCATTATTGTAAAATAACGTTTTGTTCTCATTTGATGACATGAATAGTATGTGACTGATGAATGATTTTTATCTTCACAAGACTTTCATGATGATTTATCTTTTACTAACTGTGTATACCTGGTTATTGGTGAAACATGTTAACATATTGGATTTAAATTCAAATTCAGCACCTCATCTAAATCTGTTTGAAAAAAAAATGTTGCCTCCTTGTCTTGTAAGACATGTATAAATGTTTAATAAGTCCTACATCTCATAATTACCACAGCATGTAGAATATCTATTCCTTATAAATGTACTTTGATACATATTCATACATAAGTTATACAATGAATCTTTAAATCTTTTCAGACTATATGCTGAATCAGTTTGTAGTCTCAAGGGGACATACTGTAACTGGTCATGTTATCGAGATGTATGCTGGGGCCACAAATGAGACTGTAGGTACCATAATGTTCTTAGTATGAATGTTTTATAGATTGTTATTAATGGATAAAGGGTTTTCCAATAATTATCAAGAACACCAATGACAGTTTGATTTTACAACCTCCATGTTGGATGGTTGCCAACTTGTTTAGTATGTCATTACCACCTTAGTGCATTTGTTAAACATTTTGAACGGTAATATCATTACAATTACTGACTCTTTGTTTACATTTCCAGTAAAAAAAATTACATTACTACAAAATGCTTTTGATATTTAATTTTTTTTTCACTCTAGTTTACTATAAATAGTTTGGTAGCTAAGTAGATTCATTGGTATTGTTTGCCTCAAGGACGGTCTTCATGATCAAATTTTCATCCTATTTTTCAGTGTGCCAAGTACTGCATGAATTCTACACGTTTCCTATGTAAAGCATTCTCATTTAGTCCTATCACAAGGGAATGTAAACTTAGTGATAAAAACTCAGAGGATGTTGAATTTAGGTCATCAAGGATAACAAATGTGTATGAAGTGATTTCACAACTTGGTAAGAATACTTAGTTATTATTGAACCTTTGAAAATAAACTCTTTTGGGTCCTTTTTCAATAGTACAGTAAAATCCCGCTATTACAACCACCTTTTGTTCTTAAGCAAAGTGGTCTTAATAGCGGGGTAGTCTTATTAGTGGAACAAGGTGTCCTAGCCTAAGTATTTTGTCAGTCATATATGACCTACGTGCATATTGTTTTTTGCGTGTTCATGTATTCAGTATTACTCAAATTAACATTACTCATTCAATATCAGCAAATTATGGCAAATGCAATATAAATTTATAACAACCAAACTTCGAAAAAAATAAACAAAACCAAACATTTTCATTGCAAGTTTCCAATTGAATAGTCGGTCCAATACAGGGAGAAACATGCAACAAACACTTTATCAACACCTTCGTTAATCCGACCAATTAACATCAAACAAACAACAGCAATTAAAAATGCAGTTTCTGACATTTTGTTATCATAACATGCAGCCGACAAATAGACTGTTACTGCAAATCAACACTGTACATGTAGTAAAGTCAATACAACACCTGGGGTGCACAGTGGGTAATTTCAAAGCATTAGTGGTTGTTGTAGCGGATTATAATTTAGTGTGAAATGATTGATCGGTCCAAAACAGGTGGTCGTACTGGTGGAATAGCGGGTTGATCGTATTTCCAGACAAACGACCATTGAACTTTGGAACAAAATAGTCTGTTCTTTTAAAAATCGGTCGTAATAGCAGGGTGGTCGTAATTTCGGGGTGGTCGTAATTTCGGGGTGGCCGTAATTTCGGGGTGGCCGTAAGAAGGAATTTTATGGTACATTGCATTTTCCACTGATATTGAAGAGCATTTTTATTTTTCCATTTTCAAGTCTTTGGTCAATTTAGCATTGTATTACATATATATTGAATGTTAATGGTTTATTTACAGTGGATTGTGATGGAATGTACCAGTGTGATAATGGACGATGTGTAAGTAAGGATGTTATCTGTGATGGACATGATCAGTGTGGAGATTTCTCTGATGAAGCAAAATGTGGTAATTTAGTTACTTTCTCCTATGTATGGAATTAAAATCATCAACCTTAAGTTTACAGCAACCTATGAATGAAGGCCATCATTTTAGAAACAAGCACATTTGTAGATACATTTATTCATATGATTCAAAATGTAGACCAATTGAACCTCTGAGTATAGGCTCCTTGTGAATAAAGGCCATGTTTTTTCTGTCTCTCAGTCTGACTCTGTCAGCAGGTTTGTCTGTTTCTATCTTATTAAATAGGTAATTAATTTGTCTCCCTCAATTGAACATTTTTTTTTGTTTTTAATCACATCTGTGGGAAATTTACCTTGTTATATCCTAGTTGATACTGAAATATTATTTACAATGAATTTTATAATGTATTGCTTGTCATGTATAAACCACACTTTATTGAGGAAATGATTTTGACTTTCTGTTGGTTATTAAGTGATTTTATATGAGGAACCTTTTTATTATTGAGAGTTAAATTAAAAATCAACTTTCCCTTAAAACTGATAAATGATTACACTATTCAACAATTATGGTACTTGAGAGGCACTGTGATCTAAACACAAAACATTCAACACTTAATCCAATGACGCTAGGTTCAAATCCTGGCTTGATCTTCAGGTCTCAATTATACACCCTTTAGTGTATATTACTGAGTTAATTGATAATTATATTTGACACCAGGTGGAGACACTGTGTCAGTACGTTTGGTTGGTGGTACCAAGCTTGCTGGTCTTGTTGAAGTATCATACAAAGATGAATGGGGTGTAGTGTGTGATGATGATTGGGATAAAAATGATGCCATTGTTGTATGTAGAATGTTAGGATATACAGGGTATGTCTTAGCTTTATATTATGACTGGGCTTTATCAAGCTGTGGCTTCACTAATTAAATGTCTTAAGTGTGACAAAGTGCTTGGACAACAGTTTTGCTATGTAATCAAAAGAAAATTATGACCGAATCAGACTTTAGTGAAATTTTTACACATATCTTATGATTATGCACATATAAACACATTGTTGATTCATGAAACATCTAATTCTGTATTTAAAAAAAACATTTTATGCTAATTCCATCGGTCAAAATCAAAATAAGTCTCACTGTCACCTCATGACTTTTCATTTTTTTATTTGCTTCAATAGTATGGATGACAAATGATTTTTCTCTGGGTTTTAATGTCACACCAATAGCCAACTTTTAAGCTTTAGTGGTGGTGGTAGACCCCTGTGTAAAACAACAAACTCAAACTAACTGGACAGCTTCCTCTCATGCGAAATTTTTAAACCCAGGTTGGATTCAAACTCACGGCTGCGAGGGGCTAGTGATTACTAGTCCAAGATTATAACCACTCGAGACAAATGATTTACATAATGATTTTCTCATAAAACCATGTTGCTGTTTACAGTGATGCTCAAGCAGTAACTAGATCAAACTTTGGGTTTGGAAATGGTCGGTTTCTGCTTGATGATGTCAATTGTACTGGTACTGAAGAATCTATCAGTGAATGTGATCATGCTGGGTGGAAACAACATGATTGTTATTCTTGGGAGGTTGCTGGCGTTAAGTGCTCTGAGGAAGTCAGTAAGTAAATCAGTGTGTTTTCTGAATCAAAACCTGATCTTTCATGATCTAGTTTTCCTGAATTTGCTATAGGATGTATTCATTTTATTTATCATTAAATTTTCCCAATTTCATTTTTTTTTCAGTGATATTTTTACTATGATGTATCAAAAATTAGATACCTGAGAAAGAAAACTTTATTTGAAATCATTCAAATGTGATGCCCATTCATTTGTGTCGTTCTTGTGTTGATTTATGTTATTGCACAAGAAAATATTATAAATCAAAGGAGATCTGTTGGCCTAACCAGTGATCCTAAGGTACCTGTCAGCAAAAGCTGGTGGTCTCTCACTACAAGCAAATGACAACTTCCCCGTGTAACATCACTGATATGGAACATCTTCCTGTTAATTGTTATAGAGAGATGTTTGTTTGGACTGGGTCTTGAAACCACTTCCATTTTTTCATGCATAGTTTGTAAGTTTTTTGCTGAGGGGATCATATTGTAAATTGTCAAAAACTTGAGGCATAATGATTTACTTTTTAAAAATTAGTGATATCAGCTGTGAATTCTGAACTACTTCATCATTTATAGTATTTGTGATGTCTTCACAGTTTTCTGACATGCTGAAACAAAACCGACTAACTTGTTGTTACATATTACTACACATGAATTTGAACTGATTCATGATCATTATATAATTATCTTCTCTGTCTTCAGATATTTTAGAATGTCAAAACATGAAAGAATATAAATGTATCGTAGACCAGGTTTGTATCTCTCTCAATGAAGTCTGTGATGGTAAATGTCAGTGTGAGGATTGTGCTGATGAACATGACTGTGGTAAGTCAGGAATTTATTCAGCTTTCAGACTTTTTATTTTAGTTACTGTTTCATTTTTATTTTTTTGCTGTAAAGCAAGGTTTGTTTTTTTCTTTATAAAAATGCTTTGATATTTAGTGGGATAGAAACTTATGTTGCCTGATATTTAAGGAATATTTTTCATAATTTGTAAAAAGAATATTTTTGATAAATCCTAATGCTCCGTTAGTGGTTTTTGATTTAAATCATGCTTGGTCTTGAGGTATAAGGTACAATGACAGGTTTAGGGTCTTACAGATTTTTTAAGATTTAAAAGTAATTACAATTAAAACTCATGCCCACAATTTTCCTATCTTTTAAAAAAAGTTAGTCTTATTTTCTTCAAAATGAATGACTGATTTAGATATAATTGCAAGCAGGAATTAACATTCTCTGTCATAATTTTTGTTAAATACCGTGAATGCACTCTAGTTTTGTCCCTCCATCCCAGAAATCATTTTTATCTGGACAAATTTGTTAGTCCCACATTTTTGATATGTAAGGACTGAAGTATGTATTCAAAAATGAAAACCTATCTGTCGTAGAAATCTGTCTAATCCAGACTTTTCCCTGGTCTAGACTTACCTTTTCCCTGGTCTAGTGTGACATGTTCCCTGGTCTAGACTTACCTTTTCCCTGGTCTAGACTTACCTTTTCCCTGGTCTAGACTTACCTTTTTGTGGTCTAGACTTCCCTTTTCTCTGGTCTAGACTTACCTTTTCCCTGGTCTAGACTTACCTTTTCCCTGGTCTAGACTTACCTTTTTGTGGTCTAGACTTCCCTTTTCTCTGGTCTAGACTTACCTTTTTGTGGTCTAGACTTCCCTTTTCTCTGGTCTAGACTTACCTTTTTTCTGGTCTAGACTTACCTTTTCTCTGTCTAGACTTACCTTTTCCCTGGTCTAGTGTGACATTTTCCCTGATCTAGACTTACCTTTTCTCTGGTCTAGACTTACATTTTCCCTGGTCTAGACTTACCTTTCTCTGGTCTAGTGTGACATTTTCTCTGGTCTAGACTTACCTTTTTTCTGGTCTAGACTAATTTTCTTCTGTTGAGAACTAGCCTGGCTTAAAGGGTTCCCCTGTACAGTGTTGACTTAAATATATACAAACTTGATAAGATTCTGAAGCTTCAATTTTACTGATATCTTGCAGAAGCAAAAGTGGAATTAGTTAATGGTGATAACCAGTATGAAGGAAGAGTTGAAATCATCCTGAATGGTATACGTGGTACAATTTGTGATGATAACTTCAGTGATGTAGATGCTCGTGTTATTTGTAAAATGCTTGGATACAAGTAAGTCATTAGAGTTTATGGGATTTCATGGTAAATACAGAGTTTTACTTTCTTTTCAACATCAACATCTTAACTGTGACTTATTTTATCTTAACTGTTCTTGTATTTTATTTTGAATTCTTAACACATATAGTAATTAAGGTAATTTTATATACACAACTATGTGATGTTTTTGGTTTTGAATGTCTAAATGTTTGAATAGTTATCATGAATTATAGATGTAATCCTGTTTTATATTAAGTTCTGGTGTAAGCACTAATGGGGGATTATTTGGACAAGGTAATGGTACCATATGGATGGATGAAGTATTGTGTCATGGTAATGAGACTGATATTATAACACAATGTCCCCACTATGGGCCCCGTGATCAGAACTGTGGACATGACGAGGATGTAGGCGTCATTTGTATGACGGAGACTGACGGTAAGAATTTAACCATTACCTACATAGATCGCCAAAGCAACAAAACATATATGGCACAGATGAACAGTTAAGTACACTTACGTACAATTATGTACAGTTATGTACAGTTGGCATTAATTCAAAGGTTTATATTGTCTATTATATCAAAATATATACCGAAAAATTGACACAGTCTATATGGTGTTCCTAATATACATGAATGACTGTTAACTCAGGTTGTCTGAATTATGTAAAATAAATATTTTTTATTGTTGTGCATAATTTTTTTAACAGTTTTAAAGTTCTATAAAAAGTAATTGGTACAATTTCCTTTTTTTTAAATTGCTTGAAAACATCTTACAAAGCCAGTTACTGATAAATACCCTCTTGAAATCAGGAGTCAGTGTTAGTCTTGAACATGGACCTAATAAGTACAGTGGCCGTGTGATACTTACACGAAATGGAGAGAATGGTACAATATGCGATGATGACTGGGATGATGTTGATGCTGAGGTCATATGTCGAATGCTTGGATACAGGTGACGATTTTGACCAATCTGTCTTTATTTCCATTCCATAGGACTGGGTAAAATTCATCTTCTATTATGTTTTTCTTTTCATTCTGATTGATTGGTTAAGAAATGTCACGGTCAGTAATTTTGTTGTTGGAGAGGATGGTGCATGTCTCATTTAGCGTTATTTTCAATGAGTAATCTCTATCTTTCATGACTATAAGTAGAATGAGATGAACCAATGTTATAATGATTTCATATAGATAGTTCACGAAATAAAGAGATAAGTATGGCTGTTATGTACAGACAGCCTGTATAAGAGGGTTTTTTTTGCATTTGTATTAGATAGATACATATATACAATATACAGTATTAAGCCAATGCTTATATATATTATAATATATTCATAAATAAACATGTGCTTTGGAGTGGCTATTAATAACATGGTTATCTTATTTCAGAGGCAGACATTAATCTAACTTTAATTTTACTTGAATATTAAAAATCTACCTTTCTCTCACACTAGTGGTGGCATTGCTCTTGACGGAGAGTTTTATGGACCTGGCAATGAGAATCTGCATATTTTCCTGGACAATGTTAAATGCAATGGAGATGAAGACCACATTGGAGAATGCCCTCATGATGATTGGTTTATACATAACTGTGATCATACAGAAGACGCTGCTGTGAAATGTACAATACCAGACAATCATCTGATGTCAACCACTGTGGTAGCCAAGGAAACAACTGTGACCATTCAAGTACAAGTTACCAGTCCTGAAGGTGATATAATATGATATCTCCTCTTTTCATTGGCCTAATTTCTTTTTACTGAAGTATTGCTATAATTAGAAATGAGCAATCATTTTCTTTCTCATTTTTTCAAGATTGTAGCTATCTTATGAAGCCACTCATATTTCACAATGAACGTCATGCTAGGTTCTAATATGCCAGCACTCTTCTGTGACTAAAACTTCTGAATCGATAGTCATAGGGCATCACCATTGGTCAATTGCAAGACTTATCTTTAAAAAAACAATAGTGGCTTGGGTATAAGACTGGTTTTCAGACTCAGTTTTGGAATCTCAGACTAGTCTCGTACAGTAAGTTCTATATACACGCTGTTTGTAGATAATTTATAAAATGCTCAGTTATTTCAAAATATAGATCTTGGCTTAATATTGTGATGTAAATGTTATTATGAATACATCATCAGGTGCATATTACTGTTCACAGACTGTCTTGATAAAAATTCTCAGTATGCAGGACGTATAGCGGTGACTGAAAATGGGTTTGAATGTCAGAACTGGTCTTTTAACTCACCACATACTCATAAACACCATAATGACTCAGCATTCCCAGATGGCTCTGTATTAGCAGCAAAGAATTATTGTAGGAGCCCAGATGGTGATTCACAGCCTTGGTGTTATACCATGCATCCTGATGAAAGATGGGGTTACTGTAACATTCCTATTTGTAAAGGTAGACCATCAAAACTAAGTTCATTCTTATTTCATTAAGTTTGTGATAATGAGTAAAATTAATCATGCAGTTGTTTTGTTTTAAAAATTATGTATTTTAATTGTGAAATAAGTTATAACAACTTATTACTCTGGATTGTTGCGGCCTTTGTTATTAAGCATCACTTGCACCTCATTTTGGATTAAGTCGACGGTGTAATACACAATTTTTCATCTAAACTTACTGGTTGCTGTTGTTGTTATATTACAGCTAATTGTTACATTGATGCTAGGTCTTATACTGGACCTACGTCTGTAACTACATCTGGATACACTTGCCAAACATGGGCATTGAATACACCACATAAACACAAATATGTCTCCAGTGAGGAATCATTTCCTGATGACAGTATTGCTGAAGCAGCCAATCATTGCAGAGCACCTGACGGTGACCCCACCCCCTGGTGTTACACAACCAATCCAAATGTACGATGGGAATACTGCAATATATCAAGATGCTCAGGTAACTTTGATTACTAATATGAATCATCCTTTTTGAGCTGTTACACAATGTATGTACAGAACATGATACCTCCTTGTTACAACGGGGGTTGGAATTTCCTGCATGTTTGCTTGAATTTCTGTGAAAAACTTAATGACTTACCTGCACAAGGTTTGAGTATGTATTATAATTTTATTCTTTAACTTTATGCAAGGTGAGGCTAGATCTTCAAGAACAAATTAGAGCATATTATGCCTGGCTATTATACATATTTCTGCATTTATGCGAATTTCATATTATTTTCTTGGTCTTGTATTTTTCTTGTTAAGTGACATGAAAGTTAGTTGTGAAAATATGTTTTTGCAGGTGGAGGTCAATTTGATTTCGGTGCATCCTGTGGTCAAAGACCATTAGAAATCAGCAGAGCTCGAAGAGATGTACATGATGCTGATGATGATGTTCACTCAAGCTTTAATGACCTTGACTCCAGTGACCTTGACTCCGGTGACCTTGATTTATCATTATACCATAAACAAGGTAAAATCTACGGAGGTTCACAAGCAAGCTATGGAATGTATCCCTGGCAAGCTGGTATCAGACGCCGTATGTCTGGTTTACTAAGTTACCATCTTCATCATTGTGGAGCAACCATTATTGGGGAATACTGGGTGCTTAGTGCTGCACATTGCTTCAGGTACTCCTCATTAAATGATTCTTGCTTTTGAAATAATTGCATTGTACTGTTGGACCAACAGTCCCAGTTGTCAGTTAACACAACATGTGGTAGAAATGAAGTGATCTTTATTGGGAGTTGTCTTCATATCAAAGATTAAACTCAATATGGTATTTTTTAAATATAACAGCTTGTGTAAAGGATCAAATGAACTTTCTTTACAGATGGTCTTTAGTACAGACTTGTTTGTGCATGTTTATTAGCTCACCAGAACCAAAGGTTCAGGGTGAGCTGTTAGGATGGGTAGGTGGATGCTCCGGCGTCTGGCGTCATCAATGGTCTTCTCCTCAGAAACTCCAGTCGGATTTACTTCAAATTTGCTGTGTAGAAGCCTTTTGATGTTCTAACTGCAATTTGCTCATATTATGCCAGTTGGCCACTTTTAGGGGTCACTAGAGGTAAAAATAGAAAAACCTTTAATCATCTTCTTCTCATGAACCAATGGATGGATCATCACCAAACTTAGTCTGTAGCATCATTAAATAGACTTTTATCAAATTTGCTCAAATAAATGTGGTTGGCCCCTATTAGGGGCAGCTAGAGCTAAAAATAGAAATACATTTAAACGTCTTCTTCTCATGAACCAATAGATGGATCATCACCAAACTTGGTTTGTATCTTCCTTAGATGATCCTCTCTCAAGTTTGCTCAAATCAATTCGGTCAGCCCCTTTTAGGGGCCACTAGAGCTAATAATAAAAATGCTTTAAAACAACTTTTTCTCACCGATGGATTATTACCAAACTTGGTTTTTAGCATCTTTAGATAGTGTTCTATCAGATTTGCTGAAATAAAAATTCGGGGCCACTAGAGCTGAAAATAGAAATACTTTGAAATGACTTGTTTTTATGAACAAATGGTTAGAGCATCACCAAATTTGGTCTGTGGCATCCTTCAGTCATCACAAATATTTCTTTGTAGTATCATTTGATGGTCCATCATTGAGTTTATTATTGTTCCCATTTATTTGCCCACAAGTGTACCTTTATTACCTTTTTAGTAACTTTAAGTTAATTAACATTTATTCTGGTGAGCGATGCAGGGCCATCATGGCCCGCTTGTCTAATATAGTTTGTATGAGCTGTTATTTATTTATCATTAATAAAGCACATGACTTAAGATCCAATATTAATACCCAATTGATGATTAGAATTGATAGATATGAAACAACTATTTAAATTACTTTGTTTTTGTTGTCTTAAATGTCATGTGTAAATCATCTCGATTATGTGAATTGGATCTACAGATGTGATATCACTTAATGGCAACATTTACATATCTAGACAATGAATCTGGCTACAATTACCTCCCCCAAAAAAAGAAAATGTTTATTTTGTAAATGATCGTATGCAGATGTTGAACATGTCTAGATGAAACCTGTATAATTTTTGTGAATTGCAAATTTTTTGCCTAATTTTTACATCTTTTTTTTTATACCAATAATGCAGTATGTATTTACATGTAAGCAAGCTCTAGGTCCATGCAGTTTTAATTTGTAAATGCTTGCTATTGCTTTAATATATGGGGCATTTCTAAGGTTTATGTAATGAAACATGTTTTCAGTATTAAATTCCATTGCCTCTGAAGTATGCTTTTTCCAAAATGCTTATGAGAACGTGACATGAAAATTGCAAATTATATAAAATTAAGTTTTATTTACTTTCCAGCCAGATTACATTTCTTTTTTCAAATATCTGCCTTAAAATAGGCAAAGGTGGATAGGAAATGGGATCCATTGGTGGCATGAATTGATAATTGTTACTGAAAAAAGCAACATTAGTGGAAAAAATGTTACTAAAAAAGCAACATCAGGGGGAAAAAAATGTTCGAGCCAATATTCTTATGTTGCTACTGAGAATTCTTGTTTTTCTCTGCAGAGATATCAGTGAAGGTCAAATTGTTGTCCGCACTGGTGATTTACACTTGGGACATCGGGACAAATATGAGCAAGAGTTTAATGTGGAAGCTGTATATATGCACAACAACTATCAAAGTATGTAAGACTGTTATAAAAATCTTCTCTGAGAGATGTTCTATAAGGCAAAGAAGAAAAATAAGTTTGTTTCTGCTTACCTTAGAAACCCCATTTTTGCCTATGTAAGAAGTATTTCTCCATTTTTGCCTATGTAAGAAGTATTACTCATAGTTTTGACTATTTATTGCATTTGTGTACATTTAATGAAATATGCTTTAAATTGTTACATTATTCTTTATTGTATAAATATACATTTCTTATTATGCTCTTAATTTTTCTAATCAAATTCAATGAATTCAGTTACAGTTCAAGGAACTGTATTTTTTAATGCCCTTTAATTCCATTCCAGACTTTGATTTTGATAATGACATTGCCTTGGTTAAACTGAGTCCTGTTCGTGGTCGTGGAATAGTGTTTAATGATTATGTTCAACCAGCTTGTCTACCAAATGTAACTACGGAATACCGGCCGGGACAAAAATGTCTCATTTCTGGATGGGGGGAACATGAAGATGGTAAGTTTTTAGAAAACTCAACATTTCTACATATTTCAACATTTTAAGAAAACCCAACATTGCTTGCTGTCTTGTATACTCAAGATTGAGTGTATTAAATCAAAGCTTAATGTTAATTGTCTGAAAAGATGTTTTGGCAATGTTTTATATAGTAGCTTTTATTTCAGTGTCTGAACAAAGAGAAGCCATTCTTGGTTAGAGATAATTCTAAAACATGACATACCATGTGCCCTACTGAGAAATAAAACAAATCATAATAAAGCCACCAGTAAATGCAGAGAAAAATGTTATGCTGCTTTTGAAACAATAAAACCCTTTACTTTCTTTTGTTTCAGGTTCTCACAGCAGTTACCTTAGGGCTTCTAGAATTCCATTGGTGGATCGTAGAACATGTAATAGATTACACAAACATACCATCACTCGCAACATGGCCTGTGCAGGATACATGGCTGGAGGTACTGACACATGTTCTGGAGATTCTGGTGGACCGTTGGTCTGTAAAATAAATGGTAAGAAGTGACTTGACTTTGAGATGTCAATTAAATCAGATGTTTTTGATGATGCTCAATGATAAGTTACAAATTAGAAAATTTTATTTAGTCAGGCTATCCTTGAAATATTGTTGGTTTGTAGTGTACACATACAACTCATTAAAAGATCCTATGACCCAAACATTTCCTTACTGATTTTTTCAAAGTTTTGTTCTTTATTTCAGCTTTTCATGCTTAGTATATAATGTTTAAAAAAATGCATACCTACCTACCAACCTACCCACTGTTAAAAGTTTGGGTTGTATGACCACAAACTAACATTTTTTTATGGATGGCCCAGTATAAAAAGAAATTGTTTGGACTTATTGCATTTAAACTTTTCTTGTTAACAATTAAGTCATTGTTTACATGAAACATAATACAGATGAGGTAACTTTGAAACTTACTAAGGTTGGGGATATGTGAATAAGGTTTATTAATATTTTTATTTTCCTTCCGCAACTCATTGTCAGCAACTCTCATTTGTTGTATCATAAACTGAGGTCATTTGCTTGCGAACATTTTTTCATTATCTTGTTTGTAATCTTTATACATTTTTCATCTTTATTGTATTAATGACATAAAAGTGTCAGTTCACATTATACAGATATGTACATTAATCCTATCTCTCCTCATTTCAATGTAAAGAATTTTGAATTATTTCAACTCAATAATTTTCCTGTATGACATTTATGTTTTTTGTCTGCGTAAAAATTACAATGATCTCTTTTAACAAAAATTTGGGGTTGAAGTTTGGGATTCCAAATGTATTTCTTTAGAACATTGCATTAAGTATAATTAATGTAGTGTTTTTGTCTGTACAATTAAAGAATGCTGTTTAATTCATTTATTTCACTTGCATTATAAGGTAGGATATATAATTTTAGATGCAAAAAAAAAGAAAATTAAGGCAGAATCTTGATTAGGTCAAGAGGCTGAAATTGAACACAACAAATGGCATTTTCTTGATTACCTATGCAATTTCCTTATTTTAAATTTAGACATTTTTCGTTGCATTTCATTTCAGATAAATATACAGTTATGGGTGTGGTCTCGTTTGGTGAAGGATGTGGTAGGCCTAACTCACCTGGGGTATACGCACGTGTGGCTAGCTTTATTCCTTGGATCAAAAGCATTCTCTCACAATAAATATGTATAATTTAATATAACAGTTAATAGATATGAAATAAATCATGTATAAAGTACTTGTGTTGGTTTGTGTTGTATGGATTGGATTTTTAAATGGATTATTGATAGGTTACAGATTAAAGACAGAATTTTTGTAATTGCTTACTTATTTTCCCCAGCATCATAAGTATACCAGAAATCTGAACATTCAATGTAATCAAAGCACTGAGGGGACTGTGGTATCTTCTTATACAACTTTGACTGAAGTCCTGAACCCTAAATAAAAAAAAATGTGAGAAATGAGTGCAGCACTTATTTTTAGGTATAGTGAGTTTCCATTTGTGTTCTATTGAAGTAAGACGAATATCTGGTTATAACATTGTGATTTGGCAAAAAAAATCCAGAAAAAGGCAGAAAATAAGTGTACAAACAAATGCTGTCTCTGTGCTGAATGTTAATAGTATAAAAGCATGGACATTTCATTGAATTAAAGATGGCTAACCAAACATCTAACTTAATTACGACCGGCAAAATTACTTTGTCTAAACTAAGGTTCATTACAAATTTTGTGTTGGAAAACAATGTTCCATCGTGTTGATATTGTTGTACATGTATAATATTTGTACATGCTATTTATTCATAAGAAAATTTTATTTTGTATAAATATTCAACCAATCATTTTATAGTGTCATCTCCTATTAATCAGGACTTGAGTCATTCATATGTTTGAAGTAAGGAAAACTGTTAAAATTGACACAATTTGCATCTTCGTATGAACAGTCATTATTACAATGTAATGTAGAGTCCCTGGTATGAATAAGTCATTAAATACGCTAAAAGTTACAAATAGTTATTTTTACAGTATTGAGTTACAGAAGGCAGTACATTTACTGACTTACGTTAGCTTTAAAGTTATAGATATTGTTTCACATTAAAAGTGGGCCAGCGAGTTTAACTTGTAAAATATCCGAGTTAAGAAGAGTTTATCATTCAATCTCGCAAAAATTATCCTCTATCATAAATCAGCACACACTGATACATACTTGTTCTGGGTCAGAATTATGAACTTTATCTATTCACTTGGACACGATGTATGTATTACTCCATCACAGTCAAGCGTGATTGTAACTCTGTACATGTTTAAAACAACTTGTACTCGAAGCACACTGAAGAGTCAGCATGTATATGTCTCGACTTTCACCATGCTTTCTCTGTAGGCGGACGTAGATATAAATTAAACACACACTACGGACACAGTCAGATTCACTGCACCTGAAATAAAGCATCAATTATGTACTGAATCGTTTGTTAATGATCTGATCGACGGTCACTACACGTGCTGATTTGTATTAGGAAGAAAACCAACAAATACGGAAGTGTTAATGCCAATATCTCGATCTTGGTTGGCTGTAGTTGGTTCAACAAGATTATAAAGAACTGTTAGGTTGCTTAGCAACTCATCAATGGTTTAATTAGTGTAACTGCGTAATAGTATGCTCTCTAAAATATCATTAACATCTTTTAAGACGTGTATGAATACGTGTATCAATTTAACAGTGTTAACTAGCGAAAGAATAAAACGAAGACGAAAACTGTATATGTATTATATCTTAATAACATTTTAATGTCTGCAGTCAACCGTACTCCGCCTGGTAGTATTATGTAGTAATACACCAGTTTAGCAAATGTTGTTGTTTTTGTTATTGAGATGTTGTTTTCTCCCCGGTTATTTCGCTGCATTTGATAAAAATCAATAACGAAGAAGCGTTTTATGACATGTCAGGTAGTGTTATGATTCATCTTGTTGTATACGTATATATGATCTAATTTAAAGTGGTACATATCCAGACAGACATCATAAATTCATAACGAAAAATTATTTTAAAAAACACGTAAGATTTAGTATCATGATCTTAAGATGTTTTTTTCGTTGCTATATAACAGATATGAAAATATCTTATTACTAAATTTAATCTTTTATATCAACTAAGAATAAGATCAGACTCCAGAATTCGAGAAAGAAAGTATGAATTAAGTGTCTAAAAGATCTTTTTATGAATGAATTTAAATGATCATTTAACGTATATAACACCATCAGTTTAACAATCAAATGTTTATGTTTAAATGATGTAAACTCATAGATGACTTTTATACTGTAAATTTGTTGTATACCAGTATTATACGAACAAATTCAAGTTTTCATCAGACTGATTTAAAAGGGACGAAATTGTATTTATAAAGCCATCATTATATTTAGCACAGGTTGTATTACACGGGGGAAATCCCGGTAGGTCATAGCGGAAGTTTTATTTACACTGAGATGTAAATATTCATCCAGTATTAGAAGTCGTATCTTGATGAAAACACGTACAGTGCTTTACTTATCTGTGTGATTACTGACTGACTTTAAATCCATATATGTGAGTACTTGTTTTCTGTATAATCATTATTTATTTCATTAAACATTGCTCCAAGTGTTGATCATGAATAATTTGTTTTATCAAAAAAATAAATCTACTTTAAACGTGGTTTTATTTTATTAAGTCTTCAAATAGTTTATAAGTACATGTACCGATTTCATCCTTTTCACAAAATTGGACCAGACTATTAATTTTGTTTTTTTACAATTTTTGTGTGTATTTATTTTTTTTTCATTCAATTATCTATATTCTTACAAAGCAAAGACATTTATGACATTTCTCATCACCCAAAATAAATCAGGGTTACCAACTTTCATCAATATAAAAATCTTTACTCAATATCATATGTCTGAAATATGGCGTTTATCTACTCATTTTTTAAATATTACTTCATTTGTATCTTTATCAATTGTTTCATAATTATCTACCATTGTGTAAATAAATATCAAATTGTTCAAGATTACCATTATGTATTCGCAAACAATCGTATTTAGCGACAAATATGTCTCCTGACTTTGTTGCATAAAAAACTCATTTTGGGTATTATATTATATAAAAAATATGGAATATAAAGTTTGGAAATTTAAGTATCATTTCCATACAGTGACATTTAACTTTTTTCTGACTGACTGGTAAATGGTATGCAGTTTAAACCGGATTAACGGCGCCCACCTGTGAATAACGCTCACTGATAGACCGTAAGATTTTCTTAATACAGACTAGCCGTGATTAAAGGCTGTACTTTAACAAGCCTCCGATTTTAATTTCTTTGGTATGCATGCTGATATTTATTCAGAGTAAGTAGGTACTTCACCGGCATAAATTTGGTTGATGAGAATACATTGATGGTCAGTGTTGTGACTTTGATCTTTCTTTAGTTTATTCATGTATACGTTTATGAAGAATCTATGACGAACTCATAACAATAAGCGTAGAAGTAAACTTCGTGGTTATGCTCTGAACTGTAAATATTCGTGTCATACAAAAACATATAGTTAGCGATATAATTACGAAATAATTTCAACACAAGTACAAGTTTAGCATCGTAACCCGAGTCGTGAATATTGTTATCACCCGAAGAACGCTGTTTCCATGGAAACGACGAATGATTTGTTCATCCGATCATATTTGAATTATAGCACATATTTTGTTATCCTATGTCTTATGACAACGAGATTTTGTACCTACGTATTTCCTACACTCATCTGTATCAAAATTAAATATCAATATTTGTAAAAAACATGTTCGTAAATTGTGACGGCAGTTCAGAAATAATGCCGTTTGTTCATAAGATTTTTATGCTCGTGCACGTCTTCCTACAACTATTTTATATCTTTCAAAAGAGATGCACCACTTTTCTTATTTGGCTTAAAAACCGTTGTAAACTATCAATACGAGAATATTCAGGGTAATTACGTAGTAAAAAATCGATTGAACGAATTCATCGGTGTATACTACATATTTATATATTTACTTCCTGATTTTTTGTACCTTTTTAGGGTTATATTTATTCATTAGAAGTTTTATACAGTAAAACTTCAATTAACGACTATCTCGACATTATATGGACCAACTCATTAAAATGACCATTTAATTTTTAATCGATTTTTAGTACCATTTTTATATTTCAATTTGAAAACGAGTCCAGCTCTATACACAGGCCAATTTTCTACTGTCCCGGGTGATCTTGTTATTGAAATTTTACTGTATCATAACGATTTAATGTCAAATTTACATTTTGTTTTCAATTGTTATTAACGCACTGATAACTTTATTTGGTAATGACTTTGGTAATGTTCGATGTAACAATTCTCTGCAGCAAACATAAACATATATGGTTTTAGAATACAAAGTAAATCAGAAAATTATGTAAGATGCCACAAGTATAATTTGTACTTAGTCACCACTATGAAAATATTAAACATCGCTGTGGTACAAGAATATCAGTGGCGTATCGTATTTCTGAACACAATGTGTAATTTGTAATTTTACCTATCCTAATATCGCTTACAATATTCACGAGCTGACAAATAAAATCGAAAGTTTATTTTTTCCTGTTAACAACTTCTAGTAAATAAAGCTAGCATACACACCTAGATCACACTAAACATATATGTTATAAGCCAAAAATAACCTCTGAATAACGGACATCTGTGCTTAAAGATTATACTTGTCTGTACCTTTGATGATTTTCTTCAAGTTTTGACCGTGCATTGTTTTGTCAATTAACGATCAATAATTGTTGATGATAAAATGCTTCACTAAAAATACAAGTATAGTTCTGGGAATTTATTACATTCAGTGGAATGTATGTCACACGGGTAGAATGTTAAACTTATTAAAACAGATTTACGGTGTTTGAATAGACACTGATGGTGGAACAAGATGAATTATATGGTTAGGCGAAAACAGTGTGGAATGGTTTTTAGTAACACTTAATTAGGAGGAGGCTAACAGGTGAAATCTGAGGAGTAGTTGCCACAGCAACATTCATCGTGGGAACTATTGCCAAGATATATACTAGAAAGATTTCAATATCAAATGATCATGTACATTGTATTTACTTTAATTGTAATTTAATTCAATGGCAAACGAACCCGTTACGCTTCCAGATGTACAAATAACGTTAATCTTAAATGTTTGATGCTGTAGTAAGTGCGTTGTGTACTAATTTTTTATTTTGTTAATTGTGGTTAATAGTCGGACAGGTTGTGGTAATGAACACTATGTGCGGTAGGATTAATTCTTCCCCTTCGAAATATAATATCTTGTGAAACAGCTGTACTTAGATGACATTTCACTGATTTAAATAAAACAGCATTTGACAAAAATACGCACGCATTTGAAGGCTATTTTGTGCGAGTGTGCAAGTGTATTTAATTGATAGACTAGTTTTACTTTCGGCTTCTGTGATTAGTGTAATTCTTGTCTTTTGGGTGGTAAATGCAACTGAAATCATGCCTAACTCACATATTATTTAGAAATTAAATGGTATGCTGTTTGGCATAAATGACCCTTGTCGTGAAACCCTACAAAATAAACCTGATCCTGCATACGGACAATGTTAATGAATACATTCAGTACAATGTAATGTGCTGAATATTTCAGTGTAATTTCATATGAAGGTTTAACTGTAAATAGAATTCAGAGTCATGCCGGCGTACATGCTAATCGCAATATCATGACACTAAAGTTAAAATCTCCACTGGTGTCAGTACGTACAATATAAATAATGTGATATTTTAACCCTGTATTATTTCGTAATGCATTGCAATACGGATGGCGTCATCTTTACGTATGAATAGAAACAATGGACAGCCTTATATAATACAAACCTCGGCACGCTTCTATCGCTGTCTGTGATCAATGCTCCTATTCATGTATTAGGCCTTCCATATTACAGTAAGAGGTTCTGAAGTAGCAATTAAAAGGCCTGTATTCATAAAAGTAAATGTAATAATAATGATCACTCTACAAATTCCTTTATCCACTTTATAACATTACATTCTATAAATTATTTTGTTGCTATACATAAAAAATCCGTCAGCACGTCAACATTTCATGGTAAAAATATATACATGAACATCAAAATCGATTTTTCGATGTAAGGAAAAATGCTAATAGAGTTAAGCTTCGGTAAAAATAAAGTAATTTGTGAAAAATAAACCTATTGTAAAAATGCATTTCGTAAATAATCATTACACACAATCCACTTTAAAACTCAATGGCTGCAATTATGTGGTCTTTCTTAAATTGATTATAAAGCCAACGTGGTTAGCTTAGTTAATAAAATTTACAATTAAATATAATTACGCTGTATTTTTCAAAACAAATCGCGAATAGGGAAAACTTTGATATGATGTGAAGTATCAGAAACTATCAGATTGACATAGTCGGCATAGCAACATTTTATTGTTCATACTGCAATTTACAAATACAGCCCCTGTTATGACATAGACATACTATGTACATGAATTAATTAATGTATTAATATAACTTGACTTTGTGAGATTAGTTTTTGCACTCGGTAATCAAACATATGATAGTATGGATATGTTTTTCCTTTAAAGATGTTCTATTTTATGTCATCATATAAAGTTCATTTCTTATGAGATAAATTATTCGCAAAATTGTGTAAGGAAATTAAAATTGAATTAAAGAAGTTGTGTAAAAATATTGAGATTTTAATTTCCTCCCCGACCGAGTGACTTGTTCAATTCAAAAACTACCGACATTGACGTATAAATAGGGAAACCACCCGTGAGATGGTTGAATTTTTTTCTTATTCAAAATAACATCTTTCTATGTTGTAAATAGTGTCCCTGTCAGAGTGACGTGTTATTGACCGAAAAACAGGAACCAGGAAGATGGGTTATGGGGGTTGGTCGGTTAATAAATTCTTAACCTTTTCTATTACTATCAATATTATCTATTATGGTCTTTCAATTTATCTTCCGCAATTTAATGTTTACCTTCTCAAACTGTGTCAAAACAGATTATTCATAACATGATAAATGTTAGCGAGCACATTTTTATCCACGTGCTTTCGTTTTTTTTTCTTCGCAAACCTGACTGGCGTGGTTCATTTTATACAATTTCATCGCCATTAGTAACAAATCAATGAGCTACACAGGGGACAAGAAGTTAATTTTTTTGTTTACTATGAACATTTGAATCTCGCTGATTTATAGATTTTGTATCAATTATTTATCTCCATGAACACTAAGACAGTGTTTTTAATTATTTACTCATCATTTGTATGACACATTTGTATGACAGATTCTCAGGGACATTTTTATTATAACCCCGCACACGAAGTCTTCGGGGATACACTGGAATCACCCTGGTTGTTGGTCGATCGCGCGGTCTGTCCCCATTTTGCGGGGGTACTTAATCACAATTCAGTGATAAGCATAGTTACATTTGTAGCGCTGTTACAAGAGCTCGTACTCTGATGGCACATTAAAATGTGACTTAGTAGTTACAAACACCACTTGACTTTATCTTTTGTATGACACGCGCCAAATCGAGTTATATAACATTGGCAATTTTGAAATATTGTATGCGGAAGAAATGAACGTATTATTCGAGAATACATTTACAATATAGACATCCTTGAACCAGTCCATAACAATACGTTGGGGGTATATTTTTTAGACATGCTATTGATGCTCTGTTGATGTAAACAGAAAGAATGCATCTTAATGTCAACGCTTTGTTGACAGTACAACGAAGCAAAACGAGCTCTAATTTGAATGTTAAGTCACTATCGAAAGCAGCATACCTGCATATATAAAAAGTAGGTAACATTATTTACATTCATATTGTGCTCGTTAAATACCCCTAAATTCATACACGAACTAAAAGAGTTTAACAATGCACATGATCATGAAAATTGTAATGAAGAACAACCTATGACAGTAACAGTCATATTTACAACAAAAATAACATCAGTATAACCATGCAACATCCACAGCAGCATCAGTTGCCGCAGCATCACTTTTATCCCACTTTGCATCAATAACAAATAGATAAACACATCTTTAAAATACACGGTGATCGCTTTAATACGAGTTTTCAAGTATTTTTATTTAAGTTAAATTGTTTTCAGACATCGAATACAAAATGGCCACGATGGATTCGTCGCTGGTTGCGATACATTTTATACCGAGCGATGGACAAGTGTGGGCGGAGTACATCCAGCAGAAGTTATTGGAACACGATGTTCAGTGTGATTTAAATGACTTATCGGCGGATTTAAAGGACCAGATTCGATCTGTGAACGTGAATGTATTCTTCTTAACGCCTGATTTCTTGGATTATCCTAACTGGGATTTAATGAGTGTGATGGAAAAACAGTCAACGATCCTTGTACTGACTGGTACAGATCATGACGAGCTGGAGACAGAAGCAGTCAATCATAATTGTAAACATGCATTAGAATATTACATTTACTCTTTATTAGACACTGAAGAATCTGTAAGGGACTTCCTAATCTCAACAATAGCATTATATGAAGACAACAGTGGCTGTCAAGCAAAATTACACGTTTCACATAGTGAGCCTACCAATTACCAACCTCATGAGCCACTGTGTGAAGATGAAGACGATTTTTATGCTACACTACCAAGTCCGCGGCAAGTAAATGGAATCCAGGACGTTATATATAAGGTAGGTAAAACTAAGAAATTCAGTACAGCTTAGGAGAGTTTTAAATAAAAAAGATACAATTGTAATTGTTTTTAGTTTATACTACACTAATACAAGCTTTTAATGTGAAGATAATGATCGTATTAAACATGTTTTTATATCAGGTGGTTTTGAAATTTAGAATAAATGGATATTTATTACAAAATAGATGAATCAAATATTTTAATTATGTGCCTCTTTTGTTGGGATATACTATGCTTACACGCTTAGTGAGGTAGATTGAAATTCAATACATTTAGTTAAAACACCAAACATTATAATACAAGTACTTAATGAATTTCTAAAATTTTAGTTAATGTTTTAATTAAAAATGATTAATAAATAATGTTATCTAATGTAACGCCAAGTGCATTTTGTTTTGTAAAATATAAAAAAATAACGTTTTAATCAATAAGCGCATCATTCGCAATAACGTTAACATGTTAATGCTTTCCAAATAAAAACTTAGTAAAGACACTGAGAGACCACTTCAATATGAAGACTACAAAGTTTTCTATTTTGTTTATTATTTCAACATGAGATGAAAGCGACCATCTCAATTAAACAAAACTGAATTTGGTTTTGATATCAAGGGCTTACTGTACTTTGATTTATCCTTGTAATTGATTGACTGAACAAAGTTCAAACCTGCTTAATACCACATTGATTTTCTTCTTGATTTCTTCTGTAGGATGGAAACATATACTTGTTGTTGCAACGGAAACCAGAAGGTGAACTACAGGTAGTACTGGAGAACAAGCGTGTCACGCCATATGACACAGAATACTATGTATATGAGATACCACGCCCAGGTAGAGTATATTGCATAATGCTCTTTTGGAGGGAGTGAATGTGATGGTAGTAAACTAAGGTTTTAAAACCACATTTACGGACAGCAAAGCGTTCGCCAAACTAGTCATAATACTTTCCTTTTCTGTATGGTTTTCTTGTAATTGTCAGGGTAGTACATAAAGTCCGTTTTTGAGTTGTTTAAAATAAAAAAATCAAACACAGTATAACGCCTGAAAACCGATCCCCTTCCGGACTAGGCCAAAAGTCTAGGTTTTCAGAGAGCTATTGTTCATAGAAGGAAAAATATGGGACTTAAAAATCATCCGATTTTCAGAGAATTCCGGTTTTCCGGGAGTCCAGTTTGGAAAGGTTTTACTTAACTTGTATATTAATTTCAATATTTACGAACGCTTGCACGGACATTGTACATTAGATTAATTATTACGTAAGATTTAAGAACTTCTTAGCCGATTTTGATATGAGAGTGTTGTTTTGGGAGATTTTTATTTAATTCAATTCGTTTATCTACATGTAATGGGTATTCGACAGCAATCGCTGTATTACAGAAAAATATGTTTGTATTGAATCTCTTTTACGTACAATAATATACCCAAGTACATTGCAATTATTACATCATCACTGAAATACCCTAAAGTTGAATGATTTTAGTCGACCTTTTTTTCCTTTTGAAATTACCTGCATTGGGTCACTTGTATTGATATGATATGATAATTAACGTGTGGGGAACGGCAAATAAGTATTTATATTCCAATTTCAATATCAAACTTCGTCCTTATCTCGTATGAAACATTTGAATTTAAACATTGACTGAAACAAAACTTCCTTGTTACCCCAAACTTCATGAATACTTAGATTTACTTTCGTAGAAATGTGGATCAATAAAGGTTTATATTCACGAAGTTCATATAAACGTAATATGTTTAATATTTAATATCCTAAGACATATAAAATCATGTGATCATTGAATTTTATAAGCATGAAACAACAAAAGCCATTCATATGACCAAGTGAAACAATTCCATCTTTAAAGTGAAATTAAATCCATTTTATTCACTAAACAATTAACACTGACTAACAATTACAGCAGTTAGTTTATTCACAGTTGAAAAGTCCCATATAGTAGCTAGTGTGTTTATGACTAAAAGTGTGGTACTTAGCGTACCGCTTCATTGTATCATATTACTCTTGTCACTGAAAAACTGTGACTCATTGTTCTAGTGATGGAGTGTCTCATAGGACTATACAAAGTTTGTAGGATTAATGATTGACTCATAGTATCATTACATTAAGAGTATAGTTAAACCTCACTTAGAGATGAATTCTATATAAAGACCACCAGATCACCAACGACCACTCATTTCTGAACCGTTATTTTGTATTTTTATATTTCATCTTGATAATGAAACCACCTTAATAAAGAGTCTGATTTGGTCCCAAATGTTGCATGATGTCGGTTATTTGCCGGACTAATACTTTAAGTACAATGCACGAGTGGGCGAGAAATACATATCTAGGTAATGTGTGGGCACTTTAATGATAGATTTTACAATATTTGCAACTTATGCACCATCTTAGATATTGTCTGGATTAAGCATACTTATAATTATATATTAACAATATTTATTACCAATTCATTCATAAATATCATGAATCATGATTATCGCTGGTAATCCTTTTTATAAATCGTGCAAGACAATGCACGTATGTTTCAAAACATTCTAACCCATATCGTGAAATGTCAGGAAAATCAATCGACAATCGATCCACAAATTTCATCAATATTTATAACTCAAGTAGTATCCACTGATTTACAAACAACACACGCGTGCACATTTAAAACATCTAATACAAGCGAGATAAAATCTCATAAATATCTATATTGAGACTA
Organism: Lutraria rhynchaena; assembly: GCA_008271625.1. NCBI lineage: Eukaryota > Metazoa > Mollusca > Bivalvia > Venerida > Mactridae > Lutraria > Lutraria rhynchaena. Next base: position 1,305,805 of record VIBL01000071.1, read on the forward strand.
AATTAACGATTTACAAGTGACAAGAAAGTACTTCTGAAATTCGTATATGATCAGATTGTTTATCAAGCAGTGCTATATCTTAAATTCAGTCATTAAAGAAGGCATTGATTTACGGCGATGTATATGTACATGTATATATAGTACTTGTAGAGTATTTATGTCCCAATGAAGGCATATTGATTATGGCGCCCCCATTCGCTTTTTAAGGTATCTAGTATTTAAGTAATTCCAGATCGAAACAGAAACTTGGAATTGACGTGTTTATTGTTAAAATGTTCTATGTCCTGTTAAGCAAAATAATATTTCCTGATAGTCTAGACCGACACATTTTACATGCGTTTTTAAAGTCTATCAGCCGTCTGATGGGAAATTACACTGACTGTTATCAATTATGAAGTGCAAGACAAGATTTGTAGCAAACATCCATGATAAAAATAAGCTTCACATACAACTATTTCTTTATTGCAGAAACTGGTATTCATACATTATCAGTCCTGCATAATTCTGAAAAGATTGGAGAATGCAATATAGATATACCAGGGGATGAAACTCATGAAGGAAATCACCAAGTTCCAACAACTCATTTACTTGAAATGCGCAGTAACTTTACACAAACTGGTGAGTTTAATATAGATGAAGATGAGGAAGTTATTTTCTCATCCGGCCACAATGATGGGGATCGTGAATCTGTGTACACGAACATATCTGACGTGAGACGCACGTCGTCACCGAGCGATGATCCGACACATGCACCACCACGTGAAAATAAACTTGAGAAAATTCGTGAATTACTTGAGGACGTCACAGACCCCCTGGATATGTTGTGTCAGTGTTTAGGCCTGGAGAAAAACATCGAACAATTAGATAAAAAGATGACGGACATGATCAGCAGTGTCGAGACACTTAGGCAACTGACGTATTCCACAAGACCTGCCTCTTTTCATGGTAAGGAAATTCTGACATCATCGATCACGCGTCAATATACTTCCTAAAATGTCAATTAGTTCTTCATAATGTAGGCATACTCACCACGTGTTAAAATGATGCTAGCTCTTTCCGAGACTATGGCAATAATTAATTCATTTTCGCTTTTCATAGGCTGACAATATAGATGCACAAAATTTTCAAAAAAATCAAGATGTCAAAAAACACCCCCTGTTTACCTTTGTAAAATTAGAAGGTCATGCAATACTATACAAGTACCTTCAATTTATATTTATACAGGTTAATTGTAATTTATAAGATCATGTGAACTAAACGCGGACGTTAAAAACCTTAAGAATGTTGCTTGTTTCGCTGGCATGTACTTGTTTCTATGGTTACATGCATTACGTCGAGAGAAAAGCTACACTAAATACAAATTTAAGAAATATTTCGAAGCAGAAGCAACAACATACTTCCATTATGCAATGCATCAATTTGATTCAATGCTCCTTAGGTGGACGGAGAGTGTCAGTATCACAATATTGCAAAAATTGCATTCTAAAATTTCCTGATATTCACAAAGAAATGTGTATTTTACAGACACAGATAATGCTCTGTGGCCAACGCTGGTACATTTTGGTGCTCAATTCAATATGATGAATTTCTGTGATGTGTTGTTAAGCAATCCTTTGATGTTCCGTGCGTGCTTACAGCCGAACAAAGACGGACATACACCGCATGATATCGCTAAGCAACACGGCCATGATGAACTAGCTGAGCATTTGAAACACTTTTCGGAGTATGTGACCGCCGGTATGTATGAGGGTCGAATGTTTGAATGCAGAACTGTTTTAAATTTCACGATTCATCATTTCCGCTATGCAGATTTTTGTAAGAGGTTTGTTTCAATAAAAACATAAATTAGGCTATTACATATCAGCTACAGCTTTAAATTATGATATGATATGATGAAAGAGAACATGTAACATTCATTCATGATTTCATCAGCAGTCTCCCTAATATGACATCCAAAAACTCCATATTGTATGATGGTCTAAATACTTTCTTTACATGCTTATAATTGTAGTGATATTGTACATGTGATGATCCATATTATTACACATGACTCACTTTTCAACAGAAACTGCTCGAGCGAGTCGTAACTTCATGACCATAAACAGTGAAAATAAGCCTACGAATCCTAGAGTGCATCTACTCAAACGTTCTCATTACACTCAATCGCCATGCACATCGCTTCATGACTCACAATCGATCTGTACCTCTTCACATAACCCACATACGTCATGTACTTCGTCATCCCCCACACATGCGGCATGGACCTCGAATCGTGAATCACTTACGCCATCTTGTTTGCTTACAGAGAAAGAGAGAGACAGTGGCATATCAGGGTTTTCTATTGGAACACCAAGATTGTCAACAGTAAGTCAAATGTTACCCCCCTCACCGCACGGAATGTCAGACCATGGTTATGTACGGATGAGTAAAGAGTTAGCTGAAGACGATATGTATGCCAATGAGCACGGTATGCTATTTAATTACAGTAGTTATAATAATGCAATTACTTGTGATATAAATTGATTAGTTTCATGAGAACAGACATCTAAGGCAGTCTGGTTCTTTATCGTTGATGACTTTTTTGTCGTATTTAGGTTGGTTATCAAGATGTTCTTTTTAACTCACAATTTGCTTTCCACTCAACACGTGACCAATCAGTTGAGCAGTTTCTGTAATATATGTCTTTATTGTTTTAAGGAGTACCCTTGGCAAATTTTGAATTAAACTATAACATTTTATCAGGTAGCAGTAGTATCCGGCATAGTACAGCTTCACAAGAGCGAGTGTTCAGTGGTTCCTGTAAGTATCTAGGTATAATAGTATCTAATCTCACGCTTCTATAATTTTGCATTGCTTCATGCGGAATAAATATACACAAGTCCCTGTGAGTTCACATTTTATAGATGTTAATACTTTAAACAATTACCTATTTAAGAAATAATATTGTCCGCGCTGCTATTAAAGTCGATTAATATGAAAACGTAAGACGTTGGTCCCTTCTCTGTATGTGTGAATATTTATGTTTGTTTTCTCTCTCCTCCATACTCAAACATGCGGCTATCTATCCTATATATTAACCCTGGTAGTTTCAGAATTTACTTCTGCACTGGGAAAATATATGAGATTTGGTGATAGGCTAATAGGTAATTTGGTTACTTGAAAACAGAGACCCACCGCCAACATACAAGAATGATAGCTTCATTAATATAGTTTAGTTGTTAACAATACAGCTTTTTTATCTCTTGCTCTCAAATGTGTTGTTTCAATGTGGTTTTATGGATTACTGTATTTGTATGTTTAGATGAAGAAGTCTATGAGGAAGATGACTTATATATAGATATGACACCAGGACAAACTTTCCTTAGTAAGTCATGTCTTCAATAAGAAATTTATGTTTTATCTTGTATTGCATACAATATGCATCCATTATATTCTGGTGCTTCTCTAACAATGTAGTTTAAAAGCAGATTTTCCAGTAGTCAAATGCTTTCAAACCAGTAAAAAATTTTCTTTTTGGATCATCAGAAATTGTAATTACGTGGTTTATGCTCTGCACTCATGGCCATATTTCTCCACCTACGTCTATAAATTAGTCCTGCCATGGCAGTGAATTAATCCTCTACAGCTGCTCCTCCTTGCCGAACAACTTTTCTTTCAACTGGTCTGTGCCCAAGATACATGTGTATAAATCAAGGCTCCAAAAGTGGACATCCTTTTAGAATTTCATACTTCGTTATAGCTTATAATATGATGTATATGTGCTGAAAGCAGGATCTTATTTGTTTGTAACCTAATAATAGGTTTCACAAAGTCATGGCTACACATTCAGTGTTTTATAATTACATTATACATATTTCTACAGCGCACTCAGGAATCAGTGCATTTATGTTCATGTAGCAATTTATGTTGTCTATTTGTTGCAAGCATCTCTTTGTGTTAAATGTTGACATAATCATTGTGTCCCTCTATGTAAACGTATACCTATCTTTTAACACGGCGATGTTATATTAAAGCGCAAAACAATAAATAGCCATAAATGCAACTTATATAGCACCAATCGACTTGAATCTTATCAAAGATATTTACTACTTGTTTCTTGTGTTTATAAGCATCAATAAAAAAATTGACGGTAAACTTCAAATATGTGAGTCAATGTATGACAAGAATATGACTGGCTTGGTGGGTTTATCAACCAAAACTCTTTAAATAAAACAAACCAGAGATTTTTGTTACATTATATTAATGAACAAGAAGGTTATTTTATTAATTGAGACCTTTGGTATCCTTCCCATGCCATATTGTCATACCATAAACATTCATAATTTAGTGTCATTTGCTTAGATAAGAGTACCATTTTGTAAGACCTGTTGTGTAACGTAATTCATAGCGACATAATTCACATACGCTACTTACGTGGTATGTGGTTTTTTAGAATACATCAATAAGTTTGGATATAAAGGGATATTTCATGCGGTTTCAACTTAACGCGATTTGGCTGTGTATAATAAACGATTCAATGACCGTAATGCAAAAGGCATAAAATTTCTAAATTATGAGTGGAATATTTATAGGATGAATAAAGGATAAACATTAGATCATTAAAATAAATAAAACTTAAAGCCTCCAATTAAGTGTTATGGTATTATTTATTTGTTACTTTCAAAAAGGTATAATTCCTACTTACAAACTGCTTATTTGGTTTACATTATCTTGTAGCTCCAAGGACTCCACCAAAAGCTCACAAAGTGTATGCTAGAACTGTTCCAGGTACGTAATTTGTAATTGATCATTACATAAATAAACCATCTAGTTGTGAACAAATATTCTCCGAAAACATACCAGACATACTGCGACAGTTATTGGAGATTTTGATGATTATTATTACGGAATGAAGGCGTTTGGTTAATCTATTTGCCATTGAGCAAGAGAACATGTCAGCTGGTTCCTTTTTATTAGTATTATATCAAAAATCGATGTATTTGATTAATGCCCCAATAATTTTTCTTTGATTTACTTCTCACAAAACAGGTTTAACATCGACACACAACCATGGAAGTCCAGCGAGTCGTCCTAAGTTTGTTGAGAGGCATACGGTTGTAATACACGATGATGACAGTGATCATGAATTTGAACATCGCCGGAAGGATGTTGTTAGCATGCTCGGAATCACGCCTGTAAGCCACGTGACTAACTACCGTTTGTTTATATTACTGAATTTATATTCCCGCACTTTAAAGGGCACCTTGTAGCCTACGCATTACCCATTAAAACTTACTTAATAAACACAGACTTAAGAGAGTGAATACAAATACTACTTTGATGCATATATCAACATTAATTGCGTAAACAATGCTTAAAGCTCTGTCAAAATAGGTCACATGAAAAGTTTATGTAGTTAGCAAGATTTTTAAGACCTAACAAATCGACCAACCGTCGAATGGGGGGATGTTGTCATATATTTCAAAAGCAGAATATAATCGTCATACATTTACTTGATACGAATCTGTGGCCTGTTATCCAAGATTTGCAATTCTATAAAACTATTACTGCTTACTATTAAAATGTTCAGTCATGAGATAACTTCCTTTTACATAATTGCACTTTATGCATGTAGGCACCCCCTTTGAAATAAGGAAGTTAAGAAAGCAGACACGTTATTTTTATGAATTTATAGAGTCCCTTTATACCAATTATTTAGCAGCTGTTGAGGAATTTGTTTAAATAGATGAAATAATATCCAGCCGACTGAAGATCTACTTCTTGTCAAAATATTCGTGTTTATTTCTGAATTGAATTATATTTACATTTTCTACATAAACCAAACATTAATTTCATTCCAATACAGGAACAAATTTCACCGACTGATAAAAAGAAAATATCACCAATGATGAAAATGGCTTTCTGGAAAAAGAAATCGCGCAGTCAATCAGAAACTACACTCGCACCTGATGTGTTGTCGGCAATAACGGTAAAGAGGGTGTGTTTAATTTTACAGATAGTGTTTGTCAAATGTATACAACCATCTTAGATATTTTAGCTCACAGAAAACTTTAATTGTAAATCCACCTTTTAGACAGAAAACCGATCTTTATAACGAGACGCTTTTGATCCTCAAGTGATCTACAAGCGGTTTTTATACACATTTTGTATTTAAATGTATGTTAGTCTCCTACATTCCCAAAGAAGAAAACACAAAGAAAGATCTGTGTTATCTGTAGATTTCATAAATCATTTCTGACAGGCCTTCTTACATTTGAAAGAAATAATGAACAGCACCGAATAGTCCTGAGCGCATACCTGTCTCGCTTGCAAAAAGATTTTATTATGGACAAAACAAATTCTGCTATTGTATTCTCTTACCTATTGTTGCAGAAATATCATACAGCTTTCTTGTCTTTCAGAAAAATAAGAAACATAGATGTGATTCAGAGAGATCAAGTGGTACAAGTAAGTGACTTCTTTATCCTTAAAGATATCAACCAAAGTTAAATAAAATCATTTTATCATCCTCATGATGATGTTTTATACATACTCATTGACCAACTCAAGTTTTCTTCAATCATTTTAAAAATGGCATTACTAAAAATCCAATCCTGTAAAAAAAACCTATCATGCTATGTTGTTCATATCATGTAAAAATGCTTGTTTACATCATTTGGTACCTTTATTCAGCTTTCAAGTCTGAGAAGTGATTGTATGTGCCTGATGTGTTTGGTTTATTGCATTTTCTAATACATGACATATTAAATTGTTAGGTTCTACTGCATCCACTTATTCCAATTCTTCATCAATCAGAGAAGAGGATGAGAAAAATGTGAGTACTTGCATCAACTTTGCATGATCCTTGAACACCAATACCAGCTCTATCCATGTAATCCAGTTACCTGTCGGTCAATACTTTAAGAATTCATTTATGCGTCCATTCATTCGCTCACCCATTAAAATCAAAGATGTCTCAGATTCTCAAAATGTGATGAATAATTTAACTTTCTTTCACTTTAACCATACATCTTCCTCATGTAAATTAGATGCATTTCATACATATGCAACTTGTCCTATCCCACTTTTTCCTTGAAAACAAAACTTTCCCTTGTACATGTATCAACTTAAAACGCATAAATGTTATTTCTTAAGATATTCTGAAATAATCCTGCTTAACCTTTAACTTCCTGATGTCTTTTGAGTACAGTACTTGCATGTTTAATATTCTTGCGCAGGAAGTTATGTATTCGTATATATTAACCACTCACCACATGTATGAAATTTTCCCTTAATTTTATCCCACCTTTGCTTTCAAGGTTGAAATGAGAGGCAAGAAAAAGGCAAAGAAAAAAATGACAGGATTTTTGTCAAAAGCAAAGGTAAGACTGAGACAAAAAAAAATCATGGATCTGTACGTGAAACCTTCTGGTGACAATTATCTGTTTTCATAAATGACACAAATAGGCCAGACATTCTCAGCTTTAGTTTTCAATTACCAGTTAGTGCAATACATTGCTTCTCAACTTTGAAATTTGTAAATTCATTCAACTGTGAAATTGGGAAGCCATTTTGTGGTTAACTTTCATTGTAGATTTCATTGTAGACTCTACATTACAACGTTTTAAAAAATAATTTTAAACAGGGACTCAACATTACAATGTTTTAAATAATAATTTTAAACAGGGACTCTACATTACAACGTTATAAATAATGATTTTAAACAGGGACTCTACATTACATCATTTTAAATAATAATTTTAAACAGGGATTCTACATTATAATGTTTTAAATAGTAATTTTAAACAGGGACTCTACATTACAATGTTTTAAATAATAATTTTAAACAGGTACTCTACATTACAATGTTTTAAATAATAATTTTGAACAGGGACTCCACATTACAATGTTTTAAATAATAATTTTAAACAGGGACTCTACATTACAATGTTTTAAATAATAATTTTAAACAGGGACTCTACATTACAATGTTTTAAATAATAATTTTAAACAGGGACTCTACATTACAATGTTTTAAATAATAATTTCTGAGTTACATCCATCAATGTTTCAGGTCACTCAGACAGATAATCATATTTTCACTTACAATTAGCTAATTTGTTACCCAAATGAAAATAGAATTTATTAGTTAAGAAATTCTACTTATTTTTGTTTTAATCTTACTAATGGTGATATTTATCTGACACATCTAATAAAAGCATATTTCAGCCAACAATCTTTTTTAATCAGTGTCATCCTAATATAAATAAACAAAACAAAGACATGAAATAATTTTTTGTGTTATGATAATGTAAACATATCACATATATTCATGCTTTTGATTTCATGTTTTACAGAACCGAGAATCAATGCGAATTATCAATGTGAAAGCAGATACAGATTTGCGTGCTCCAAAACTTCCTCCAAGAAAGAAAGGTGATTCAACTTTTTGAGAAATGTTTATATGAGGATCAATTCTTCTGCTTCAAAATACCCATGTGTTTATGTATGTACATGCAGCTACAATTCTTGATTCACTATATTTATTACATGTACACTATTAAGAACAACTTCAGAGTCATTTTAAGGCAATAATTGAGGTTGTGGTTAAATCTAAATTAAAGCATGTGTTCACCAGATAGTAAAATATAATGTGTATCAGTAATATGTGAATGATAATTTTGATAGACTGCAGATATCATCCACAGTAACCTTGGTCTGTATAATTCAGTATTGTAACAAAAATGTTGTTCAACTGATTATTGATTTAGTGGTTCATGTGTTGTCATGTTGTAATGTTTACAAATTAAAATGTTATTGTCTGTATTAAATATGAAGAAATATATGTTTTATGTTTAAACAGACTTTGCTACCAACATTGAATTATTGTACAAAAATTTGGTAAAATATGTAAGTCAGCATCTGGAGAGAATTCATACTTCATTTCATACTTAATATAGAGTTAATTTCCTGTTACAGCTCTTGTTCAGTATTAACTCAGTCATCTTATATTATGAGACAAAGTTTTACATTAGTGCTTATTAGTTTTATATCGAAGAGTGACATGAAGCACAAGACATGTACAATCTTCATTTATATCAGATGTGACAAATATTTTTTCTACTTCAAAATCACGAAGTGATTAGTATATATGTGTACATAACTATATTTATTTTAAATCTCTTTTTACCACTATGTACATACCTGCATAACAAACAATGCAAATTTTATTTCAATATTGTATAAATGATTGATTTCTGTATTTAATTTTTGTGAATGGTTGTGTTATTTGATTTTCCATTTAACAGAATAGGTAAATGGTAGATTCTTTTTTGTGTAAATATCCTTTCAATTGCATGCACCTCCACAGAGATTTTTACATAAGTTAGATGTTTGTATGATGCTGAATAAGGTACAACACAAAGATAAAATTTTCATTTCACACACAATTATTTGTATAAATCTTCTTGTCATATGTTTATAAATAAAAAATAATTACAGTGTTCCCTCCCTATACGTCACCTATCGAGAACAGTTCCCCTCTGAAACGGCGTTTCATTTCCCTCCCCAGCAATTTCAACTTATTTTTTCCACTAGAGAACAACCACTCTTTATAATGATGAACGGCAGTCAAAAATCCATATCGATACAACAGAATACTTTTCCTAGGCGACATCGGTAAAGTCCATTAAAGTTGGAAATTAACGAATCATAATTTATTTACGAATTCGTCATGGTTTTCGAATCTTATCTCAAGTGTTTAACCTTAGAGGAATGTGTAATTGCCTTAAACATATATAAAATTGTATGTATTACTATGTTGCTTTGAGTAAAAAGTAAACAGAGGCGACCGAATAGTGACAAAAGTATGGACCGTACTTTGCCTTTGATTTGTATCAATTGTTTTTCACAGGATGATTATGCATTGTTTATTTCAAAGAGCACATATTCTCACAACCCATCAGTTATGTTTGTGAGAATTTTAATTGCCATAATTAAGAACGCCTGGTTCATTTCTATACAACAATACAATCCGAAACTGAATTTCAATTCATGAATTAGTTCACAACTGTTTTGGAGTGGAAACAAACTGAAGAAGAAAGTCATTTTAACATTCGCATTTATCTCGTGAAAAGTATTTGTGCAGAGACAAGGTTTTTGTACAAAGTAAATATTGAATATTTGTTTGCACAAACAAACAAAACATAAATTATGGGTCATAACATATAATTATGTACACTTCCATACTAACGACAGGAACAAACTGTCCCTCTCCAGAACGGCTACCTCTCTATAACAACCAATTTGTTTGTCCTCACAAAATGTTGCTCAAGACAGGGAACACTGTACTATGGTAACTATTACAATTTTTAAAATGATTAAAGTACATTTTGTAGCAGTTGCAATATATATTTGTCAGTCAGAAAAATGATATGCTTAAGATGGTATTTTGTAGTGAATTTGACACAGAATTCTATGAACAAGTTCCAAAGGTCCACAAATCTGTTCAATTATTTTCAAACATTCACTACATTAAACTAAGCAATAAAATGAGATCATCTTTAAAAATGTTCAAAGTTTACTCTTAATGTATCATACACAGAATTTCATGTCTTAATCAAATGTTTTAAGCTTGGAACATGTACAGTAAGATTAAAGCATTAAATAATGCCAGTTGCAATGACTTTATGTAATTATTTTTTCTGTTCACTCAAATGTTTGTTAAATTTTCTAATAAATATACAAAAGTTAAAACTCATAATTTGTTATTGTCTCTACCAAATCACATTACCACGTAAAAATTCAGTTTAAAATGACAATTATGTACCAAACATGAGGGCTCAGTCTTTATGTGGAGAAGTGAACACCCACTTTTTGAGTACTGGTAAGTAACTAGCACATACTAGTTCAGTGATTTATGTTATGCAGTTTTAAAAAGAGATAAAATTCCATCAAAAATAAAACAAATCTCTGTCACTTATTAATTATCACAATTATTTGAAAATGTGTAACTGATTGTATGATTACAAGAATACAGACACCGTTGACGAAAAAAAAATCAACAGTTCTTAAATTTGTCTCTTTTTTATTACTGAAGTTTAACGAATATCACAGCCACATAGTGAACATACCAAATTAGGCATAGATTAAATAAACAATGCATTCTAAATATTCATAAACAAAAAGTATTTGAGTTGTACAAAACCATAGCCATCATAAATCATGCAAGTTGTATAAATAATGGTTTAATCAGTACTTCTTTCTCTTGGGTTAAATAGTCAGTGTAATTTGGCAACTTTTCCACTTGTAATGGAGGAAGTAGGCACAGGCATACACCTGGGAAGAACCATCAACCTTTCATAGCTGGCTGGACAGCTTCCTGATAAATGTACGTGAAATTTAAATTCAAACTTACAGGTTGTTGAGGGGCTTGTGATTTCTAGTCTGAGATCATTACATAGAACACAGAGACCCCTCAGAATAACGAACCAAAACATACAACATGCAGTTCAAACTGACAAATGAAGCAAAACTCAAAAATTCTATTGACAAATGTAAAAAAAACAACAACAACCTAAATTGAACAAAACTCTGAATGAAATTATGGCCAAGTTTTTTATGTAATTGCACTTTACAGATGATAATGAACTCACAAGTAATGAAAGAACTGTTATATGATAGTGAGCTTTCTTCCCTCTATATTCATTTCTCAAAACCAAGCTGTTTGGACCCTTAAGTACAAGTGCAGATGGACATTTTATACAAGGCTGTTATTTTACGATAAATATTTTGTCCTGCTATATCACATAAATAAAATTCATATAATTTCTTGATAAAAAAGTTCCCTTTTTTAAAAGTTGAATTCTTTACATAAAAAACATGATACAACAAAAATTGATAACTCCATGAATGCAAATAATACCAGTATCAAAATAAAATGAACAATGTGAGGTTTCTAATCAAACAAAGTGTTTTTCATCTACTGAATCTGGTAGACAAAAAATGGATTTATTCACCGATTGATTATTCTAACTGGTCAACTAACATGTTTGACAAATAGTATGTAGTGGACTCTCATTGGCAAGAACTTGCTTGCCTTGAACACTATGGTTGAGTAGAACTCCATTTTACTAAAACCAATTTTGCCAGTCCCTGCCAGTTCGATCCAGTGAGAGTCCACCGTATTTTTATTTTATGCTGATCTGTTACCAGAGGAATATTGTAAGAGGTAGCATAAGTAAAATGAGATTGTTATTTGAAGCATTATAATTAATAACATTATAATCAATAACATTACACTTATAACATAACACTTATAACATTTATAATTCTGCTGATAAAAAAGAAATTAAATTAGTCAAGTTTTTATTTTCAAATACAACAAAATAACAACATTCAATTGAAAGACTGTATTAGTACACACACTCAGTAATTTTACAATTACTGACCTACATTTTGTACAAAAGACTACATAAAAATGGTAAGTGCTTGATCTGTATAGGTAAACACAATGAAGTCAAAATAAGCATTTTAAAATATTTGGGAATTTCAAAAACTTCGGCAAAAGTACACTATTTCATTTACCATAGTCATAAAAATACAATACAGCAAAAATAAATTAATATCATTGAAACACTTCATGTTGAGATTCAAATGCAAAATAAACAATAAATACAATACAATAAAACAAATGCATTACACTGTAATTATAAAGCTTTACCCAATTACTAAAAGTTTAAGTCTAAAATACATAAAAAAATAACAAAATAAGCTTAATCTACCTATTACTCTTATTTTCAACATAATAAATTTGATACAACTTAGAGCTAAAAACACAAGCAAAAATAAAAAATAAGGTTAAACTAGACCGAACACAATATATGGATAATGGAAAAAGAAAAAAAAGCATAAAATAAGGTGACAGACAAAACAGTCAATACATTGCTATACACCTGGCAGAGAAAATCAGAAAAAGCCAAAGGCTATCATTTAAACCATTAAGATTTTCCAGGTCAGATTTTAAAGTACAGTATGCTGCTCCCCTAATAAACGCCCCCCAACCTTTTGGACAAGAGAAAACAAAATTGACTTACCATGACAGGCTATTTTAATCCGAGAAAATTAGTAGAAAACACTTTTTAAATCCAAGGAATGACACAAACACATTTTCAAAATTTTTTCAGTAATGTTTAACATGTTTAATACCATCAAATTTGTATACAAAAATATACTTCAAGAAACATCAAGATATATGTAGGAAAATTAATTAGAAGTAAGAGACACTTGTATTTATGTCATGAGTAGTGACAACTTATGACACAGTTTTAAGGCCGGTGATGCACATCATGAATACAATTTAATGGAATTAAACAAATTCTGTAATATATGGCAGCTATAAATCTATACTTAAATAATCTTGTATGAAAATTTAAAAAAAAACTATATTCAATTTTCATTGGCACTTCATTTAGTGCCTTTAAATTATATGTGTTATTTTAGAGAATTAAGTTTAAAACACAAATCCTTAAAAGCCTCTAGTTAGTTTTCTTATGTACAAAACTTGCATTTTCATGTTCTGCCAGTTGTTGGAGAGCATTCAGTAATGTATCAGGGAAATGATGGGCAATCATTCGTCGACTTAATACAATCTCACGAAATGCTTGACAATCCGTCCACTCAGCAAAATATTCAGGTGAAACATTCCATGGCCTAAAAAACACATAATGACCTAACATGTGAATGGCTAGAAACAAAACAAAAGTTTATATTAAAGCAACATGCATCACTGAAGCAATATTTTCAGAAATTGACAATTAAAATTCAATCAGTTCATTACCAATAAACAGAATAATAGTAATTGTAAATCATAGCTTGAGATTTGCTTCATCAAGTTGCAGCTTAAAGTTAAAATAGTTAAAAAACATTTTAGTCTATTACCTGTATTAAAAAGTTATATATGACATGTTACACTAAGTAAAAATGCTATCTGATAGTGTATAATAAATATTCCTTTTTTTTAAATTACCAATATATTGAAAGCACTGTTTTAAAGGGTGGCACAACTTCACTGGAAATAACTCTACATCTGATTTCATTCATTAAACAAGCCTAAAACTTCAGGTAGAGGGCACTGCAATTTTTTAAGAGTAGCCTTACCTAACTGAAAAAATCATGAACATATAAAAATGCTAATATTTCCATAAATTTACCTGTTTGGGTCATTCTTCTCTAGAACGTGTAATATTTGACCCGGTGGTAACAATGGCTCAAATTTGTCCAATATGGCCTTCTTTTCAGCTGTTTCTTCCTCAATATACATCTGAAAACATAAGTTTAACATCAAACATCTCCATTACAGATCACCAAAGACAAGTTTTATCTTTCAATTATGTCCTCTTTGAAATTGGAGAGTCATTGACTTAAAAACGCTGTTGCCCTGTACATTAAATCATTTTTGAACTTGTTCTTGAATATCCTCTAACTGCTATAAAGGACCATCTCTCCAAGAGATTCAAACCACTGGTTCCCCATTTCTGGTATGGATGTTTAACCACTGTATAATGGTGCATGGTAGGTAGAATATAAATACAATGAAACCATATACCATCACAACAGTTTGTTACAAACACTTAAAATAAAAACACAAAAAATACTCAAGAAAATTTCATGGTCAAGAGTAAAATGTAAACATTATATTCTACCCAAGCAATTTCCTGGAAACATAATTGTATACATAATCAATTACAAATACTTATCTATGTACTGATAGAGCTTCAAATGAAAACAAATAAAAAGTGACTTACATCAAACCATTTAGCTGTTTCACAATCGGCATCTACTGTCTGTTCCATCTGTTTAACATTAGCCTTTGTAAATACCTTAGTCCAAAGTCTGCCAATAATTACTTGATACTGTAAATGATAGTTAAAAATTTCATTTAATTTCAAACAACATTCAATACAACTGATCATAGTTTTGCATGTAAACTATGGCAACTGCCAAAAATAGTATATACACACTCACATATGTCTATGCTAGGTAGACAAGTAATGGTTATTTTTTTTTTAGTAAATCAACAAAGTAATATATGAGCCAATTTTGAGGAAAACTAATTTTTATACTTATATGTATTAGTGATTGAGAGGACAAGATAAATAAATGGCTAATAAGAGCTAAATGGCTAAAACCAAAGAAATTTGTATTACATATATGTATACAAATAACGATATCACTAAAACTTACTGATGTGTTTACATGAAATTTTGTTCTTTTTAGCTCATACAAACCTTTGGCAGTGGACAATTTTTTATTGCATTTAAGATATCTATTCTAAGTTGTATTGCTTCCAGTAGACCAAGACGTGGCACCACATCATAGCCTAGAGCTACAGTGCATATAAACTCTTCTGTGTATGGTAAAAGACTTTCACTATGAAATTAAAAATACAAATGTATATAAGTAAAAATTCTTAACATGAAATTGTGCAAAAAAAACCAGATAAATTGTACATTAAGACTACTTATGGATTAAGTACCCCACCTACAATCTCTTATATGGGATGGTAGGGCATGTTTAAGCAATATTAATAATTTTCTTAACTCGGAAAAACATATTAAAGCTGAATTTGATATAAACAGTGGATAGAGGTATCAGCGGATAAAATTCTGGGCTTGTAGGTAATACACATCATGTTTTATAATCCCACCACTAACATCAGTGTATAAAAGGTGTGGAATTTAAAATGCAGAGTTCAATGACAGGTGATGTAGGTGACTGAAAAGAGAGGAGAAAAAATTACCTCACAAGTTCACCTGGAGAAGCGAAAGCAAAGCAGATAAGATCAGGATACATAGTACGTAACTCCAAGGCCAGTAAAGCTGCTACCCCACCTCCCAGACTGTGTCCTGTAATCACTAATCTATAATCCTGTATGAATGTAGAACATATGTTTAGCAAACTGAAGTGTTCAATAACATGTCAAACTAATAAAGCTTAATTTAAACTTGGATCCGTCATTCAACACTGCTAACCAAATTCATACAATAGGAAAAATGTTATTAGCACAAAGTTATTTGATCATATATACATATATTTGATAAGGAATTGTATTATATTCATAACTCACCTTGGCTTTTCTAAAAGCTAAATCCAGAGTTCCATCATGAATCAATTTATTACGTATATACTTAGCAGACTGAAACATGCCAGTATGAACAGTACCATGTATTCCATTAAAACAAACAGGTGCTCTCTCAACTACAAGATCTGTCAATATATCCTGCATCAAATAAAGCAGAGTTACTTCAGTAATTTTACAAAACAATATTTCTAGGAAGTAATTATTTTAGCACAAAATTACTTTTTAGGAAATCTTGTATTCAAAAACATAAAACATTTCAAATAAAAAAAAAAAAATATAGATATACAATTATTATACATTCCTATCATCTTATGTTTAGATGAAAGTACTGCACACAGATATATCATTGAATACAAATGAAACTATTGTATAAAATCTGTACCTCTAATGACAAAGTTCCTCGAACAGCCACAATAACAGACTTGGTCTTTGCATCAATACAAACAAAAAAAGGTATTGCATATATCTGAAATTTATATAACAACATTTGAAGTAATGAAAGAGACATTGATAGACAACATTTGAATTATCTTGAATACATGCACTTGGTGGGACCTTATTTCTTACCAAGAAAAAGAAACACACTAGATGTAACTTCTAGTTTAAGTATTAATGCAGAATTATGTTCAGACATATTCAAATTGATATCTTTACCAAATGTTGTACATGAAAAGGCAAAACTGTAAAAAGCATGCACACCTCATTATGGAAGGATACACAAACTAGATCATCTACAGAACATCCAGTCCGTAGACAGAAAGCTGCAGTATTACCAAGAAGTCTGTTGTCATTCATGATATGAGAGGCAGGTGTCTTCATACCCCAGCTGTACAATGAAAATACAAACACACCTGTTTTAAGGTCCTCTTTCAGAGAGGTAACATGTCTCGTTCATAGGAGTTTTTTCATTGGTTGAACAAGCTGAATGTTTACAATGAAAGTATGACCATAAATCAGTAGAGCCATATGTTCTCAGTATACACATGGTCTTGAACAGTTTAGCCATTTACATTAAAATGTCTTCAATGATACACATAAATTTTTAATAATCCAATTGGCCTTTAAAAGCACTACATAGGCCTAGGTACCTAGGTCTAGGTAACATATTTGTATGCAAATGAATTCATAGAACAACAAAGCTAAGTGAAGTTCAAAAACAGCACAAAGCTTGTCATGTCTATGAATGTTACAAACAAAGGTGGATATCTATATACAGTGGCCAAATGATATAAAAACTTACTTTAGTCTAGGAAGAAGATTGCACATAGCTATGACTGGGTTGTTCAAACCAATGTAATAAGGCCATCCATAACTACCTAATGCATACTTCATGAAGTGGGCTGCCTCAGTAAATGTCATCCAAGGCATTCTTGGAACAGAAGGTGACATTGCTACCTTGTAAGGCTGACATCTGATACAAGAGAAAAAATCATGTGTACACACTATTAAACCAATGTAATACATTCTATGTAGAGCAGATATTTTTCATTATGAATGTATTTCATTCAATGCCGCCTAAATTGTTCTGTGGCAAAGTATGCAGTTAGTGGTCATTAGTATGTGACTATGGTAGTTAGTTAGCCAGAAATTTTTAGCACATGAATGTAGCTTTTTCATGAAATCAAAAGCAAACAAATGAATATATGATAAATATTAATTATTTGCTTCAATTGTCCAATCGTAAAACAAAGTCAAAAGCAAAAGTATTTGTCTACCAGAAAGAAGCTTCATGTCATCACGGTATAGTTTTTACCTGACTCTTCCAGGCAGCAAAGGTGCATCCACAACATCTAGCTGTTGTCTTGTTTGGTGTTGCTTGTGATAAACCAGAATTAACCCAGCAAGAACATCACTTGCAACCAATTCTTCTTCTTTCTGATAGAAATGTGCATATTTATCAAATGCTATTATAATTGCATGAAAATTATACAAAACAAAATGGAATTATTTTAGCAAAACATTTAATTTATCAAATTTATAAATTGACACAAAGTTACCAAACACAGCTAGGTTTTATAAGACTGAAAAAATCCTTTTCTGGGGTTGATAGAAAATTTAAACATTTTTATTTTACCTGTCAGATAAATTTGGTTAATTCTGACATAGCTTTTCAAAATGCAAAAAAATACAAACAAAACAAAACAGCATGATTATACAACAATTAGATTTTAATAAACTCATGTACAATTTACTGAGTTTTAATCGATTCAATTTTCTTACAGCAAAAATATGATAAAATTATACAAGGAATAAAAACTAACCTTAAACAATTGCATACAGAGCTGAGACAAAATTGAAAACACATGTCGATTTTCTTCAACATTTAAACAGCAAAATATACCTTGCCATCTAAAAATATGAAAACATATGTTGGGAAATAGTCTGTTATCTGTATTACTTCTAGTTAATGTAAATTCAATATAGGTAACACAGATTGAAATGTTGAATCTACTAGTTGGAAACATAATTTACTATTTCTTTAGGTAGAATGTATGACTGTTTTGGAACTTTTAGGAGCATAAAAACTGCTTTGAAGAGTAAACAGTTATAAATAAGACCCAATCAGGGTTGACAAATATGAGTATTTATACAGAAGTACTTGACATGGCATATTACAGTTCACATCATATTTTTTTCCAAACTAGGGCCAAATTCTTGAGGAAGGACAGGGTTACAACAAACTAACAAAATGTAAGTTATTAAGTAGAAGTATTTTTTACCACAAAGTATCATTAACAGTAACTTTCAGCAAGTTCAAATATTTGGAATATATTTCTAAAATAATCATATATCAGTAACATCTATCATGATATAATGATAATTAATTTGTTGTGTGTGTGATCAGAAGTTTCATAAGAAATGAACAAACCGTTTCTCCCAGTCATGT
Source organism: Lutraria rhynchaena (assembly GCA_008271625.1). Classification (NCBI taxonomy): domain Eukaryota; kingdom Metazoa; phylum Mollusca; class Bivalvia; order Venerida; family Mactridae; genus Lutraria; species Lutraria rhynchaena. Next base: position 1,324,812 of record VIBL01000071.1, read on the forward strand.
TTGTTAATAATAACTTGTTGACCTTTTCTTCTGAAATTAATTGCTGACATAAACATAATTCCTTGAACAAATGTAACAAGCCAGCCTGTAGCAACAGCAGCACATGCTAACCAATACACTCTAGGTTTAGACTCACATACAGGCATATGCAGTAGTATGGTCACAGTACCTGAAGATATTGAAGTAAGAAGTAAGTATTAATACAAAACATGAGTGTCAATGTTGCATACAAACATTACATGTGTTTTCTTATATGGACACTTGTATTTATATGCCCATTGGTTCACATTACTTTCAGATAAGTTTGCCATTTGTACCTATCTACATCAAAATGCAATCATCTCTTTTTGTCTGGATTGATCAACTTCTAACTATAACTGTTGAACAAGTTTTTCCAAAGAGACATATGCTGTAATATCCATATCATCCATCTATAGGCCACCAATCAGAATTCAAGTTTAACTTAGTAACAAAAGCTACTCCAATCAAAGATTTTAAACCAAACATTGGAAAATTACACTTCCCAGATACTTTCAACATCTTGATGTAGTGGATTAGATTACTATGAAGATAAAACAAATTAACCATAACACTATACTGGTGGAAAAGACATTCATTTTTATAATCAGAATTCCAAAAACATAAAAAATCTTGCATTGTATGAAATTAAGTATAAATTACAGGTTTAGTATATTTACCATAAGCAGTCCAAATGAACTCCAAAATGAACACAGCCAGTCTTGTATAAAGTAAAGTGGGTATGGACTGTCTAAGACTGTCATCAATAATAGCACCACGCATACTCACTCTAACAATTAGACAGTCAACAACTATAGTTACTATAAAGAAAACTACAAGTCCCATCAAATAACTGTGAACCAGGTGACCTGTGCTGCACTCAAAATCATGGAGATATCGAACACTTTCATAAAGAACAACTAATAACCTGAAAATAGTGAAGACAAAGTTATGTAAATGAACTCAAAATCATTAAATTTTAGCATAGAATTTAATAGTACAGTATGGGTCATTGATTTCCAGGTATAACTAAAATATAAATGGAGATTTTAAGGCAATATGGATATTATTTTTTTTTATTATGGATGCATATATATTTTTAAGGAATATTATGTAAATGCTAGGAATGTTATTCAATAAGAATTTTTGATGAAGTGCTCCATAAATATAAAATTTCAATTTCACCAGAGGAGATCTCCATTTGCCATTACAAATCTCAAATTGCCATGACTGTGTGATTAAGTAAATAATTTTGTTTAATTCTAGTACATTTTATATGCTGCACATTTACAAGAAATAACACTCCATCAAATTCTCCTCTGGAATGCTGCATAAAATCTCCATTTTACAGATGGAAATCTCCTCTCTCCCATTTTGTCACAAAATCTCTATTTTGTACTTTAGTCATACCAAAAAGTTTAAGCATGCATCTTTTGTTTTTGCTTATCCCCGCCAGAATCTTAAAGTAAACCTTGCAGAAGTTGGGAGGAAAAAATGTCATGATTTTAGTAGAATAAGTGACAAATGATTACTTTCTTCCATAATGATACTGTACACTACAACTACCTCTTGAGCATTGTTGTATAATGTTTTCAGTTTTAATAATTATTCAATAGTACATCATGAATTTTACAAATGGGGAATCATAAGTCGACATCAAACTGATTTAATTATTTGATTAAAATAAATCAAATATGTAGTCAGGGCTCTTGATCTCTCAAATTTGGGGTCGATATTTGGCCCCATTCCCCTACATATGGAATATACTTTTTTCCCCCATTTTTGGTAAAAATTCCCCCACCTATTATATTAATTAGGCTTTTGAAATTCCCCCTTGAACTAAAAATGATGCAAAATTCCCCCTTCCCAGCCCCCAAAAGAGAGAGAGCCCTGGTAGTGGTTGTAGGAATGTGGGCCACTTTCAACAGCCTTGTTAACTCTTTAGCAATGTGGTTGAGTGTATGCCCACAGTGCTAGGGGTCCTGGGTTCCATCCCCGGTTAGGACCATAAACCATTTTTCTCGCTCCTAATTTACTATTACGGAGACAGCGGCGTTTGACAAACTCATGCTGAGGCATGGAGCATCAATTTGGAGAGGTTGTTGGGTAAAAGGGGAGGAGTGCTATGATTGTAGAAATATTTGTCACTTTCGCCAGCCTTGTTGTTGAGGTAACTCTTTAACAACGTGGTTGAGTAGCTTAGTAGTAGATCTATTAATCTATACAAAATTTCAAAATATGTAGGTACCCAATAAAACGCATTATAACTTCAAAAGATCCAGAAAACACGAAATCATCACTCGCAACATTCATGTGCGTTCTAAACATCACAATTTTTGGCATGATTTCCCAATAAGAAAGATCAATAAACTAAAATAAAAACTAATTTAATTTTCATATATTTGTGTAAACAAATCGATTTTTATAACGTGTAAATAAATCGTTTCACCGCGTCCCCGTTCCGTTGAGCGAAAGACTGATATATACCAACAAGATAAACAGTTTACCAAAAAGATACACAAAGGATTATCTCCTCTATTTTTTCGTTTCTATCTGGCACTCGATTCAGCGACATTAGGTTCAAGAGCCTGGCGTAGTAACTTGTTGCCATATATGCTCGGCCATGAGGACTAAAAATATAAGTGGTTTGTTTCATGTCTGTCCTTCAGATTCCTACCGTACCACTGACTTTCAATAAACAAGTTATACGCCCAAGTTCTAATCCTCGTAATGCAAGGTCTTAGTTTAAAATAATACAATGTTATTAAGTAGCTTCTCAAACTAAAATTGTCGTTAATATGCATATATAGCGTACTCAGTGTTGAATAATTTGATACGTTAGTGTACCATTTCTGGACAAAACAATCAGTGCCAGTTTTTAAACATTTCAATAAAATATTTGCAATTAATATTTTCGAAACTTTCGAAAACATAAATAACTTAGTGGTAGGGATTTGGAACGCTATATGGTGATGGTGACGAAAATGTCTATTCAAAAGAGTAAGATACTGATTTATATCAAGATATATATGGTTATAAACTATTTTATGAAAAATTTAGCTATACACAGTTGTCTTAAAGATTTTAAGGACAGCCAAATTGGATCAGTCATGATATTGGTTACTGTGCCAGGAGTGTTCTGATAATTATTAGTTACAAATCTAGCAACCTTTCTTTGTAAGTTTTCTAGTTTGTCAATATCTTTTTGATGGTATGGGCCCCTTACACCAGCACAGTATTCTAGCGTTGGTCTTACTATAAACCTAAGCCTTGGCTAGCTTTATTAGTAACCTAATTAATGTGTGGGGGCCAGGATAAGTTAGATGTTAATTCGACACCTAAATAAGTAACTTGATTAACGATTGACAAAGGCTGACCATGTAGACAGTTTTAGAGGAATTTTAGCTCTAGTTACATGCATAATGTAGCATTTTTGCAATGTTAAATGACATCCTCCAATTTTGCTCCCATACTGATACGCTGTTATGTCTTTTTGTACTTGTGCATCATCTACTGCTGATTTAACTGATCTGTAAATAACAGTCATCAGCAAATAGACGGACATTGGAGTGCACAACAGTGGGCAAGTCATTAATGTAGAGCAAAAACAAAAGAGGTCCCAATACTTATCCCTGTGGTACTCCTAATATGACAGGGGCTGAAGAGGATTTAACACCATCAACTACAATCCTCTGTGTTCTATTACCAATAAAAGCTCAAATCCATGTAAGAGTGTAATCATTTATACCATGTTGGTTGTCCACCAAGATATGTGACTCATCTAGATTATCTAAGATGTTGCTGACCACAATACGCTCAAGCAATTTTCAAGCAATTCATGTTAGTGACACAGTTCTATAGTCTGAGGCTTGGTACTTTTCATCTTTCTTAAAATAGGGGAGACAAAAGCTAGGGACCAATCTGATGGTACAATTCCACTAATAAGAGATTTATTAAAAAGTGATTAAAAAATGGAGCAAGTTTAATTGCACATTCTATAAGTAATCTATGTTTAATTTGGTCTGGCCCGGTGGCTTTATTTTGGTTCAGGTATAGCAGTAATTTTCTGGCACCATTTTCAGTTATATTAATCTGTTTCATGTTTGGGTAAAGACTCGGCCCTAGGTCAGGGAGATTCTGTCTTGACATGAAAGGTTGAATTGTCTTGGGGTTTAATTGTCTTACGAAAATGTGAGGGGTCGAATTGTCAAGGGGTCGAATTACCAAAGGTCTCTGTACATCCAGACTCAACGGGAACCAGTTTAATTCAGTATTACACAGGTACCGGAGGTACCGGAATACACGGAATTTATATCTGTATTTTAAAACATACGGGCATTAGCAACGTCATATCCGTCTCCTGGAAGAGAAAGGAGTTTATCTTGGCTCTGGAAATTATTCAATAAACATGGGAAGAAAGAAGAAGAAGCAGTTAAAACCATGGTGTTGATATCCTTTTTATGTTAGTTCAAATCTAGAACAGGTCATTTTATGAATGGTCGATGGTGTGTGACTTCAATATGTGATAACTTTTTGGCCGCGTTCTTTTTCATTCTCAAAACTACACAATATAAATTATAATTATAAATACGAACATTTTAAAACGTCGTCCCTGTACTGATGATACCGTTGTGAAGATCGTTAATTAGTCCCTTGAATCAATCGTTCTATGTGATAAATTATCATATGTGAACATCATTTTTGTTATTCAAGAAGAAATTCAACTCGCTGCTTGCCTTACTTATTCAGCTTTCCGGTTGGCCGATTTCATAAATGAATTTGGAAGGGCCATCCTCTCAACCTTTCAGACAACTGCATATTTATTTGCCAAAACACGAATTACGTAAAAAATGCATCAGTAACTGGCATAGCTTACTCAAATCGATAGTAAAACAATAATCCGTAGCAATGAGCCATAAATTCTCAGTACAGTTTCTGTAGGTATTCCGAACCATTTGTAGTTCCGGGTAACTTAGAGATTAATAGTTCTGAAACTAATGATAACTGTTCAATGTCGAATATTGCATATTTTTGTTTATAAGGTATATCTATTGGAAGTAAATCGGCCAAGTTTTGTTTCTGTATGTTGATCTATGGACTGGGACAAGATTTGCCAATTATATCAGTGGAAAATCTACGTCAACCCCTCCTGATGAAACTGAGCTATGGAGGTTTCTTCCTGACTAAACGTCGAAAATATTGGGTGAATAGACTCAGTATTGGTATCATTTGGTAGAAAAATGCATATTCTTGTGTACATGTTAGAACCGTTTGTGACAAATCAAGGCAGAAAACACCCATACACATGTGCTTCATGGAGTTTTGGGTCACATGGATGTTTGTCATTGTTTGAAGGGGATATGTCAAGAAACTATTTTTGTTTTGGTTTTACTTCTATATTTTTAGCTCAGAGCTAGATCTAACAATAGAAATACCTTAAAATGACTTATTCTCATGTTCCTATGGATGGATTATTACCAAACTTGGTTTTTAGCATCTTTAGGTAGTGTTCTATCAGATTTGTGAAAAAAAATTGGTTGGCCCCTATTAGTGGCCGCTAGAGCTATAAATAGAAATACCTTTAAACGTCTTCTTCTCCTGAACCAATTGATGGATCATCACCAAACTTGGTCTGTAGCATCCTTAGATGGTCCTTTCTCAAGTTTGCTCAAATAAATCTGGTTGGCCCCTTTTAGGGGCCGCTAGTGCTAAAAATAGAAATAACCTTAATAAATGCCACAATTTTTATTACTTCTTACCAGCATATTTTACAAATTATTGCATTTATGAATATTTGCCTTAACATTATTCAAGTATTGTAACAGAGAATTTGATGATGAAAAAATTTTGATACAACATCAGAAAGCCAAACATTTCAAATGCCATATTTGTCATAAGAAACTTTACACTGGACCAGGATTGTCTATTCATTGTATGCAGGTAAGTTATTACATACATGCTTTTAGCAGTATTGTTATTTCTTCATAGCTTGTTTATAGCTGTTGACTAGAATCTAGTATCTACTTGATATAAATATCTATGTCTGTTTATTTGAAATAATGTTGAATAATACAAGTGTTTAAAAGTTAATTCGTACTAATATTAGTATTAGTATATTTTTTCTTTATGAAATTATATCATTAACCTTCTGGAGATTGGGCCTCTCCAGTTACTGACTTAGTATACAAACAGTTAGAATATTTCAGTTACTTAAAACGTTTAAGACATTTAGATTATTGTTTTGTATATTTCAGGTGCACAAAGAAAAGGTGGATAAAGTACCAAACTCTGTGCCAGGCAGACACAATATTGAAATTGAAATTTATGGTATGGAAGGAATTCCTGATGAAGATCTGAAGGAACATGAAAGACAGAAAAGCAATAAATGTAAGTTGTGGTCTCACATTTTAATGCTTGTGTCATGCTGCACTGAAATGTTATGTCTTAATTCTCTATAACTCAACATTATACTAAATGATTTATCACACTTTATTGACCTTGTCTCATAGTCTGCAACTTAATTATTGTCTAAAACAGGCATTAAAATGCTTAAATGGTCACTTTAGTATAAAGCATGTATTTAAATGACATAAATTTACTGTTTTGGACGCTAATCTTTTTTTCTTAAAATTAAATACCAATATATGACTATTTATAGCTCAAGCTGCTAGAGGAGGTGATGATAGTGATGATGATGAAGGACCTCAGACTCAGAAAACAACATCACAATCTGCTAATGGAATGCCAGCTCCTCCTATGCCAGCGCCTGGGGCAATGGGCTTCATGGGTCCTGGAATGCCACCTATGCCTCCACCAATGGGGATGGCTCCAATGGGAATGAGGCCTGGTATGGGACCAATGGGTATGTTGTATTTAATACATAGTTTGTCTACTGTAAAGAATCTGATTTATAAATTAATTTTCACATTTTCTGGTTCTATTTCTGGATGATATAGTATTTTTTGTTTCATCCATAAAAATATGCAATATTACATATTATTTCCTGTTTTTGAAATTAATATTATAGTTAATGTTGAATTAATATTGCATTATTATTTTCTTTTTTCAGGGCCAATGGGACCAATGTAAGTTGATTCATGTTTGTTAATATTCACTAACAAATCAAATTGGTACTTTATGGTGTTAATATGTTTAGAATGGCTGTGTTATATGCAATTTTAAGGAGTGAAATTTATAAAATTTATATACTTCAATACTTTAGTTAAACTGAACCAGTTTATGACATTCTAAATGCAATTAAAAAAAAATATTATGTAACTTATTTTTTTATGTTATTTAGGATGGGTCCTGGAATGGGGCCAATGCCCCCTAGACCATTTATGGGAGGACCAGGTATCCCAGGTCCCACACCACCAATGCCTGGACCACCGATGTCAGCACCATCAAAACCTTTGTTTCCATCAGCAGCAGCTGTAAGTTAAACATTGAAATACTCAGGCTTGAGACATACACAAAGCAACTTGACCACCTTAATTTCTCTCCTTCACCCAGTTACTTTTAATGTTTATCATTGGTAAAAACAGAAGAATGGTATCTTTTAGTTGTTGCTATTATATAAAATAATTAAGATGCTTTGCGTTTTTATTTGTCAATATCATACTATTATCTCAGCATCCATCTTTCTTATCAAGTTTAATGAATGTATATAATAATGATATGTGTGTGTGATTGTTTCCATGTTTGTATTACAAAGGTACGACATTTTGTAGGGGTAAAGCTTGTTGCTTCTTTAGTTGTCTGTTTGATTGAATGTGATTCCTTTGTGGGCTCACATGATAGGTAAAAGAATATTTCATGTAGTAATGCATTTCTTTTTGCAATGAGCCTACCTTCAGACTTTTTAGTCTTTGATTTCATCTTAGTCCTTGTTTGTTTCATCTATTAAAATGATTATTTTAAATTTTAGTCATCAAGTTCATCATCACCATCTACATCATCTGGTGTCTCAAAGCCAACATTTCCTGCAGCTGCAGCCATTACATCATCACCATCAGTCAGCAGTGGCGCAACAATCACTGGAGCTCCACAAATCAAGAAACCAGAATCTAGTTCAGGTTTGACATCTAAACTGATGCATCCTGATGAGGATATATCTCTGGTATGTGGTGATATATATTTTTACGTTTCATATTTTGTCTCCGAACAGTAAGTGCTTAATTTATTTATTTGACCTCATACCAGTAGAGGTAGTTTCAAACAATGGGATTGGTCCAAGCTATCCATTTTTTGAAGTCTTTATGTATTATCTTTTTGTCCTATAGTTGTAATGGTATGTAATGCAGATATAACAACTAGTGTTTTAAGTTTACTGTTTATATTTTAAGGTTTAAGTTTGAACAGAAATTCTAAGGTAAGCTCGATTTTCAGTTTAATTTTCAAACTGTATGATGTACAAATTATTCCAATGCATGTATTAATACAGATGCAGAAGTAGGCTTCAGGTAAGATCTTACATACTTGTAAAACAAGGTATTTAAAATTGAAATTTAATTGTGCATGTTTTACATCTACTTTACCACAGGAGGAGAAAAGATTGTCAATGAGTAAATATGCCCATTTTGCTGGAAAAGGATCATCCCAACCGAGTATGACTCCATCATCAACAATAAGCATGGCACCTCCCACTATGGGTATGGCACCCAATAGCATGGCAATGGGTAAGTTGATCATTTATTCTCTTGTTTTTTATATTTCTAATATTCATATTCACTTGTCCATGTTTTATTGACTGTCAGTCCTGATTTTACAGACATTTGTTGATATGATAGACTAATACAAATGCTGAATAAAGCCACATGTGCACAATGGCCATATTTCTTGATTGTTAATCATTGTTTTTGTTCATGTTATTATATTTTAAATAAAGTTTATCTTAGCGTTAGAGATGTATGATTATAATGGTGTCTATGTCATTCTAAGGCATGAAGATTATTTATAGTTGAGAAAAAGGTCTTGTCTGATATATTTACTCCCAATATCATAAAAATAGTATGAGTGAAAATAGTACGGCCCTATTATTATTTCTTTGGTAGCTACCCTATATACTTCTTTTATTTTAAGACACATTTTAAATTTTTCGGAGTTGTTGCCCATATTGAAAAATAGAAGAACATTAATTCCTATAGATATTGTATGATTACCTGTATTTTTCTTCATCAAATAGGTTGACACTGTGTTTTTGCATCTTTTTACCATGAGTTATCATTGAAATGGATCTTTTGTTGTTAATTTTTAAAAAATCAGCCACCTCCGTAGACTTAAATGCAAATTTAATGGGACAGTAACTCCCAAGTATTGTCATTGTTTTTGAAAATCTCACAGCAAATCATTTTCTATCAATGAAACCTAAAAAAATTAATACACATTTCTGTTAAATCTGTCCACTCCTTTTCTGGACATTAGGAATGTAATATCTTAACTCATCATTTTGTGATCAATCTGGTTGTGCATTTACATTTTTTAGTTATGTAAAAAAGGCTTTCCTATGTATCTCTAACAGTTGTTTTACTACTATGCATTTTAAGATATTATGTTGCTCTATTATTATTATTACTATTATTTTCATTTAACAGGTATGGGTCCAGGCAATCCCCCTATGAGAGCTCCTATGCCTCCCCAAGGTTAGTTGTCATCTGATGCTATCATTAGTAATTGATAAGATATTCCTAATGTAGAAAATGTTTCATCTTAATGTTGAGTGTCATTTCATGCTCTTAGTGTTAAAATGATTGCCTTAGTTGACCTTAATACAAATTTCATGTTGAAACATACCAAGTTCAATTGATTCATTATTACAGGTATGATGGGAATGCCAAATCAGGGAATGTACAATATGGGTTTCCAGGGTAACCGACCTCCAATGTTTCAAGGAAGATACTGAGAATATTGGTCTATTGACTGTGATGTTGCCTGGTGCAATGCTGCTTAACCAACTCTTAGTGAAATGTACCAGTTAAGTGTCATGTGCTTTAAAGTTAAATATTCTGTGTTATATTCATTCAGTATGCTTGTCATTCTTTACTGGACAGATATGAGAAGGTAAGCCAAGCTTGACATTGACTTGAATTCAACAAACACTTTGTAAGCATTTCAACTACCGCCTGGTAAGTGGAGTTGAATCGTCTTAAAATCACATGTTGAATAGTTTTGTTTGTATTTTAATGTTTGTATATAAAATATGTGTTTTCTGTGTACAGTACTGAGGTACATTCTTCATGTAGATTGAAAAGGTATGTAAAGTGTGAAAATCATTTTAAGGTAAAATTTCTTCATTGAGATCTATGTGTATCTCAACTAGAAAATTATTATTCCATGATTGTGATACATTTTTATCCCATTTTACATTTATTTTTATCCTGAAATCACGTGAACATCCTTCTGTTAGGATAAACCTTATTTCATTTGAAAATACAACATCTGTAGCAACTTACTGTTTAGGGAATCACATTTGATCATTTGATAACCAATTAATTCAGACCTAGTGTGTAGAGAAGTGTTGGATTAGGTGACAACTGTTAACTGGATCAAGGCAAGTGAAGGATGTCACAGTAACACATAGTGTTGCTGTTGGGCCTTGCAGAGATGCTAGTTACTATGTAGAGCTTATAAAGATAATTCAAATCTTGGACTTAATCCTGTATGTAATTATGACTTTGTTTAGATGGTGCAATTGTGTCTCTTCTTCATACGGGTTTTCACACTCATCTAATAAACTAGTCTTAACAATTTTGCTAGCATCTCTGGTTATTGGTCCCCAACTTGTGTTGGTGACTATTTTTATTTTTGTTGAAATTTTAGTTTATTATGATTGTATGATCTTCGAGGCAAGATTTCCCAGGATCAAGTTGTAAAGGCAAGTCGTCACAGTTGACTTTTTATCAACTGTTGGGCTAATGTTGCCCCCAACATTGTGTTGGTGACTTGTTCTTAAACTTTGTTGATTCTAAATAATTCTGTATTTTGTTACCTTAATGTCTGATTTTGAAGAAAGTTGGGAATTAATTACAGATATATTTTTGCAGGCAAGTTGTCACAGCTTTTGCTGTTGGGCTTTCGCCCCCAACAATCTGTTGGTGACTTTCTACATATTACAGTATATATATGTATATATATACAATATTTTTTTTTGTTCTGTCTTGCACTTTCTTCAAATGAAAAATTAAAAATGCATCAATCAAAAATAATTTAACTGAATTTCTTTGTTAAATATGATGATGTCTTATTTTAATAATTTTTCTATAAAAAGAACACTCGCAATATGTAGAGTAAAATAAGTTTAGGATGTTTTTTTTCAATTCTTATTACCACCTAGTTATCGCTGGAAGATTTTTAATCATTCCTGGCACCTAAGCTTACATCAGAGGTATTTCAGAGAACTTTCATGTTCATATTAGTACAACAACATGCATTATTGATGAAGTTACTTTTATCAGGGCTTGTTGTTTTATTTTAGCAACGAAATAGAAGAAGCAGATAGCTACAGTACTCTTAATGCCAATGGTAGGTGTTCTACCTATATATATATATATTGATAAAATTTCTAATATATGGGGTGGGAAAAAATGAACATTTGTAGCTTTCCAAAACTTAAACTTAATTGCATGCCTTGGCTGAAAATTTGTCTCTTAATATGTAAAATCAAACAAGTCACAATTTCCTGATGATGTTCTTAATTATCAGTTCTACTCTGTAGTAAGCACATCAGAAGGAAATTGTTGGGCATTTGTCCCCCAGCAGAAGTTGGCGACTTGATTCATTCCTAAAAACAGTTTGAAACCAATTTGTGTTCATAGATTTTCTTCTTACAGCTGTCAGGTATAAACAATGCAGTTTTAATCAATTCAACAATGAAATTAAGAAATTGTGATATATTTTCCTGGTAAAATTATTTTTTCTATAGAGATATTTTAATCATCATATATTTTGATTGCATTGAGAAAGTATCAAATATGTTTATGTAATTCATTGGTATCCTTCAAATTGTGTTTGTTCTCATCTTGCAACCTTTCAAGGAGTTATCACTTGTGAAAACTGTTTTTTTTATCAGATAAAATGAGCCTTGAAATCATGTGGGAATAATATACTGTCTTTGAATTTGAGTACTCATTGTTTGTGGTATGTCTTACCATTGCTTCAGATGGAATATATGAGAATTCAATACACTTAGATAGGTCAAGTTTATATTGTAATATTGGTTGATGAGCTCAAAGCTTTAAATTAGTTCATGTGCTATCATATTTAATACATTCATTTATGTCATTTTTGTTAGGACTACTTGACAATTTAAATTATGTTTGAAGTTTTAATAACATTAGCCTGGAATGTAAGCTGTAATTCAACTGTCTCATTTCAATCCATTTTGACATTATCAGTATTGTTTTCCTTGCTGCTCTTATTGATGACTCAATTCAACTGATTCGTGATTTAATGTTGCCTGAGTTTGATATTCCTTAGCTTTTGTGAAGTACTATTATGTGTTTGAAATTGTAACACGACAATATAGACATTGTTGTATTATGATGTGCATATGTAAAATGTCTTTTGGATATGGATATGTCAGATTTTAATGATGTCACTGTTTTATTTTTATCTTGAATTGTATAAATTTAAATGGTAAAATACAAAAAAACTTACATCTGTTTGTTTTATTTGTCAATATTTGGTTCTTCACAAATCAGTATAACCAACATGCATGTTATTGTGTGGACACAGTGTACAGAAATACAAATGTATCAAATTACATTGAGGATAATTTCAAACTGTTGTGTTGTTGAAATTGAAATAAAATATATTGCATCAAGATTGCTCCTTGCATTATCCTGAGAGTTAGATAGATGCATTTATATTCATGTACCCAATCCCCAAGCAACAGAGTACGCTCATTTACACTTCCATGAACAGTTTCTGGACCAGGTAAAAAGGGTACAAAAATGTTATAATTAAACATTTAATCCATCTATCTAATATTTTATTTACATTTATTTAAAAAACACTACACTCAGTTGTACCATCAGGAAATATTTTACAGAATAATACTTACAAATCAACAGCACACTTCTGATATAAATTGTCAATGACCTCAAAATTTCAGTATTTCATATAAATTCACACTGAACAAAATGGGTGTTGTTTGTGCCTAACATGCTGGATAATGTGTTTTTTTGTTCCAGTTGCAGCTAAAAAAATTGTGTTTTTAAACATCTGATGCTGTTTACAAATCACATACAAATTGCAATTGAAGTTACATACTTCTATGAAGTATAGAATTTGTGTCTGAATTAAATCACTATAAATTGAATTATAATTATATCTGCAGAAATGTGGCTTATACTCACCCTATTTCATAGGATGATATTACCACTAATGTGGAGAATTAGTTAGATTACAAATGATGAATCATGTACTATTCACTGTGTCCCAAAGCTGCCATCCAAATTTTGATTATATAGAAATAAATATTTTTTTTCTATACAAGAAGTAAGAGAGAACAACCCACATGGCTGTGTCCAGTATATTGATGGGTAGATAAACTATATGAGAATCAGGATGAACTCCCCAGAATGTTCTGAATGGTTGTCTTATGATTTCGTGTCCCATGTATAAGACTATAGCATTCATTCCTGAAAATGGAAAAGACTCTGCCAGAGGTCAAACCTTCAAGGAAACTGATAAAAGTTCATGATTATAGTTTCTTCATATTAGCATACATAATTTGGTCCTTGCAGGTTCAACTTAAAATACAATGAGGCTAATGATTCTACTACTTAGTGTTCATAATGAAAAATTTCGTTGAAAAAACATTGCATCCCAGCAAGGTCACTGTTGATAATCAGACAATTAGTACAGTGTGCAGAATAATTATTGCTTATCAAGCTTAAATGTACAAATGAACAAATTTACTTAAGAAAAATTTACTTAGGTAGGTTCATAACTTGTATATTTTGTACCAGTGCAATGAAATTTTACAAATACTACATATAATGTATTACACTACAGTAATTGGGAATCTAAATCAGTTATATTCTGAACAAACAAAATGCAAACTGGTATAATAAGTAACATAATGCTATTAAGCAGAAGGAATTGCTCATCAGTACAGGACAGGGAACAGTACAGAGTGCTTGAGGACTGACAAACGGTTAATATTTTTTGTGTGTTTAAAGTTAAGCAGTGTTGAGGGATATAAAATTCAAATCACTTGATTCCATGCGCCAAGTTGACTATATTTTTAGGAGGACATCCTTTCTGTACAATAAGTATGAAGCAAAACACCAGACAGCAGGTCCCCAAAAATTTATGGCTAATTTTGACCAATATGTCTCAGTCACATAAACACTGAATGGAAAATATGGTTGTAACACAATGTGTCCCATATAAACCAGAATAGAGTTCATTCCTACCAAAATAATAGATTCAATCAAATAATGAATTACATAAAAATTGATCATCAAGTATATAAAATTCAACTGTAACATGTTTCAGATTTATTATTGCTTTCTTAGAATAGTCCACAAATGTTAATATCTTTTCAACTTGCTAATGTACTATTTAAAAATCATTACATTTAACCTAACACTTAATATTCAATGAACTACTTTTAAATTGTAAAGCAGAACCTCAAATCTGGAAATCACTCTTACGACAAATTTGTAGGTACACGTTTTTATGAATACTTTTTATAAAAAACTTTGTTTTTTATCCTCCCAAAAATCTGTATAATACAGACAAGACTTCTTCTGATCCAGATACGACTGAATTAGAGGTTCCACTGTTAAACTACTGTTGAGCCAAACATCTTACAAAGGTCAATAGTCAGTATTACCTGGATAATAAAATGGAGCCCCTGTCCACATATTGTACACATCTATTGTTAAGTAGCAGAAAGTCAACAAGAAGAATGCAAAACAACCAGTACACAGTACAAACGATAATGACCTGAAGTACAGAAATACATCACATGAACAGCAATATGGCATAGTAGGTTTCAGTTAAAAAATGACAATTAAGGTTTTTATCTTTTAAACGGAGTCTTTCAGATAAATAATCCTTGTTTCATTAATTTTTGCCCTATAATGACAGAACTGATGATTTTTGTTGTGTATCTGCTTCTATTTTTTTACCTTACTTTCTGTCTCATGTCCCAGAGTCACAAGATGGATGTGAAATTGTGTTGACCGTAAACAAAGAATACAACCATGATATAATTTTTTAGGTTTCTCCAACAATGACAACCATTGATAATACATGAATGTCTTCAACATTATAACTAAATTGGTTAAATGCTGACTTGTAAGCATAAAAATCCTTGTTAAGTTTTTGACAGCAAGTTTGGAACCAAATAGGGTGATGATACTGCCCATTTCCAACTTAAGTAATTAACACCATCTTATACAGTAGAATCTCACTTAGAGATTGTTTGATTACCAAAATCACCTAATTATACAGATCATTTAATTGTAATATTGGTTTTCTATACTTCTTTGGTATTTCAAATTATTAATGAGACCAGCTCAGCACTTTGACCATTATTCTGGTCCTAAAAGTGGTCTTAATGGGGTGATTTTACTATTTTACACATGCTTACCATAGATTTTTGTTGATGGGGATAAAGCCTTCATTTTTCATACCTTCACTAAGTATCACAGTAACTAAGCCCTGTAAATGGAATTAAGTTACTTGTGAAAGTAAGTCAAATTTCTCCAAGCTTGTATGTAACTGTACGGGTATTTTGTCTCCAATAAATTGCAACTTACATGCATTTATAAAAAAAGTAAATTGCACATTTAAATTACAACTTTAAAATTGAATGACATCAATTTTCGACAAAACTAAGGCCACTCTTCAAAACAAAAGATGAAATGAAGACTGGTGAATTAATTTATGCTTAATGCTAGTAGGTGGCCATTGTAATCATGTAATTGTATCCTGGTATTTTGATTAGGCATCAAAAAGCAGCGTAAACATAGTACAAAAAAATCATAACAAGAAGATACTTGCCAAAATAACACCCCAAATAATAAATCGTTTCACTCTCGCCTTCCAATCTTGGAAAGTCAATAAAATCTTTCCAGCCTGCAGAAAATTGATATGTTCACATAGAAAATTATGGAAAACAAACATTTAGCAATGTATTTAGGACACAAACATTTTCAATGGCAGAAATATATATATGTATATGCTAAGGAGATGAAAGTAATGTTTTACGTTCAGCTTTATCACAGTGCATTCTCATATTCCAAAAGATGTTTTTTGCAATCTACATTGTATCATCGATAAAAAATCACCCTAAATGAACAGAGATGTAATTTTTCCTGCTCTACATTCAGGATTTGCAGCACTATAAATTTAGGCTGGTCAAAAATACTGGTTTGTCTATGTTATGACTAATCAACTCACCTGGAGGCCAAGAAAACACAAAAAACAGGAAGTCAAAATGCCAAGAAGTCCCTCAGGATCATGTGGTACTGTAGTCTTATAGATTTCCTGTAAGGTACAGAAAACAGATTCTAAACTACATGAATTGATAAAATCCCAGCTACACTTATCTACACAAAACAAATCTGGTAAACTGACAGTTGAAAAATCAATTTCAAGAGTTATCCCAATTAAAAGATTATTATCAATACTGACCAAATTCAAACACAATGCATAATGCAGTCTTATATGTTTCACTGACAAACATTGCTTGAAAAAGGTGGATCACACAATTCATTTTATGGTAAAGATCAAACATTTTTTAAATACCTAGAATTGTGCAAATATTTCCTCAGGTCACTTTAAATATGAATAGCTCACTTATCAAGACAAAAACAGCCCATATAAAATTTTACCAACAATCCAACATAACACAAGTTGGTTTTATAAAAAAACAAAGGGCCAATATTTACCAGAATATCAAAATGTAGAAACATCAAGTGAATACTAACCATGCATGACGGATGTTGGTAGATTCTCTTTGTACCAAAAAAGTGTCTATCAATATAACTAGCCATACCGCCAGTACATAGTGAGACATTAAGTTGATCAGGACCATCATTTGCCAATCCACCAGGACCAATGTAACCCCTGTTGTAGATAAAGAGAAGTCATTCAGGGTAAAGTTACATTGTATCTTATTTTTGTAGCTCACAAACAAAGACTGCAGAAAGGATAAAAAATGTTTGCTTTCAAGACAACACTAGGCATTGTAATTTCCACAACATATATCACTAATTCTGCTAAAAAAACAGAGCTGATCAAAGTAATCATCTAGCAATAAACAGTAATGATAAGGTGGTAAATGAGAATTGAACCAAGTCTATCTAACTAAATCAACATTCAAACCATTTTTCCACCATCTCACTTTTTAATGTAGGTCTATCTTTCTCTATTTTATCCAACAAAAAAACAGACACAAACTAAATAACAGAACAAAAAGCTGGAGGGATATATAAAGGTCCTTACTTCCCACATCCAGGTACACTGACAGCAAATGTAATGATAAGCCACAAGCTTACAAAAACAATATTGGCTAACCATTCCCAAGGATAGTCTGTTAAATCACGAAATGTACTCCACCATGCATACTGCAAGTACAGAAAATGAATAACGTATCCATTGTGAGAACAAATTTACAAATAAAAATCTAACTTCCATATTATTTGCTTAAATGGAACAATATTCATGTACTACAATCATTCATTCAATGTTTCCTGAGGACAGCTTAATAAAGAAGTACAGCTGCTATATGAAACTGTAAAAAAATCAACAAATTATCATTTGGTTTGATAAATCTGTAAACAAATGTTTGTATTTAAAACACTATTATGTGCAGGTTCAGTGAGCAAGGCAACTGTGATCAAACTACATTATTCACATTAAAAATTTGAATGATAAACTCCCAATGGAACAATGGTACGACGAAATAATAACACATGAACTATACTGGAGATAAAAATAAAACCTGAACTGTATTCTAACACAGTATTCCAACAAAGCTAATAAAATTTCAATTTCAAATACAAGCTGAGATTTGTACTAAAAAAGACTGTGCATTACCACACCTGGTTAGGATCATTTGGTCTTGCAAAAAACATATGGAGTGTAGCTATGATGAGATAAGTGCCAGCAAATCTCTGCAGGACTCCAGGAATACGAAATGATTTCATTTTGACAGCTGAAAAAATAAACATAAAAACAATTACCAGTATAGAATACTTCAAGGTTACTGCAAGGTATGATTATTATTGTACCATCATGGACTGTGGGAAACAAGCACTTCAGGAGTTTTCCCATTTTTAGATAATAACTGAAATAATGGCTTCATCAGACATCAGCAATAAGGAACTTCATAATAAGTGTTTTGCATAAAACTCAGAATAAAACATGGTTAATGGGCAAAGCTAAAAATTATGACAGACAATAGTACTTACAACAATCATTTCAGGTATGATTATGAAATGATTTTTTACAAAAATCAAGAAATGTATTATACTACACATGACTTAAGCTCACATATTAACAGAGTAGACAAATACTCACGATTGAGGCCATCTGACGAGTTGATCAGTAAACCAAGGGCAAACAATATACAAGATCTTTTAAATATCTTCCAGAACATTCTTTTCTTTGATGTTGGACGTCTCAGCTGAGATTTCATAGAATAAGCCATAGCAGTCCCCATGATCCAAACAAACCTTAGATCAGAACAACAGGCATCAGAGTGTCGTTTTATCATCATCATTTAGTTAAGATAGATAGCGTCCTTTAGATTTTAAAGTCAAGTTACATCATTTATATAATAACAGTTGTATTTGATCAATTGTTCTAGGGTTTCATAGCCTGTCAATGATTTAGATATGTACATTTCATTCAGATAAAAGTTTTAAATGTGTTACCTTAGTTATGATACGTCAAAGAACTGAATTCCATGAGATCACGCAAGAAAAATTTTATAAATAGTTTTATCTCAAACATTTTGGTGAAAGTGTTTCCTCATTAGTCTGTCAGTCCATAACAGCCATACGTAACAAGTGGTCACAAAATAAGATCTGCCTGCATACTGAGCTCTGAAGAATCACTTTTAGTCATTAAGTAGTCAAAGGAATAATAAGTGTTTTATCTTTCAAGTAATGTACATTAATATCACAAAAACTCAGGAAGACTTACCATGGAAAAACAAGATCAGCAACCGTCAGACCATTCCATTTTGAGTGTTTAAAAAACCAGTAATCACCTCCACCATAATTCACAAAGATCATTAAAATTATAGAAATCCTGAAACACAGATTATCAGTTGTGTGTATAACAGACTCCTGATCCAGAGGTTGTGAGTATAAGCCCTGGCTCAGGTAGTATCTTACTACCATCTTTACAATCCATGTATTTGGTATAAGTACTGGTAGGTATTTAAATAAAATTGTAATAAATTATAATACATCATTAAACATTTAACAATCAAAGAACTGTATCAACTACCAACAGTTGTTTTGTAGATTCGCATATTTCTATTTTAATTGAAATACAAATCAACATGTATCAATAACTCCCTCTTTTAGCAAGAGTATTTTGTCAATGGCTTTCATCTCACTAAAAAGCCATACATCATTAAACTTTTTGCTCAAATAATATTACTAACAGAAATGTTAGGATTATTATAACATACCCTCTGAATGTATCAAGAGATTTAAGACGTTCTCTAGCTGGTCTTGGGTTAACATCTTCCTCATTTAGGTTTGTAGGTAAACCTAGATCTTGTTGTGAATGCACACTCTACAAAATACAACAAATCTTAGATTATCACTTATAATGCAATTTGTGCAACACTTTCATAAACTAACTACACAGAAATTGTACAGATATAAAACAAGACAAGATTTATTTGGAGAAGACTATTTAGACTCAACATTTTAAATCTGGGTTTTGAGGCCAGATGCAATCTTGCAATTGGTCAATAAGACTCAGAACCAACCAATCAGAGGCTTACATTATAAGACTGGACCGCTGAAAACAAACCAATGTAATTAATGCAAATTAACAAAGAGGAGGTTATAAAATACAAATGGTAGGGAGTAATTGCGAGAGGAAAAATACCACATGCATCAGGAAACTTGAACACACAAATAAGGTTTAATTATGGTCTAAAACTGCTTTAGGTGCATGGTATGTTCTTACAAAGTGTCAATGAAGCACAAAAATGAATTCTACATACGCTAATTGCAAGAAATATCTGAATGTGCAAGGAATACTGGTAGTATGCGCATAAATAAACCTGAATTACCAACTATATTATATTACAACATTAAGATCAACAACTGGAAGAAGGAACTTAAGAATACTACTACATTGTACATATTTATAAATGAAGGAAAGTCCTGTATAAATGCAGTAACATAAAACTACTTGTATAAAAAAACTCATTCAAAGTATTTTCATGCTCATTAACCAGTGCTTCAAATATCAGGAAGTAAATAATTAGGACTGGGCAATTGTTTTAGTAAGTACTCACTTCCTAATGCTGACAAGTATGTGCCAAATAATACAACACTCCATGCAACACAAGCCAGTTTTAACTACCTTAACTGGTGTGAGATTATTTGGGCAAGTAAAAAATGCAACACAATAGAATTTGAATTTCAACTTCCCACACACCTAATTGAGGAAATATCAATATGAATACCTGATTAGGAGCCAGACTTTTGGGATATTTTATAATAGGGGCTTTCCTTCTTCGTAGATTATAATTCTTTTCTTGTTTGGACTGTTCAACACTAGGACGAGTCAATTTCTGCTTTTCTAATTGTTTAACATCCTAGTTTACAAAGTTAAAAATCAATCCCTTAAACTGGACAAGATGGATTATGGATGGCTAAGCTAGGAGAAGTCTGTTCAAAAAATCACATGAAAACAGGAAATCATACATGTATTTATTAGACTAAATTAGACATTAATAATAATGAAAATTTTGGTAATGAATTATTCAAACCAATTTGATAAAAGCATTAAGATTTGAATGAATTCTATCAAGAAAGGTTTTCGATAATCAAGATCTTGATGAATACAGGGAAAAGGAAAGAACAGATATATAAAATAACTCCGTGATACAGTGTCCTTGTACTTACAGGATCAACAAATGCATCAGAATCTTGTAAGAAGTACTTCTGGAGATGTTGTAATAAGTGATGTCTAAAATAAAGTATGAAACAAACATCTGAAGATATTTTCTAGAGTCTTGATTCAGCCAATATTTCACAATATGTTTTCATGACAAAAATGCATGAACTTAATTCAGAAAAACAAAATTGTTCATAATGTATACTATCCAATCTGATTCCATCTGTCATTTTTTAAGCATGTTTAACTTGAACATTGAGAAACCAAAGCATAAAATGAAATTATTTTAAATATAATTTCAATACTTTACTAGATCTTAAAAAATATGATAAAAACAAGTAAAATTCAGATTTACCTATAACAATATTTCAGAAGAACCCAAATGAATATAAGACCAACAAATGATCCCAAAGCCACATATAATGCTGAAAAGACATCAACAAATTTTGCTAATTACCAGAGTACCTTGAAATATCACTACTGCAAGTCTTCATGACATGAAATTTCAATTTTCGGGGATATAACATCATAAAATTTAAAGTTTGCAAGATTTTTGCAGTAAGTTATATTTATATTTAACAAATATTCACAAAAAAAACAATATTTTAGTTAAATGACCAAATATCATAAGAAATAGAGAGCAATGAGTTATTTCCTCAACATCATAAATGAAAGAAATGGATTCTTCAAGCCTAATAAATAAGGCTGACAAGAAACTTAAAGCTGAAAAAAGTAATAAAACAACCATTTTATTCCATAATAATTTCATCAATAGAAATAAATGTATTAACATAAAGAACCAGTCATGAAAATTTTTGAACAAGTGAAATTGTTCATTACTTACTAATTTTTCTTATAACTTACGTATATTATTATCAGTTGGACTATTATTGAGAACAGGTGGACCACAGTATACTACATCACCATGTAACGACATAAAAATGCTGTAATTTCCTCCCTCCTCAAAGTGAGTACTTAAATGATCCATACTGAAAATATAAATACATAAATAACGGAAATAATATCAATAGATTTAAACATTTTGTTGTCTTTACAAATATTGTGTTCAATTTAGTAAATAGGTATCCCATAAAAGCAAGTTCATTTAATTCTGTTGACTGAGATCATTTCATGTTTATTGATATAGGTGATATGAAAAAAAAAAAACATTAATGGTTTTGAAATCAAAGATTTAGTAGCATACCTGCAGTTTGAAGCAGTTTTTGTGACATTGTCTCCATTAATAGACACTTTCATCTTCCATCGTGTGTCAACTAGAATTGTACACGAATTCCTCTGAGGTTCAATTTTAGCTGTAGGCTGGAGATTACACTAAAACAGAATATTCAAACCTAGAGAAAGTATATGCATTCTCATCTGGATTGGTGTAGATTCACTTACATAGGTAGTTATTTGAGTCTCTTCATAATATTATACGAGTCTATTCATGAACATTAATTATTTAGTAATAAGCTACCCACACCTGTCAATATGAAAGAAGCACTAGCGCTTTCATTTATGTAGGTAAAATTTTCCTCCGTCAAGTCTATTTTTCTATAAATCATACTGTCTGTTTTGTACCAATAGTACTAACAGTATACTAAGAACAATGATAATATAATATACATGAAAATGTAATTATTTGTAAATGTTTACTTACAGTGTAGCATTCAGTTGATATAGTATTTACAGTCAAGGTGACATCACGTTCCCCATAAAGGCCTTCTGTGACAATTGTAAGAAATGCTGTATTGATGGCCTTTTTTGGCATGTGTTTACAAATTTTATCAGGGCCTTCATGCTTGTCATCACCATAACAACAGTTAAATTTGCATAAAATACCTGAAAAAAATACAAATGTACAGTACCATATTAATCAACTTTCAGCAAACAAAATGCTTAATTACAACCATGACAATGACTAGCTCTCGAGTAAACAGACACTAAAGCAGTATCCTGTATGCCAAATCATTTTACCAATATAAAATATACTTTCAGACTGGACTTGATTCTATGGTGAAGTATTTCGTATTTTCGGGAGATTAACGTTTTAATTTCAACTTAGAGTGGACTAAATACAACTAAATGGGCCAACACTAAAATCAAAACCTAGCATAAAAAACGTCAAATGCCATTGAACAGTTTAAAATAATTAATACATGTTACGATTGATACCAAGTCCGAATCAACAATACTCAGGTCAACGCAGTTATAAAATGGTTATAAAATGGTTCAATAAATCAATTCCGATCGATAAAGGAGTATAAAAATTACATACCTAAGAGTAAAAGTATAAACCAAGTTCCATTTCTGATCGTAGGGAAGTAAATCATTTTGTTTTTCATTAGCTAAGTATCACGTGATAATTTCATCATCACGTGATAAGCGTATGCTTTCACCCATACATGCACGTACTATCATGGACAGGGATAACGGTTCTAGACGACAGAGTCAAAGGTATAAAACTCACATCGAGACCAGGATGTCAGGTGATTTCCATGCAGAATGTTATTTAGAAAACAATATGACAAAAGCACTGACTGTCACATATATATTGGGACTGCAACATCAGTCTGGTCAAAGACCTATAACATATTTATATGTCTTTAAATAGTCTAGTGAAGTGCAGCACAATGTACTAACAGTCTTAACAGACATGGCAACCCTGACATATTTTGTTGTAAATTTGAGATTAATCATCCTTTGTTAGTTTTTCTTGTTATTTCCCAAACTCTGTTTCAGTGTATTTGTAAGGAGTCAGCTTGAACCACACAGCTTAGGGACAAGATTTCAAATCCTGATTCAATATCCCTGACTTGTATTTACTGCTGGGTGATAACATAAATACCATGTGTACTTAATGATGGGACAAAAATATAACACAAGCTCCTTTCCATTCCTGTGTAATAGGAAAAGGAAAAACGAAGTACCTAATGCAGGGCTCAAACCCGCGACCAGCTTGCAAGTCAGAAGCTTTAACAGCTGAGATAATTGGGTTGGTACTATAAAAAAACAATTTATTTACATGAATTAAATGTAAAGTTCTGCTACACACACTTGAAATTCTTTTTTACTGGTAAACTACTCATGTAATCTAAGGATTCTTTTCCTCAGTCATACTTAGAAATCTGTATGCATCCCTGGTACCCTACCAATTCAAAGGCAGCAAAACCAGAAAGTTATGTACAATGTTTATGAGCAGTTGGGTTGATGTATGTTGAAACAGTTACAATAAAACTGTTTTGCAGGTAATATATAAGATAGTCTAAACTTTGATGACAGTAAAATATCCACTTGTAATAGGAAGAGGAAAAGCAAAGTGCCTGACAGGAGCTCAAACACTCGACCTCCTGCAAGCAAGTCAGATGCTCAACCAAATGTGCTAATTGGGCTGGTACTATCACAGTTTATTAACATAAATGCTATACACAGTACTGCAACATTCCTTCTTCCTTTTTTCAAAGTAATTTATTGCGATAACCACAGACTCTATACTAACGCAGTCTTCGCTTCATCCTAGCTTTAGGATTCAAAGCAAGTCCATTCTCACGGCACCAAATGTAATAGGAAGAGAAAAAGCAAAGTACCCGATGCTGAGCTTGAATCCATGACCTCCTGCCGGCAAGTCTGATGGTCTATCAAGCTAATCTGACTGGTACTATCACAAACAATTTATTTACATGAATGCTATATACAGTACCGCTACACACTTATCAGCACTTTCTAGTGAACTGTACCACAAGTTATCAACGTCAGTTACACGAGAATCCAACAAATGAACTCCCTTAGTAGTACAATATGTCCAAATATTTATCTCCCATAGTTGTGCAGTGGAATCCAATCAAATAGATTACATTTGTATCTATTCTAGTGAAACTAATGAATCACAGCCGCAGTCAATTTTTAAATGACTTGGAAAATCCTGTTTCATTTTTCTAGTAGAATTATTACAATATTGCTGCTGTTATGGCTAACACAAATAATTCACAAGTATAGCAAATTCAGACAGCATTCATTAAACAATTATTTGAAAAAGAATGAAAATAATAACTCTATGAATATGTATAAAAAAATTTATTTAATAAATCGAACATCATGCAGTATCTCATGCAGACAGTGATTAATGTACTTTACCACATAACAATCAGCACAGGAGCAATTATTACTCAAGCATATTTTCAAGTATCCACCAGTAGATTATTCATGCAAATAAGAACATTTACAAATGCATGTGATAAACAGAATGTGTTTTCTAGTTTTAATGATTTTTATGAACTGTTGTTCAAAATGATTTAACACATGACAAAGCCATGTCACATGTAAATTTAATTATTTGATTCAATAAAATCAACAACATAGAACTATCCATGTAAGATCCTTTAGGTTAACTGAAGTAATTAAGTGCTGCTAGCTACTTAGAACACATTATCCCAAGAATGCTTTTGTATCACACAATATTTTGTCATACATATGATGTCATTTTCACCAAAAATGTACAACAGCTCTGTTACTTTCACAAAGTTTGTGCAAATCTTGTTTTCTACGTATCAATCCACCCTGAAATTTAACAAAAACAGGTTTAAAATTCAATCCAAGCATAAGTCATAAACCTGTCCTGACTGTCGCTTTTATGCACTAGGCAAGTTTGCTTTGAAGTCAGCTTGTTTCGTTTAAATACCCACTTGACAGTCCATGATATCATAAACCATTCAAATGAACATAAGCGAGTAAATGCAGTTAAAAAATCCATATTTAACATTAATTTACCAGTACACTAATTAAACAGGGTTGTCTCCCACATCAAAATCATCAAAATATGTTTGTCATTTATACTTATTTCATTGATAATTTGTCAACCACATAATATCAATCAGGATGAAAAATAAAACTGATAAATCCACTAAAAACTAAAGAAATAAAACTTCTGAAGCATAAAAATTTTTGAAGCAGAAAAAATAAACAATTATTCACCTCATGATTATATGCGTTTAAAATCTCTTCCCCAAGTTTTTCATAAAATCTCTTCTGTGCTGGTTTATCTTTACCTGCTTCTATTAACCATTTCATTGCAAGGAATTTTTGACGAACTGGTGTTGCTGCAACAGGTACCTGGCAATTATGAAATATATACCAATATACAAATCACAAAATTATTTATTGTGAACAGAATCGATTACATAGTGAACCAGCCCAGTAGATTGAAAATCTCTGACACTGATTCACATGGCTATTACTCAAAGAATTTGAAATGAATATGTAAACACCGGAGTTTCATTAAAGTACACTGTCCACATTCCATAAAATTTATGGTGGCAAACCAAATACTTACAAATAAAAACTCTTGTATATGCGCACAGTATCTTTCTGTTGTTTATTTTTACTTTTTCACAGACTTAGTGTACTTGTTAACTAACAAAACCCAGCATTTGTCAAAAGACAAAAAAATTTAAGAGCAATTTTTTTCACTTTACATTAATTGCTAAACAAATAATTGCAACTCAAATAATAACACATGAAGACTGCTTCCATGTAGCTCATACAGTGCACCTGTGATAACTCAAAATTACAAAACAACAAAACCACAGTCATAAGAACTTAAAGAAGCCTATTTACAGGCACAGTGGCCACATAGGATATATCTAACTATATTTATAGATACTAATCCTCTATAATGTTCTGTTCATATCAAATAATGATAATTTTTTGGGGCTGGGTACTAGCATTATGATTGCATTATGATATGCATTGCAGTACAGGTTGACTGATACTAATATGTACAGCCATACACTGTTTCAATAAATGACCATGGACAAACACTTTTTGGTTCTATCAATAAATCAATAGCTTAAAGGCATGCAAATGTAATTAAAAATGTAACATGAATTAGTGTTAAATTTGCTGATTAAGACACAAGTGATACCTGAACAGCTCTAATATGTAATTTTATGATTCATATCGATACAATTAACAACATACTGCAAAACATTATGTAACAATAGTCAAACTAAAAAAAAACAGTATCAAATATCACTTATACTTACTAAATGAGTTTGTCCAACCTTTCTAACTTTAGTGGTCATTAATAAAGGTTTGCCATTTTCAAGAGCTTGATAAAATATTTTCACTGGATCAAGTTCAATACTTGCTTTTTCTGAGTCAGGTGCCTTGTGATATTTCGCAACTTGTATATGTTTAACATGCTCAAATGCCTAATCAAAGAAATAACAAATTGCAAGATTGCTTCATACAAGGAATATATAAACAAAACATTAACATCCTTTGTTTGATTTAAATTTACAACCGCTGCAATGTTTCATGATTCATAAATACTCTCATAGACTGTTTTCTTGGTTTCGGACTAGTACATGCACATATTCAAAGACTTGAAAAATACTTCCATCATCAG
The DNA here is from genome assembly GCA_008271625.1 of Lutraria rhynchaena. NCBI lineage: Eukaryota > Metazoa > Mollusca > Bivalvia > Venerida > Mactridae > Lutraria > Lutraria rhynchaena. Next base: position 1,352,347 of record VIBL01000071.1, read on the forward strand.
ATTTTGAACTATTGATATATGTATATAGGAAAAGGGCCTGGCACTCTAAACTGATAACTAATTTCTCTACTTCATTTTTTATTTGTAACATATTTCTACAAGAACATTTCAATAAAGGTAAATTATCTTTACCGCGCAAACATTGGCAGGCGATACATATGTATTGCCAAAAATCTCTCTGTTATACAATCATAATTCTATCAAGAAACAAAAATTGTAGGTAACAATTTATATATTTCCATACCCTTTCAACTAGATCTCTTGCAACATTTTTTCTTCCACTTTTTACAATCATATTGGTAAATTTTCTGGAAAAATAACAAAATACAAAATATACAACTATAATCACAATGTCCCATTTCAACAATTTCAACGCAGCCCAGCAGGCACTCGAATTCACTTGGTGATTTCAAAATTCTGGTTCATACAGGTGTTATTATTTTAATTTTGAATAATTAGAGGATAATGGCATACAGTTTAGTAAAAATCTACCAAAAAGTTCAAAAGAATATGATAATATAACTGTCCAGACAAGCAGTCAGACGAAATTAATGATCTGGCCTTTCCTGTCCAAACACAGTCAGTTACATGAAATCAAGCGGATCTTTAGAACTTCATTTACAGAAATATAAATTATGTCAGCATTGAAGACGGATAATCCAATCAACACAGGGTCAGCAAAGGCATAATTTTACATTTCCTAGTTTTAATCAGCAAAGCAAAAAAAGTAATATCATACAGAACAAGTGGATCATAGTCAATGAAAGTGTGGTCATCTGTACAAGCTGCCATGATTTTCTTGAATCGTCTAATGTCATCATTGGGCACAGGTTCCATGATCGACTCGTATGTCCTAGTGCTTTCAATATAATTGCTGTCATATATTTTATTTCTGATGCACCTTCAATGATATAAAATCAAAATGTTTATTTATCAATAACTATACTCCTACGTCATTTCAGTAATACTTAAAGAGTATACATAGGATATAAATGGATAATTTCTCCTCTTAAGAATTCAAAAAATCAGTTGGTCAGAATACTTAATAATATGATTCTGAAGTTGACATTCATACTGGCAAATAAAGGAAAGAGAATTTTTCAAAGGAACAAACATATCAAGCTTTAAAACACTGAAATACTTTTATATGAATAACTGCAATAATCTGAATACTACACAGAAATTTTAAGCATCTTTACCTGGTTAATAATGCCATAAACTGATAATTTGTTAAACTCTGATTTTATTTGAAATGCATACAGACATCCGAACATGCGTGTATCCGAATACTATTAAAATGTTTCTTCTAAAATGACATTCCAACTTTTAAAACAGTTATTCAATCAATGACTTAAATCATGTTAATAATTTTTAATATAATAATTTATAAAATAGGAACTTACATAACGTTCATCACACGTTTTTCCCGTAACAAAATCCGAGAAAGAGGCCTGCAAATGTCTTTGAGAGGGGCTGCCATATTGGATGTGTTTAAATACCGGTTATCCAAATTAACCGTACAAGAACGGCCACACGCGTCCATGTGTAACTGCTTGTTCACGTGCTTCAAATCGATTTTATAATGCAACATCTTAATTTTAATTTTTTCTTACTGCAAGCTAATAAACGACAATAATATTGCTGACATCATGGCAAAGCCTTGGCATGGATATTTTAGACATCTATAGATACAGTATCTTACTTTTATAGAACTGAGGACTGCTTTCTTCAATCATTTGGATTTAATCTGGGACTACTTAAATAGTTTAGTGGCATTTGTTTTTACTACAAAAATACAATAAAATTAAAGAGAAAAATTATACAGTTTTAGTGTATATTTTGTTAAGTACCTTTTTTTTGATATTGTGTCTTCATGATGATCCTCATTGTAACTAATGCAACATATGCATACGAGTGATAGACATGTATATATATGCCTCCATTCAGTGACACAAATTTTAATTTGCACAGTTCATGCAGAATATGATTAGTGTAAACAGATAGTATTAGAATGTGACTTGATCATTACTTTACATTCACAGGTTACATTGTAGGTAACATGTGAGAAATATATCTACAAATACAGTGCAACCTCTCCAGAGCAGCCCTCTCTTAAGCAACAACAGCATGCTTTTTCCCCACTGTACAATTTGACTAATAATTTAACCTCTCTAAAGTGTTCTTCCCAGTTTGGTTAAGTACTCACCTAGTGGTCAATGCATCATTAAGACTAGTCAATTGAATATTTCGTAAAAGAATTGAGTGCTACTTTGAAAAATGCAATTGCAGATTTGTATTACAGTACAGTGAAGTGCTCTATTTCTATATTTGTTTATAAATCTTTCCTAGCAATCAAATCTGTTTGGCTAGTAGTCATTGTTCACTTTTTGACCAAATTCTGTCCAAAAATTAAGCTAACATCTGATTCATTATTTGTAAGCACACACAATATCTGACTGCATTTGTTCCTTAAAACTTATGCTCAAATTTTGAGCTGCACTTGTCATTCACAGTGGTGTAAATCAGAACAGATTGAATAACCTAAATAATACACTTGTAAGTAAACAGTAAGTAAAGATATGAAGTAATTTCGGTACTTTCATTATGATGATAAGTGCCAAATTGTACAATTAACAAGTTTTAATTACCCAGTACTACTGACTCTTTTGCTGTACTAATTAAAAACTGTAAACAGTGAATAAAACATAAAGAGTGTAAGATTTTACAAAACTTTATTTGTTTTAATAGCAAAACAATGAGGTGTTAAACATAAAATCGTACATTTATATAATTATCATTTCGTTTCATATGTCAATAAATACATACAGTTCACTGAAATGAACTTGATGTTAAAGCATGCAATCATTCATGAAATTATATGTTCCTCTGTTAACCAAATAATCACTTTCAAAAAATAAGCACTGTTTTAACCAATATTTTTGTTTATATAAATAAATTCCTGTACAAGTTATGGGTTATGGCCTTCATAAAATTTTGAGAGAAAGTCTTCTGGCTGAGGATTAACTGTGTCCTTAAAATAAGCCATAACATGATTCATTTGTTTCCAAACATTTGTGGTCTCCTGCAAATCTTGTTGACCCTGAAATATATATAAATTACCAATACAACAACAGCCTTAAAACACATAAATATTTGTTGTACTTCTTGTTTTGATAATCAATTACATTTTTTTTTATATTTTCATCAAAGGAAATGGAGTTTCATCATGGTAATACATACTTGACAAGAAATGACTGATAATGAAATATGTATACAACATCATATGAACACTTATTTTACAGCAATCTCCCAGTTTATAGTTGTTTAGAATATTACTCCCCTTTGATTGTTTCTCTACATTGCCCTTAACTTATCACAGCCATTCAAGCTCGCTAGTACATGCCTATAAATCCCTGAGTTACATGTCCAACAGTTAAATTTGTGTATCCTTACCTTGATGCAGAGCATATCAATAACTCTAATATCTGTTACATGTCTATTCTTGTTAAACATCTCCCTCAACTTGCTTCTGCACATTTCATGGTTAATAGGTAATGTATATGTCTCACCTATAATTAAAGAAACATGACCGTCAATAAATAGCATAAAATAGGTTTTATCATATTACATGAACCAATTCATGATTTATACACAGTGTACAGTGGAGAAAATGGCCAGGCACTAATGATTCTGAACGACATTTTTTATACAGAATTCCAATACATAAAAAATCATTTTTTTAAAAGCATTTTTATTCCAAGTATTGTGCTATAACTAAAACTTAATCTTACTAACTGAAAATTGTCTCATAGATTAGAATATGTGTTGTATGTAAATACAATCCACATAGACATTTTATGATGTAAAGTATATTTCTTCAAAGTAATGGGTGATATATAATTTAAGCAATTATCTCTACCATGGAACGCCATAGCTCAGTGCTCTGTCCCATCTCAGAATAAAATTATTTCATGTTCAATTTAAGGGTTCCTGGACACCTCTAACCCTCACCATCTCAATCCAATTACACATTGCCATCTATTGATCTAAACCCAATGATACCTAAACCCCTAATCTTCTCCGACACCCATCACTTGGACCCCAGAAGACATGCTGATCCATCAAATAGACAAGACATTTTGATGCTATAACAATATTTGAATGTAGGACATGACTTATAACAATGATCTATACTATACATGCATAGTAAAGATTCTTGCTAATAAGCAGTGCAGTAGTATTTTGATCAATCAACTCATAAATTTACAATTCATTTCGATAATAAATAATAAAATATACAATTTTTTTACAAATGATACCCAGTATTCATTTAAAAAACTTTCACAATCAGACAGTTTCAAAATAAATTAGGGGTAAAAATTTTACTGCAACTGTTACACTAAATCAGGGGTCAAAGCGTTAAGATATTGGATGCCTTATAAATTTTTGAAGGATTGCAGCTTGGACAGTTTGATATTTTTTAGAGACACGCAAGCCAGTGTAATTGGAAAACAAACAAGCAAACAAATCACACGGCAATTAATGAACACTTATGAAATTATAAGTATTCTAATAATCATTGACACTAATGATTAAACATATAATCACCTTGATTATATTTAAATTTTATACATCAGTTTGTAATATTTACAAGTACAAAGTATTAATGTTGATTAATTGCTAAACGGCTTTATTTATGACTTTACTAAATTACTTTGACAATACTGGGGCCGATTAGACTTTAGGCCGATTTGACTTGCTTCCGTCCAATGTTATCACATAAATAAAAGTTACAACTATTTTCTTATTTGTTTACTATTTTACAAGCCAGTTACACAGCGCCCTCAAGGAACGAATGGGGGACAGAGATGTTACACATTATGTTTTTAAACTTTTTATTGCATTTACCAACAGATTATACAAAAAGTTTAGGGCAACTACTAGAACTAGTAGATAGGTTAGGGTCGATATGCTTAGGTCACAATAGGTGCTGATTCGGCCCAATATCGCGGTCGAAACGCTTCTTATTAACTGCAAACAATTTTATAAAAAACACTTTAATGAACAACTTACATATAAAAGGTATTTGTCTATACCATGCCCGATACAAATTAAGAACCCGTCGTCTGGCTTCCGAGTTATCAGTCGATAAAATAGGTTTAGCGTGTTTAAGACCTTGTATGGCCTTGGACGACGCCATTCTTAAACCTTCGTATACTCTTCGACTACGTATTATTTTGTGCGTCATCAACTAATTCGATTAGTATTTGCATTAATACAAATTCGATATAAAATAAAACATGGATAAATAAAACAAGGATATATGTTTTTGAAGTTCTATAAATTACATGGATTTGGCATACGGTGTAACATGATTGGATAAATGCACAATGAGTTTTGGTGAGTTCTGATCCCCGCATATTTCCATTTTTTTGTCGCTATCTAAACAATCTTCCGGAACCTGCACCGCCATTTTGTTCATTGTCGAAACGTTGCAAGTTTTATAAATATTGTTTATATTAGTCTGACACTTCGTGGTGATCGGACTCACCACATTGAAACATGTCGGCCCACGACCAAGTGAGGGCTATGTTGGATGAATTGATGGGGACAGCTAGGGATGGTACGTAAATATCGGTGTTTTCTTATTTCCTTGTTCAACTTCCATGACCATGTTCATTTTTAGCGTTAGGTGAAAGCCGGAATAAGGACAGTCCCAGATGAAACTAAATCCTTGCAGATATGATCTTTGTAGTCTTTGTTTGGTATTGATATTGACAGTATTAATCACACATTTTGTCTTTGTGTGGTAGCCTATTAGTCATGCGTCGTCATTTATATTTGAAAGCCTTATTACCCCTTATTACTCTGTAAATTTTAACTTAAACTTTAAAGTAATATGTATCTATCATCATGTTATGTTAAGCTGTCAATCATTATCATCATAAAACGGTGCACAGGCATAGAAAATGTGGAGATAAAAGAATGAACACTAGTTGGGGTTACCATGATAACAATCTCTGATATCCCTACTCAGTTTTTTATGGTTTCCTGAATAACAAAACTGATATGCATCTTATAATATCCTACTCCAAATAATTAGACTGTTTGTCTAAGCTATTTCTTATATTTGGTCCGTCCCACTTAGTCTAACGAAGAACTGCATATCTGTGTGTGTGGAAAATTAAAACACATTGGGCAAGATAACTACAATATCTGTGAACAATTTGAACCATTTGGTAAATATGAAACACATTTGTAAACTCATACAAGCATAAAAAGATTCCAACTCACCTTTGCTGAATGGTGCACTAATGTTCTTTTTCTCTCCACAATTTCCCTATGGAAAATGAAATCAGTGTAATGGTCATTATTAAGGATGATTTTTATTTCTATTAATTGAGTAAGCTATACCATTTGCCGATGTATTTTTTACGTAATATGTGTTTCCGCACATTTATATGCAGTTCTTTATTTGGCTGTGATGATAACCCTTCCAAATTCATTGATGAAATTGGCCACCATAAAAATCTGAATAAGTAAGGCTAATAAACTCCTACAATTGTATTTGATGGGTTCTGATTGGTTGTGATTTCCTCAAATTGGGTACAAATGATTATTATTTATTATTTTTTATTAATTTGAAATAAACTTATAAAGTAATGTGGGTGTTGAAGTGAATCTTTTCTGTTAAGTTACAAGCGCATTATAATTTCTTTTACGTGCCAAATTGTCCTCTGTATTGCATTGTGATAAGGTTGACACACAAACAGGCCATGTAAAGTTATTAATATATGTCTTTAGTTATCAGCTGAACATGTGGCTTATGTATATTGATCAATAAATACCAATACTTGGCTTGATCAGTCTATAAGTATGACCTAGGTCAAATATTCAGCATTTTTTTTTTGCTGTATGAATGAGTTTTCTTTTGTTTTTGGCATTGAAGTCTCTTGCTGATAATACTGTTATGTACCATAACTTATGTTTTCTGTAGAAAAACAGTTTGTGTAAATCATCATGTAATTGATTTTCAGGATTTTTTACTATAGACACACATGAACGATGATTTTTTTCAAGTTTTGTGGACTATACTTTTAAATAGTTTTGGACATCTAATTTGTCTCAACTCTTTATTACACTGAACATCTGCATAATTTTCTGCAACAGTACCATGCTATATGTATATGTATATAGCATGTGTATTTTATCACCATTTTGTCATAATGTTAGGGTATGGATCTTGAATTGGCCATATTACTTGAACAGTATAGACTTTCTCATCATTAGAAACTTGTCTCAGAATGTATATTTGAATTTACAAATAGTATTAAATGAAGTTAATTGCTCTAAATTATACAAGAAGAATTATGCTGATCTTATGTGAAGTCTTTTCTTCATTTTTATATCACTAAAAAGACTACCATGAAATTTGTCGGTAATTCCTCTAAAAAGCAAGCATTTCTTTCTCAGTTTGGAAAATTTCATTTGTAAATGATTATGTAATATATAAATATTATTATATCACATTCTGCACTTAACAAATTTAAGTTGAAACAAAACTTACTTTGGGGTTTATTTTACTGTCTGTTTCTTGAAGTAGTTTACTTGTCTTATGCAAGCTCATTCAGTTTGTTTTTATTATTCCGTTTATTGACTGTATATTTTTCTCCAGTTTAAAACGTTTCTTTTCAAATGTCATATAACTCCATTATCAATTACTGCATTGTTGTTTTTTAAGGGGGCTTTACATTGCGAAGTCTTGGCAGCAATATTGCAAAGCTGATGAACACTGAGCCGTGAGTTAAATATGAGTTGTTATTTTCAGGAATTAATCTTTGTTTTCTATGTAACTCATTTATATGTACTCAAACATGCCAAATTAGTTTGACCAACTGATGTATATTGACCTCTCTGTCTCCATTATGAAATTATTTTTGGCAGTGAAGTCTTAGATTTTCAACAGTAAGAAAAAATTTTGTAACTGATTCTCAGTACTTGAATATTATGCTCTAGTGTTTACTGTAATTAGATGTATAATGGCAATATGCAGTACTAAGTTCACCTTTGGGACGCTGAGCATTTTTTTCAGGCCTTCTTGATAAGTGGGATAAAGTGAGGAAACATCGCAGTGTGTATTATTATTTTATGTCTATTTCTTACATCTTCAAAAAATTATGATAAGCATTAGAATATTAATTGAATGGTTCCATTTTTTAACTAGGAGATTACTCTTTAAATTGTTAATGAAATACATGTTAAGGATCTAGATCATGAATTAATTTTTGTTGAGTTGATTTCTTTCATCGCAAAAAGATTAGAGGAATTCAAGATGCTGATAAATGTACGTATTTTGCACCTAAGAAATATCCGCCATAGTGGGAAGGTCACTTCCAAATGTGAGCGATTTCAAGATTGGTACGTAACACAAATGAATTCAAGACTGCCCAATTAATTTGATATTCATAGTTGATGAGTTTGTTATAGAAAAGAAATCAAGATTGGTACGTAACACCTGAGAATTAGAGATCAGTGTGAAAGCTTGTGCGATTGACATTGGTACGTAAATTGTAGAACTAAAGTATTAATCAGATAGGTATTCACCAGGACAATTACTGAAGTTGGGTTGGTTAAAAAAAGGATGGCTTCTGTAATGGGTACGTAGTTGAAGCAATTCTTAACAATATAGACCTAGGATGCAATCACATCTTAAATCCCCCTCTCACCTTACCTTAATTTTTTTTCTCAATTTTTTTTGATACCAGTATTTGAGTGTACTCAGGGAAAATTTGTTCATCTTATTTCTAATAATACTTTACTTCGATGTCTAGAAGGACGATGGAATAGTGGTGGATCAGCCGTGCTAAATACCTTGTACGTATGTGAAAACGACTCTATTGTAGTCTTAATAATAATGCTTTTCTTTCATGTAGCCACCAAAAGACAAGGAGAGATACTATAAGTTGCTGATAAAGAACTGTATGTATGAATGTGTCAATGATATGTTGATTTGAACTATATATTGATTTATGTACATGTATTCTTATATTCTTGAAATTGGAATCCACCTGTGTTATATACCTGTGACATTTGTAAGTACTGGTAGAGTGTAACAGAATATTAAGCTTGTTTGTTAAAATAATTTTCTGTGTGTTTACTTTCATTTTTGTTGATATTTATAGCTTTGTTCCAAATATTTGTCCCTGTACATTGGGAAATGAATGACTACTGTTACTTCACCGTTCAGTTAAGCCCCACATCCTGGATATCGAAACATTGATTGCAAAAAAGATAGATCAACATCTTAGCGTCTTTTTTGTGCACGAAGTCCAAATGACTCATTAGAAAATAGCTTTAATTTTATATATTTTCATGATATTTTTACTATAAGTAATCAATACTTCAGTCTAAGACATTGTTCAGAGACCTCCTAACATGTCTAGTAAAATGCATTCAATCAGTGAATGAATTGAGCAATTTTACACTTAACACACACCTAAGAATATCTTAGCCAAGGCAGGGCCTTCACTGTTTGGAATATTTTTTATATATTATATGAGTGTGGTTGGTTAATTTATAAAGCAATGTATTTTGAAGTTATGTTTCTCTAAACGCACATAGGAAAACATGCTTTGTTAGCTGAACATATGATGTGAAGGACTGAGACAGTAAATATGAGTTAATCTGTTTTGTCTGTTGACCAGATATTTATCTTGCTTGTTTCTTTATTTACATATAGTCACATAATTTCATTTTTATTTATGGTAATGTTTTTCCTTTGGTTGATGTAGCAAGTGATTTAAATTTTTGATTACTAAATCATAGGTTACCAAAGGTACATACTATTTCTATCAGTTATGAATGTGTGGGTTGGTATACTGATGTATAGAGAAAGTCCTCCATTTAATATTTTTTTCAAAACAAAATCTTGTTGATAAAGGCTTACATTTTGGTATACAGATGTTTCATTCCCAAATTATAAAATGTGTAAAGAAATATTGCAACATGTTTCTGTCCCAAATTTCAGGGGATGATATCATTGGAAAATGATATTTGGAAGCAAAACACTGCTTTACATTAATTATTCTTGGTAAAGTGATAATGAATCTGATTACATTTATTTGATGCAGTTTTCTATTTGGAGGTCTCTTCTTCTTCTGTTGTGGGTATTCTTGGCCATTAGGAACTTGCAACTTAGGATTTTATTATCATGATATCCATTGAATATTTTTAGGCGATGCCTCTCGGTGCCAGATGAAATTTGATGACCCTCGAGTATGTAAGAGTTTCCTTCTAAGCTGCTGTCCACATGATATTCTGTCTAGTACGGTAGGTGATATCATCTTCTTTAATCAAATGCTGCTATTTTTTGGTCCAGGGAAGTTCCTTGTAAACTACCTCTGCCTTTGGTATGTACTTGTGCTGCACAATTTGATACTCCAAATGTTATATTGCTTCTGAAAGAATGTCTTCTCAGACATTTCATATACATATATACGTATAATAGAGTTATAATGACAATTTTAAACTTTTCACATTGGTTTATTGTAATTCATTTTCTTAATGCATTGTAAAGTTTTGAAATGATACATTGTATATTTGTGTTTTTTAATGTTCTCAATTCCATGCTATAGATATTTTTCTTTCATTACAGAGAATGGATTTGGGTGAATGCCCTAAATATCATGATGTTGCTTTGCGAGCCGACTATGAGAATGCTTCAAAGAAGAAAGACTATTTTTATGACATTGATGTAAGTAATCATTTTGTATAATTAAATGACAGTTAATAGCTACCTTGCTACCTTACTTTCCAACTGATGGAACACATGTAAATATTTGCTTTGATATAAATACGCTATAAATTGCTTATACATGTTGTAATAATTTCACTTATGTTAGAAAAATATATTTTAGTCATGAAATTCTGTTCTTACAGCATTATGTTTTGGTTTTTTTTTTGTCAGGCAATGGAACACTTACAGACATTCATCAGTGAATGTGACAGAAAAACAGAAATGTACAAACGACGGTTGAAGGAAACACAAGAAGAATTGTCAGAGGAAGCAAACAGCAAGGTATTAATTGTTTTTTTAATGTATAAGTAAGTGTTAGATTTATTCAGAATACTGTCATCAATTCTTTTATCTTAACAGTTTTACTTTGCTTTAAAAGTCAACATTAGGTTTCAAAAATTACGTTTTAAAATCATGAATTTAAGAGTGTAAGGTCAGAATTAGTTATAAATGAGAATTCTGTTTGAGGACATGTCTGAAAGCTCATCTAATCAGATTTGTTGGTTGTGATGTAGTCTGAACGACCATTGGCATCACTGTTTTATTAGGTTCTCAGTGCATTGGTCTAGATGTTTTATCTTGGTATATATACAAGATGGTATATATCATTTTTCCTGTCCATTAAACATTTATATGTACTTGCTATCAGGAATTTATGTTGCACTTGATATTACTTTTACTGATTTTAGGCTGAATCAATCCATAATCTTGGTGAGGAAATTGGAACTAAGCTTGCTCGAGCTGAAACTTCAGGTGCTGAGGGTAAGGTAGAAGAATCCATGCAATTGCTCAATGAAGTAGAAGAACTGAAGAAAAAGAAAGTGCTGGCTGAGGTATTGTGTATTAAGCTTTTCTCAGTTTCAGATAGATAGGACTATTTTAATTTATCAAACAGATGTTTAGGAAAGTGACTGTTAATCATGCTATTTGGTCTGGTTAATTTCTAGTCCATTTTCCCGTATATGTTACACGCAATGAAACATTTTGTTTGATTTTATTGCTCAGCAAACATTGTTTTATATAAAATTTTCTCTCTTTATGCATTAATATCTTGCATCTAAATAGATGGATACATCATTTTGCAGCAAGAATACAAGAATTCCATGCCAGCTTCCAGTTATCAACAACAAAAGCTCAGAGTGTGTGAGATTTGTTCAGCATATCTTGGAATTCATGATAATGATCGTCGACTTGCGGACCATTTTGGGGGGAAGTTGCACTTGGGGTTTATCACAATTCGAGACAAACTTGCAGAATTGAAGGTATGCTGTATCTTGTGTTTTACAAGACAGAGTTATTATTCTGTACTATAATCTGTCTGACTGAAATATATTTGTTATTGCTCATATCTTAAATGCTGAATGGTAGAACTTAACATATGTAGGTTTAACTTAAAGCATATGTAAGTCTGTTCATCAAATCTTTACGTTATGGACATGATTTTTAATCGGTGAAGTCTTAGTTTCTTCTTTAGCTTTAGTTTATATAAACATCTATAAATATTGGACTATGAAGTATAGTTATGTGCATGAGCATGGGAATTCATATGCTCTGTTCAGTTTTAAATTGCACTTTAATGTCTCATGGACTTAAAATAAGAACAACTTATTTTTTAGTCTACACATGCTGACAGAATACGTCAGAGAGGAGAAGAAAGAGAAAAACAGCGGCAGAAACGTGAAGAAGAAAGGAAGAGGGATGAAGATGACAGAAGGAGAACTAGAAGTCGTAGTCGCAGTCGAAGACGTTCTCGGAGTAGAAGTCGGTCACGTAGAAGGAGATCTCGTTCAAGATCAAGGTAAAGATTTGTTTTAAGAACTAACAACTGTTAGTTAGAAATTCCAATCTTGAGTCTGCTATTTGTAGTAGAATATCCTTGCAATCATTTCTATGCACTGTCAGTAGTCTAAATTCATCTAAGGCCTTAATTGGGCAATTGTCTGTTGGATTATGTGATAAAGTGTTGTTTTGTTATTGATAGTTTTATTTTAAAGCACATTATTTATTGTGTCTATTGATGACATTAAGTATTAAAGTCTTATGTCTGCAACTTCATCATTTTATGTTGATCTGTATCTACTGTAGTGATGATTGGAATGTTTTATCTTGTACAGGCGATCAAGATCCAGATCTAGACACTTCAGAAAAAAGTCTAGGAGGAGGTCAAGGTCAAGATCTCGAAAGTCAAGGTCAAGGTCTAGAAAACGCTCCAGGTTTGATACATATTGGATCTTTAATAACAAAATATCCAAGTTTTTTTTCTAGAGATATCTTCATTTAAACTTCTTCGTTTTTGTGTATGCACTGTTTTGAAAATTATTTACTTTAGTATTTAAATACTGCATGATCCCTTGAAAAATCTACCATTTGCTAAAAATCTAAATCCTTATTGTTTGTGCTTAGGTTCATTTAAAAAATATTAAAGAATTGGTATTTTATTTGCTTTTCTGACTTGACTCTAAAATTGATATTTGTATAATTTTGCAGAAGGTCTCGTTCTCGATCAAGATCTCGCAGACACAGAAGCAGGTCAAGAAGTCGATCCCGCCACCGTAAATCTCGCAGGAAGACTCGCTCTAGGTCAAGGTCCAAGAGGCGTAGTGCCAGTGTAGAGAATGGTTCCAGGGTATCTTCACCAGACCATCCTGCTATTGAAGATTACTAGATTTCTAGTGACTCGTGTTTGAAATAAGTATTTTCTATCATGATGTCTTCATTCGAAGTGGTTTGGATAATTACCATGTTTCTTGCAATGTAAATGAATTGGGTACAGTGAAAATGATTGCCATGGAGATAGCCTGCATGTTTCATATGTTTAAAAATGAATGTGCTGTTGATAATGAGTACATTCACTTTTCAGTGCTAAAAATAGTTTCAATCATCATCTTGTAGCTGTGACTTGCTTGTACACACATACATCATTATTAAGTGGTCAAATAACTGTTTAATTGAATCCTTGGTTTTATGGTTAATTATTGCTCCATTTGGTTATCCCCACAAATTTTACCAAAGTAAGATTTTCTTCGAAGTGATTATACAGAGTCATTTATATACCTTAACATTTTTTGTTTTCCTCTCATAATAAAGGATGTTTTATCAACAAAAGTAAGCAGGCTCTGTACGAAAGTTTTGTCTCTATCTTTAAAGTTGTTGTGTGTAATTAATGCTCATTGTCCATGAGTTTGGCCTATGATTCAGTTTGCTCATTAGGTTTAGCATCAGGATATTAGGAATACAATTACAATGTTATTGATGTATTTTTTGTATCAAGGTTACTTAAAATTTATTGATACACTAAGCATATATTCAGTTATTTGTAATAAGAAGTAACAAATGTGTAAAAATACAGTTCAAATTATGCATGACAATAAAATGAAAATGATTTCTTATCATATTGGTTTTAATTTGACATAATTATAAAACATTCTAATTAATGTTAATTGGTATCCTTATGTTGCTCATTTGAGCATTATTTACCTATGAAAAGGTTAATCATAATAATGAATATTCAGTTGGAATTTTGTCTTTAGTACAGTCAATGTTTATCATTTCATCTTCTGAGACCAACTATGACTTTGACCATGTCAAACATTAAATTTTATATTGTTTCAAATGTTGTCCAAAACAGTTGATTATGTTATAAATAATTCTGCTCTAGTTGATATCTTCTTTTTGCTGGTGTATGCTTTTATTGTTTATGTCATTGTATCTGTATTTGACTTCATATTAAATAAGTGTTTTGTGTTTTTTGGATTTAATAATCTATCACAGATTTTGTTGTTAATTCAGATTTTAACTAATGAAATGTGCATCATACATTCATCCATGAGGATGTATTTGTGAATTGTTTTCCTGATTAGGTCATTCACCATCCATGGCTTGGACATCATATTTCCATTACACAAGACAATTCTGTATGGATATTTTATACTGTCCATGATGTTAATTAGTGGCAAGTTAGTACGTCCCGAAACATGATTGTAGCCATGATTAAGATTAACTTACTTACATGGAAGAGTTATTAGTCACTGTTACACATTTATGGGAAAACTGCACTTGTGTTTAGTTAAATCAATGCATGTTTTGTTCAGGTAACACCTCTTACATTTAAGTTTTTGTTACTTGTATGTCTAAAACTAGTTGATGGAGACTTCACAATTACTGGACAATATAATGATGTAATGCCACGAATTCTGCTGAAATTACTTCTTTTTGTCAGTTCAAATTTAACTCGTGAACATACAGGTATTGATGATTATTTTATTTTTCATTGTTGAATCTTTGAATCATTTTCACTTTGTCTGATCTATGTTCATGTATGGTTAAATAAAACAATTTCTTTCATAATTGTTGTTCATTGTTTTAAGTAAAACAGTGTTGTAATGCTTCCTCTGACAAGTGAAAATTGGCTAAGTTTAAGAAGGTCCACCACTCCATTTATTTACCAATCAAAGAAATTCAAAATCTGATGTTTTTAACAATGGTTGATGTTACAGAACCTGTGCATCTTTTATAGTGATTTTGATTGAGGTCTTAAACCATTCAGGATAAATTTTGTGGCTTAACTATGTCCTGTTGTATGAATGTTTTAGTTATTTAAAACTGAAAGACTTAGTCAAGTGAGTGTATGATTAGTCTACATATGATAAAACCAATCAAGGGATGAGATAGCCAATGTCTGCTGTACATATATTTATCATAAGATAAACGATACACGGGTGCCTCTGGATCTGGGGTCCCATTGCAGAGGCACATCTTGGCTAAGATAATAGTTTTCTTAACTTAAATACCTTGCTAAACTTTGATTGTAAATGAAAGTGTTATAATTATGCTACTGTTTTGTAGATCGACTCACATCGGTTAATAGACATTTTCAGCTTATTTTGACGATGATACTGACCAGTTCTGCTCACATGACAGGGATCGTCTTAGAGTAATATTGTTCTCATTAGATATTGAAAGGCCAAAGAAAAAATCAAATATCTACTTCCAGTATAACCAGTCAAGCACGTATAAGTATTATTCAAAATTTACTAATTGGTCTGCTTTCTCACAACAGATATTCTTATACAAAACAAATGACAGGGGAAACATCCGAGATTTTAACATCATTGCATAATTCTTCGGCAAACAGCATCACGCATGAACATAGGTCACTGTTGAACAGAAGTTCTATGTTTTCAATATGGACAAGATCTGTTCCTACTTTTTGTACAATTGGGTAGATTGTTCACTCCAAATACTTTATGTTTTGGGTATGAGAGGATGAGGGTGCCTGATACTGCTGGATCCATTGATGGCACATCGCATGAGATTTACAGGCCAGAGCGTGAGCCATAGGGATGGTACTGCCTTGTGCATTGAGGGTAACATTCAATTCACACCCAGGTCACACATAAGGTGTGTATTTTTAGGACACTGAAATGGTGCACAGCAATTGAAAAGATTATGAGTGATTTACCTTTTCCTGTACAGTATGTGCTGCAAATAAAATTTATCCCCAATAGAACACCTCTTATCACGCTATGTAATGATTTAAATGGTGCTTTATAGCGGTCATGTAGTGCCCATTTTTAATGAAAGGTAAAGGAAACAAGCATTATTCGTGTAAAAGGATAATAAATTAATAAGACTGAAGGATAATTGATATAAATTGGTTAAATTGATTTGTAGTAAAAATAAAGGTGTGTGAGACTAATCTTACTTACATTGTATTACTGCTAAGTAACTGACAAAGCCATACACCAACAACTCAACAAAAGAATACAAAGAATGTTGGGTTTCGTAAAACGACACTGCCAAATTGAAATCATACTAAGTTACTAGTGTCTCCATAGTCTAGTGATTATTCTCTGACTAGTAATCACTGACTCCGCATCGCTGAGTTCGAATCCTACCCGAGACCAGAAAAGAATCAATTATGAAGAAACAGTCCAGCTAGTAAACGGAAAGTCAGTGGTTCTACCCAGGTGTACACCCAGGCTCTTCCTCCATCGAGAATAGCTGGAAGAGTCGCCGTGTGACCCTGGCTGTCGGTGAAACCATGAACCCAGCAAAAAACTAATTATTGACTTTGCGGCGACATCCACGATCATAACTGTAAACATACGTAGCTCATGTTTGCAGATGCAAATAATTAGAAATTATATGTAAACTTTTAATAAAACTTGCTTACTAGGCACACGAATTGTTTCAGTCATTTTGATTTAGTTGTGTTGAGACGGGCCCGGCTATTTTGTCGTTTTCCGTATCGTATTCGTCATCGTAGTTGTAGGCACTCGGTTTCCGTGATTTTTAACTTGGGTATTATCTTATTTCCTATGGGTTTTGTGGTGATCTTGAAGATGCGGTAAATGAATCTTTGTGAATGTTTTTATTGCACGATCAAGTGTATGTATGTATCTGTGATCAAAATTAATTCGATTTGCGAGCACCTACATTTATGGAGGAATCCCAATTAACTTGGGCATTATTTGTATTGTCATAAGGTCTAAGATTATCATAAGATCTAAGGTAAGAGATTGCATAGACAAAGCCAGAACGTTAGGTTGATAGTTACAGCCCCTGATTTTAAACAAGGGAATTTTGAAATATCCTTGAACTTCATGACAGTGTCTTGTATATGTATACACTTCTGGTAAACATCTTTGAAACTGTGGATTTTATGAAGCTGATTATTTTCAGTATAATGTTGTTATGGGAACTTTAAGTGTAAAAGAGAATTTCTTCGCTGCCCTGAGATTGCCATCTAGTGTCACACCGGAGGAAAGAGAGCAAACGGATGATGATCAGTCAATGCCAAGAACGGCTATCGCTAGTACTTTATTACACGGTATCAAAACAGATGAAATCTGGCTAACACATCGATGAACCAGAAAGTTGGACATGAATGGTTCTGAGTATAAGCAAGTGATGATGAAGTGAAGTAATAACTTATACTTAGCAAACGAGTACTCGATAAGCGAGAAGCTACTCCGTACATGTTTTGCAAAGGTTAATGAATTCCACAAACAAACTTATTAGTTACAATGACCTCACAGTTTTTCAACCCGCATATCCACCAGCTATCAAAAGACCAGAAGTCGCCAAATGACAGCATGTCGAGCCCGCTGAGACACTTGTTATCGTCCTGAAAAGGTTGTCCATTATTTTTTTAACACTTGCATATTTGAATATTGGTTACATATCTATGAAATCTGCAATGTGAAATGTACAAATATGCAAGTATTACACTTGTAAAAGGGCATTTCCTGTATCAAAATGGCAAAAAATACGCTGCTATTCAATAAAATTATGAGCCACTGATGAACCACGATGCCAGGCTCAGACATTGTAATCAATGACATCTTTCAATAGAGATCAAACAAAAAGTCAGTGGGTAGGATAAAACAGTTATACAAAATCATTGACAATGCAATGAAAATGGTTCAAGCATATTTGTCAATCGTAATAAAGTGTAATATATCGGGTATATACCAGCAAAACATCAACTTTAACACCAAAAATATCTATAAATGTCAAAATGAGAATGCAGACATCGTGAAAGCAGCGCGTTTCCTCTCTGAGATTCAGAGAATACGACTCTGTATCACGGTAAAACCCGTAAGCGGTACCAGTACTGTCAGGATAACAACGGAACTGCCCGTAAACATTACGAGGATTTTAATAGAGTACTTGAATGAATATAACTCTGCCATAATTTATAATGATTGTCAAACAATCCTTCAGTAAAATTATTTACTCGAATACATGATAAAATATTAGAATATAATACTTTTGACAGCTAGAAGTATGTTGCCCTAAATTCCGAAGGCTAAGTATAGACCAACTTTTGTCTTCTGATAAGATCGTTGAGAGTACGAAATCCACTTTGTTTTCATGTTACTTGTTGTTTTTTACAATAAATCACTTTTCTTTATTCTATAATGATTAGTAGGAGCGTACGTTATACAAATTCAAGAAGCCGAAAGTTTAAATTCGTTTATTTAGTGGCGAAAACCGTTCAAGTTTAACAATTTTAAACTTAGTTTTTTTCAATGCTAATTGTGTTCAAATGTTCGTTTCCGTAAAAAATTGCACACAATTTACGCGTCTTCTTGTGTCACAAAATTAATTGATACGGCATATTAATTTGATTGTCTGCAAAGTAAACTTACTATATAAGTAAAGAAACGATCATCCTACTCCATATTTTATCACGTATACTTTTAAATTAAGCGGATATCTTGCTGCGCATGATAATGTAAAACAATTACATTTTCACTGGGTTTAACGCACTTTTTTAACAATTGTTAGGTTGCATACAGCAGTCGATTCACCGAACCAGTTTTCCTAGATTGCATTCAAACAAGTACCAACTTAACCTTCTACCAAGAGCCGGCAACTTCTCCACATATGGAGGAAAATCGACATTTTTGTTACATTTTCATATGAAGATAATTATGACCTGCCACATTAAAAGTCCAGTGCACTAACCACTGGACCACGGTCGCGGCGCACTTTTCCATTTGCAGTTGGTTTATAAGAAGAACCAGGAAAAATTAGATGAAATTTCAACTTTTTTTTCTCAACGAATTCCTTCAAGGAACATCTAAATGCACAGAGACAATTTATTGTTTATATTATACCTCGCTGCATAAATAAAGTGCTCTACATTTTAATTTATCCCATCTAAAGCAAGGTTCAAGGCTAGCAGTGTATGAAGACTGGTTAATTTATGTGATACCTACTTAGGATATTTCAATAAAACGTAACGAGAACTTGACTGTATAAATTATACGTTGATATACCCCGCATATTTAATGATCAATGAAAATGAACTACATTCATAGTTTACGACTTTCTTTTTTTCACTTTTTCACTGCGTTTAACGCGGTTTTCAACAATTTTTCTGTTATATATGGCGGCTGGTTCACCTAACCAATTTTCCTGGACTATATGCTTGTAGTAACCAGTACTATCTTACCCTTCCACAAGGAGCTGGCAACTTCTCCACAAATGGAGGAACATCGACATTTTGTCAAATTTTCATTCAAAGGTATGACCTGTCGCGGCCGAGAATTGAACCAGGATTGCCCAGTTGCTTACCGCTGGACAACGGTCGCGGCTCTCTTGTTTCATAGTTGAACCGTTTATAACATTTCTCGGATCCTGTACTCACTGTTTGTTTTCACGATGTGAAACAATTTCAATCACACCAGCTCTCCTAAGATGAACACGTGGCAACAGTTTCATTATTGCGTGCAATTGTACCTAAGTGACAACTAATCACAATCCTATTCAGTTTATAGTTTGGTAATAATATACTGAAGAAAAAGATGCGTGGTCTCATTATATCATAGATAGAGCATTTTTGGTAGATTCTGACACTTATTTTTTTTAGTTAAGGCAAAAAGCACAGATCTGTTCACAGAGTATCATAGGGTTCGAAACCTTAGCGTAAAGCATTTCAAATATAGTAATTTGTCAGAGCCAGACTAGTTATGTTCGCCATCAGAAAGTAACAGTTATAGTTTAAAAGAAAAAAAAACAGATAAAACATCTTTCGCGCACCGTTCCTTCGCATTGTTAACAGGATCGTTTATTTGATTATGTGCAATACTTGTATGAATATTAAAACGATGGCATCCATAAATACTAAGCTGGAGGTAGCTACGAGTAATTATCTGAATTTTATGAGCTAGCAACTATAGTAAACCAACCTATTCCGATGTACATATATGCTGGTTACAAGGAGCTGGAGAAGTTTCATTTCAGGTTTTAGCACGTTCGCGATATGTAGTTTTGAAACAAACAAAATATTGTACTAAACCGGCCTAAATCCCAAATATTCCGGCTATTTATAGGCGGCATCACTTGTGCTTCACTTGTGATATGGTCGTAATTTATGTATTTGGTCTATCGTTCGAGTAGTCAAGTCGTAAATAAAAACAATTATGTGAGGAGAATGGGACGAAGTTCCGGAATGAACGGACTTGCGTGGCGGCGGCTTCACCTATTGCCGTCAATACATATTGATATGATAACCCACTAATAACTGCTCTTGTTGGAATTTTCAAAAACATAACCATTTAATATTTTATATCTTGCAAATTGATAGAAAATTCACCGGATTAAGTGATCTAAAATATATAGGAAAATCAGGTAATTTTTTTCTAATCCATGAGTTCTATCTATATTTTAATTCAAAGACACATGCACTCGTACAATTAAATATGTTACATCGCATTCAAGTATCATTTAAATTATACAACTGACCTGTTGCAAATAAAATGGAGTCTAAGAAGATTATGAAATAACATTTGAACCAAAATAGTCAAACGCTGACCCATATTCCAACAAACATATTATTACATATCAATTAATCATAATGGAACTAATACGAATTTTGATAAAAAAATTAACAATAAAAATGAACTCTTTTTGCCCAAAATACGATTCGCCAATGTAATTTACAATACCGAACATAATATAATATTGGGAAATTTCTAAGCACATATAAATTCGATGTTTGCGAGAAAATATTTGTAATAAACTTTTACAAAACTTGTTTCTCAGGACCACAGGTGCTTGTCATATTTTCTCGTATTTTATTTTCTGTATAAGCATATGAAGAACTTAAACCTCTAGTGAGGGGAAATCATTGTATCCAAGACACATTAAGAACGTTTATAGAGAAATGTTAAGTGTACACTGCACAGTCAACAGAAAGTCCCGGATGACCAACGAAAATTTTCATACAGTGGATGACATGAACAAAGACAAGCATAGACCAGGGTGAAAGGTGCCCCTTTCTTTGCATTCACGCATGTAACAAACACAGAAATTTCCAATGTTACATCGAAGTTTCTAACGCAAAATACTTGTCATCTTCAACTCCTGGATCAGGGAATCAACCTCACCTTCAAGACAATTTATTGAAAAAAACTTGTAGAGTCGTCGCCTTATTCTTACAATATCCTATCTACCAATTTGGTGTTTTTGTGAAAAATGGGTTTAAGGATTCAACTGATCATAGATTTTCATGTCATTAGACTGAATAAAATATTGTATGCTTTAATTGAAACTGAATAAAATTGACATGATGACATAAATTTTGACATTTAAAAACTGGCGTTTTAAAATTAAGAAAATATAATTTGGAGATTGAGGAAAAAGGACAAAAAATGTAGCAGAGCCGAAAATTGGACATCTTTATTGTAAATAAATAGCATTGTCTGCATTAATAAACACTCAGCTTATATTTGGTCTTTATTAAAGTTGTTTCTGGTATACAATGTTTTGGTGTGAATTTGTGATCTGTCTTTGATACGTTTTGTCTTGATAAAGTGTTGAATAGATTCACAAAGGACGAATATTAACAACCAAAACGGTTTACAGAAACAAAGAACTCCTATTGTTTTTAGAAAATCTAAGACAATACCCTCAAACAAAACATTTATTTCGTCGAAACAAGAGAACTGTTGAAAGCTATTAAACTTACATAAAAGAAATAACATGAAAAGGACCATTTTAACTCAAAAATAGCTCTAAATACATGTATATTTCAAACACAAACCATTAGAGACAGAATGATTTTTCCGAAAAAGTCCAGAAACAATAAAAGACGAAGACAGACCGTGGTGGCTTTTGTTGGTTTGGTGGTTTCTCGTGATAAATTTTACACAGGCTTTCCATGAATAGTTGATCAGCTTGTAGTATAAGCGCAGCTCGCTCTCAATATCAAGAAACAAATGCAAAACAATACTGATATCGTCATTTATTTATTAATCAATGGTGATCATAACTAATATTGAATCTTCCGTATTGCTGACAGGCGATTCTTCAACTACAATCATATTTCTTTTTGCAACGGTGCCATCACTTTTGTCCAATAGGTTGACATTCGGAGCATTTATATTATTCATAGTTCTTGTGCAGTTGTCCAAATCTGCTATAAGGTTAATTCAATGGTGAATTTATTTCATTTTGTTATGAAAATGGAGATAGGACACTTTAAGAGTTAGGCGACAAAGTGTAATTGACTGTGCAGAAAGCGCGCAAAATTTGTCTAAAAACACATCTAGAAGACTTGAAAGTTAAAAGCATTGAAAAACGTTTCCTTGCTACTGAATTCTTTGGATCTCAACAAGCCGAGAACCCTGACACTGAAAAAGAGTATGAAGATGGCAATTTTCTTCAGATTCAGATTCTTCAGACGCCCGGAAAAATTCTTTTATTGCAAGCGCTACATCATTCGAGACAGCCAGTGTTTGGGTGATTATGAACTTGATGAACAGTTTAGTTGAGCTACAATTGCTAGGGGCTGAAATGGATCATACTGATGAGCTGCTCGCTTGAAAAATCTTCAGCTATCACGAAATAGCCTATAGAATGGAAAGTGTTTTCAAAAACAGCAGAAAATGTTAAATAATAAAAATATGTTAAAATAAAGATTAGATGTGACCTTTGTTGAATGTTTGATGTATTTGCAGAGTGATATATTGTACCATTTGTTTACATGAGCAGTATTTACTACATGTACGTACTGTGTTTCTTTGCTGTTTCTGAAATGACAATAAAATGATTATTTCTATCAAAATAATATCACTTTTGTTCAATAAACAAATTAAACTGTATACTAGTATTGAGTAATTAAATTTGTGTGCTCCATATTATAAATTCAAAAATGACTGACATATATATGCAGTTCTTTCATTGCAGAGGAGCAGACCTTTTATAATAATCTATTAGGCGGTGCGTGCAGATGACCATTTATTCTATTTTTCAGAGATGTCCGTAGATCCAAATGCCGAGGTGGCTGACTGGGTAAACATTGTGGTTCCAACAGGATCTGGGCTTCTGTTTATCATTGTGATTGTGCTGTTGTACTTCACAGACAAAGAAATTCCTGTGGAAACTTTGGAACGTTTCGTGAGTTTTCTTAACAATATAATGTCCCCAAGAGTACTCTGAAATACATGAAAACTTCTGAATCCACCCTAAAGGCCTCTGTGTTTTGAAAATATTCCAATAAATAGCACATCGTTTAATTTTGTGTCGAAATTCCTAGTGTGCTCTTAACCAACTTAAAATTGTATTTTTCAATTTCTTCGTTTGATCTTACTTCAGTATCAGAGAGATGGTTCTGTCTTAATGACTCCAATTACTGTAACAGTGATTCATTAAAATCATGTAGAGATTGATATACTGAACTTTGAACACTCACTTCAATTTTAGACGATTTTTTCTACTTTACAGACCCAGCTGTTCTCTTGCAACAAATCCGTGAAACCGTCTAGGCAATACTACAAAGATTTACACGTGTACGGTTATGCACCGAACACCCAGAAAGGAACCTGTAGTGATGCGCCAATCAAAACTGGACTTGTCAACGATGGGTTCCAGCCAGACGCGCAGTTTACTCACTTGTAAGCCTCGAAATACAGTCGAAACAAGAATGAAGGACGTAAGATTGGACATGGGACCAGTCTCATAAAATCAAACGTTTATATGCTTTATATTTGTAATTCAGTGATTCGGCAAAAAACATATCGCGAAGCTAATGAATGAAATTGGAACTTTACATACATGTATCACAATTCATATAATCAGGGCCTTATTATGTTTGTGTCTATTTATTAAATTGAAAATCGAGACAATTACGAGCATTCTTAGACTAGAATAAAATTGTACCTAAATCCACTTAGATTTGCTCAGTACAGAAATTCGTTCGAATGTGAGATGCATCGATATAAAATTCATACATCCGATAGAGATATGCAGGGATATACGTGAGAAGCTTAGTATGAACATTTTATTATATGTTATAAATGCCGTTCAATAATACTGTAGTTATTTACGGCAACACATTATATTGAATCTCTGTACATATCTTGAGAAACGGGTTTGTTATCAGCGTCATTTTTACATAAAATGTGTAAAACGGCATTAGATAAATTTTCATGACTTTAGAATGCCGGAATGAGGTAGATCAACCGAGAAAAATGGATGGTTATAGGGATTTTATAATGATGCATTGAAACAAACAAGGCAGTCACACATATGGCACACAGATCCCTTCCTCAGTGGGGCTTCCTTGTTAAATTCGGGGTTCATCAAGGGGCAATGTTACTTCTTTCATCCATCGCATTGTTGATGATAGTTGATTGATTTTGATCACGCGGTGACCATACGCTTGGCAGTTTTATAGCACTTATTTTCTTTGTATAAACATTCTCTGTTTACTTGTTAAATATACTATGTAAATATATTCGTGCATTTTTATTAAACGGAAAAATGACACGAAAACTTTTATTTGTGTTATTATGTCTACACATTGGCGACAATTGTGTTTTACACTAATTAAGTGTAAATCAATTTATATTTGTCTTATATGTGTTATATACATGTACATACATTCACGTAAAGGCAAAAGTTGACTTGAGTAGTTCCACTTTCATATAAACAGATAAAATGTTAAATTACGTTTTTACGTTAGTATAAATTGAACACATCACATATCATGTGAGGATCATTTAAGTATGACATGATGTTTGGTGACGTTTTTTATACGTGGTACTTCAGAGTTTAAAATCAGTGTACATTTTACTGATAGCGAGATGAAATTATTTATCGAAATATGCCCACACATGTCTTATCAATGATTAATCGAGGGAATTAGCTTTTCGTAAATGCAATAGCATCGTCACAGAAGAGATTTTTGTGTATTTAAGTCAGCAAGGCATTATCATATGTTAAAATCGTTTTGATTCGTACACAACCGTACAATGCGGATGTGCTGAACTAATGATTATAAATAGGCTGTATTTTGTTACACACATTGTTTTTATTGCTGTATTAAAATTTGGACTGGACCGACAACAATATGTCTGATTTTTGACAATAAAAGCAATTACAGGCTTCAAGGATTGCGGTGTAAGTTGAAAAACAGCCAGAAAGCAAACTTACACGATAAAAATGCAAATACATTTAAAGTTTACGTATATAAAAGCCTGTCATCAAAGCAACATTTTTACAAATCATACATTTATTAATTGGATATCAAGTATACTTAGGAAAATATTTAATGCAAGCGATGTTTTCCAGAAAATCCGGTTTGGATAAGTAATTGAAAACGTATAACAGATATCTGATAACGAACATAATATATATTTTTTGAAATGTTCGCGCAAAATCAGATGATTAATTAAATACAAACTACAAACCATCAATTATATATTTTAATTAATCTCTCTGGATGCATTGCAAAAAAGACACACGCTCATCTAGTAGTACAAAGATGATAAATGTCAATGAACTCAGTATCAGCCATATATATTTGTGCATAAAGTTCAACGTCAAGGATACAAACGTGTGAATAAGCTCACATCTTCATGAAATTGTCCCAGATAATGAACAAAGAACATGTAACCAGTTCGACTTTACATCTAAAGTTGTTACAATTTGAATCAGAAATACATGTTCTGATAAAACGCCGATGTCAGAAGGTTGGTTTATCCACTTGTAATACGAATATACAGGACATATCCGCGGGTTTAACCGAGGCTATAATATAGAACATCTTTATATCTCCGTATTACAGGTGTTCTGTATTTATAACCTGGATGCATACTGTAAACCACTCAATAATCTCAGTTGTTTATTCTTTTTAGAATGAATAAAATACCCTGGTAACATGTTCGGTCTGTGGTTATGACTAAAGTTGAAGATAATTCTCAGAATAGTGTTTTGCTATTAGTCAAATTTAAAACAACACTCGAATGAACCAATTAAATGATTCAATTGTGAGACGGTGTTTCAAGTTCGGATTTACAAACCAACAACATAGCAATAACATTCATTTTAAACATAAATATTTGATAAGTGTAATTCACACAAATAAAGTTTTATTATTACACGAACTACCGCAACAAACTATTCGAATTATAATTGTAAGTTATTAGATCATTACGTTCACTAAATATCATGCTTCCAATTTATATACAATTTGATTTTTTATCGGTAAAAATAGCCATAGATGTGGTTGAAATAGGCTGAAAAAGTTTAAGATTTTATTCAATCTATGTACCAAACGTGTATTGCGACGTCCTGCATTCGATTTTAAAATCAGGTTAATATCTAGAACATACAGTTTGTATTATTGGTTGTGAGAGGCTACACTCACCTTAAACAAGATCACAAAACCTAATCTTCGCGAATGAATAAACTTTACACCAATTTATGCTGTGTCACTGTAATGCGTTTGTGTTACTATATTATTATTTAAAGTCTGCATCCTACAGGAACGACAATACTGTACATGTAAACGTATGTGTTTAAATTTAATTTTGACATCGGCGAATTTTTACTCTACCAATAAACATTGATGAAGGTTTCAGGCTTTAGTGAAACTACTTAATCATTTAAAAAAAATGCGAAATATCATTTGGACATTTTAAGCAGTTTAAATGAAGTTGAATGTATCCATGGAGCACGCGTATGAAACAATTAAAAAAGAACTGTGCGGTACTTGGATTTTGGAGAGAAGTGAAAATGTGGAAGCCTATTTAGTTGAGATGGGTGAGGCAGAACTTTATAACAGTTCTTTAGTCTTTTATGTTTATTACTAAAGCAGAATTTGATCATTTCCGTCTGATTGATCATTATTTTCTTCTAAATATCAAATACATTTGCAACGTAGTTGTAGATTAATGAATAATGCATCTATTAATATCATTGCATAAACTTTTATAGAAATGCATATACACATTGTGTTATGTGTTAAAATCATTGTTTTGACAGTATAGGTGACGCTGGATATTTTGTCGCCTTGAAATGTAAACATTCTCCGAATATAAAGTTTTGAAGAAGGAATTTATCCTGATTTGATAAGTTCCTGAATTAACGGATTTGTGTGTCGTCTGAGAGATTTGCAAATACACCGATATTATACTGATATTGTAGTGTTTCAATTTAGATAAATGTTCATTTATATAATGTAAAAATAGAAAAAGTAGAAAACTGGTTAATACGGGTACCCGACCAACCAAAAACTGGTTAATACGGGTACCCGACCAACCAATTTAATGTTTTATATATCAAATTAGTTTTGCTATTTGGAATCAGAATTATTTTTCGTATTTATTGTAAAATTTAAGAAATAACCTCCTTTAAATATGTACTTGGGCACTGCAAAGATCAATTTTTATGGATGGACAAATACAAAAAAATGAGTTTATTGTGTAACTGAATGTCTACCTTTTTTCTTTCGCCGTATACCATGGGTTCATAAATTGTCGTGCAACATTTAAATTCGTGTATTCTTAGGATGACCTTATCCACTGTGGTACCAACGGAATTGAAAGAAATCACGGTAGCTGCCAACTTTTGTATCATTTCTCAGATTATTAAGCTCAGATGTCATATAGTCTTTGTAAGCCAGCATCTGATTGGTTGCATTTGCGTTTAGCGGCTTAGATATTAACCAATGAAACGAGTGACGTTTATATAAGATACATTATCGACGACGCTTTTTTATTTATTCATTCATTTTTGGAAGTTGTAAAAAGAGCTAATGATCGATTGATCCTCAGAAATGACGAGTAGAATTTATATATACAATATGTACAGTCTTTAAAAATAACATTTCTTTGACAGGGCTGGGAAATTGTGAGCGGAAAACGTATTCAACTGATACCGGAAAACAGACTATAACTGTCACTGGTGATATAATAGACATTAAAATGGTGTATGGAAAAAGAACTTGTCTGTCGAGTTTCAGACTAAATGAAGAGTTTACAATTAACGCAGGAAAACCTAGCAGGGTAATTTTTAAGATTTTTTACGAGTATGTAATTAAATTTAAGATACTGAAGTTACGTTTCTTTATTTGTGTCTGTATGTGTTTTATTTCATTATTTTCACTTGTGTGTCCGTATATAATAACCAATACCTGTAAAACTACAATTGTTGAAATACGGTAAAACCTCCATTAGTCACCACCTTGTTTTAACGACTGGTTTTAGATGTTTAATCTATACTTCACCAAAATAACGAGATTAGCTCGATAATAAAACATTTTTTTTCCAAAACATGGTCTTAATATCAAAGTTCTATAGTACATCCATATTTCAATGCATGGACATTATTCTATGGTAATGTACCACTTTTTTGTAATAGTTCATAATTCACCTACAATATCAATAACCAAACTGATTACTATGTTTTGTTATACACCACGTGATTGAAAAATATGGCTGGTAAAAGCTGAATACACTAAATGTGTACGAAGTGTTAGATTAACCTGTCTAGTTTTCCACAGAATAACGAGCGAAAGCTAAAAACAGTTTAATGGAACAAAATCATTATCAATTATGTTTCATTATGTTTTTAGTCTTTACGAATAAATGACCTCGATATAATTTCGTTCAGCCCGGTACATACAGATTATTGTCAACAATTGACTGACAATTTTTATGATTTTTTTACAGATCAATAATCAGAACATGGTATCGAGAGACTTAAAAATAAAACGTAACGATCTCGTTTTTCTAAATTATATTGTAGATCTATTTACATGGTACATATGATAATTGTATCATGCCAGGGTGGATCGATGATCAATGTTAAATACCCATAATTTGAGGAGGGTGTAGGTTTCCGAACGACTGATTGAAACGACATTTCCAGCTAATATCACAGTTTAATGATAAAGTTGTCAGTTATAAAACTATTTAGTAGAATTGCTTACAAAAGAAGTACACATCCAGTCTGTTTTAGTAATTTCATAAATTTGCAACTTAGAATTTTCTTAATCATTCGTTTGCGTCAATAAGTATTTATTGAGAGTATTTTTAATTATTTGGTTCTTCTGCCTTCATTGATTTTTATAAAAATGGCGTGGACACTAAGTCTACCCATGTTTAAATGTTTGCTTTTATTTTAAACTGTATGAATAAATGAAATAAAAATTAACCGTAAACATCGTACACATTCGCAGTAGTACAAAACTGATAAGCCTGGAATATATTTATCCATCCATTGAAAAAAGAAAACAATTGTATGTGAACGTTTCTATTTACAGGCTTTGGCCACGTGGGAGAATGATACACTAATTATGCGTATACAAAGAATAGACAGTGGTAAAGTGCAAATAATAAAACGAAAACGTGATGGGGCTACATTAATACAGGTAACCTTATCTACTACGTGTTCAAGCTGATTAGCAATTTGAAGTCGATGTATGTCAAGGTATGCATATAATAAAAGCACAGAACATGTACGCAAACTTTAACTCGAAAGATTATTATTTCTTGGGAGGACTAAAATAAAGGTTCGCAGCCAGCTTGATGAGGTTGTGGCTGATACCAGTAACCCTTCTCGTGGAGTCATGAGCGTAACTGGATCGACGTTTTTAGTACAAACAATGATAATACTAAAGAAATAAAAATTTCACAGACAGGATATCAGTATAATTTAGTTAATCTTTTGAAATGATTGTTTCGTGTTTTTCTTTCATTTTAGTCAATGACGTACAACGGAGTCACGTGTCGAAGACTCATGAGACGACAACCACCTTAATGATACTCACTGTGGTTTGATGTACGTCAGTGTCTCGGAAACATTCATCATTTCATCAAGAACAGATCTGTTTGCATTAAGACTTATGTACATATTAATGTATGTGTAATGTATATGTAGGAACACAAAAACTTCAAAGTGTTTAATTCATATTCACTGTATAGTATTTATTTAGCATTGTAGAAAGAGCATGTGTCCAGATGAACACAAACCTGTTAGTCATAAGAGGCCAGTTTACAATGATTCATTAAATAAAGTCATTTCAAAGACATTTTGAAGATTTGTCATTGTGTACCATTTAACTATTATCACACAGGCCATGTATTGTCTGAGTCATAGGGGGCTAGCACATTGAAGGGATGGTGTATAATGGCGCATTAGGCTTAAAATGGCCACACGGACCAAAAAAAACCTGTATTATATATATACATATACAAGGGTTACAACTTCCGAAATTACAGCTTCTGTAACTACGTAACTTTTCAAGAAATCGCTCAAATTTCTAATAACTTCCAATAACGCCATTTTACCCCATCCCTTCAACGTGCCAGCCCCTTGTGGTCTGAGGACACGAACCTAAGAGAAATTTTTAAAATGGATGACCAGCAAACGCTGTCTCCAAATTTATATCATTCTAATCAGACTACCACATCACCATCCCAAACATCCAGCTGTTTTTATTGTAGCAAGATTATCATTCTAGATGTGAAATTGACTATACATATATTAACCGAATAAATAATTACTGTTCATTATGATGATGCATACAATTTATAACATTTGTCCAATTATCTGATTAGATAACCAACAATCAATGAACTCAGTACTCAGGTTGATATTTTATGGATACAAGCACGTGTCGCACGATTTGTGTAAACCAAAATTGGGAGCTGGATATTTAAATATTTGCTTTGTGAATATATTAATATATCTGTCCTCATTATAACTGCATTTGCAAGCAGTTATTGCCAGTTTTAAACTGTTTTGACGTAACATCACACAATGAATTGATAACGATGATAAAAATAGGCACTTCACTCCAGGTAGTCCGGAGATTTGTTTTTAGCATATACTACAAAATGCACCTAACATTGATCCACACAGAAGAGTTAACAAAAACCTCTGTACGGACATGCAAGTTTAGATACAATACAATTTAGTGATTTTATCTTAAAACTTTTT
Organism: Lutraria rhynchaena; assembly: GCA_008271625.1. Lineage (NCBI taxonomy): Eukaryota > Metazoa > Mollusca > Bivalvia > Venerida > Mactridae > Lutraria > Lutraria rhynchaena. The sequence continues at coordinate 1,383,884 of VIBL01000071.1, forward strand.
AACACGTATGAATAGAGTATATACCTACACTACATATAAATCAAGAATGAATACAGTATTGTACAAATTTACCCAGAACGAGAAAAATTAGTTTGTGAATTTTCCAGTTTTATAACTCGAGTTTGACATACGAGTACATAAACAGTACAGTATTGCCTGGAATTAAATATTTTATTTATATTCTAAATTCATTTACATTACCCGTATGATACATTCAACGTCGCATTAATACAATCGACTTATGATAATGCTATTAACGTAATCGACCATTCTTCCGGGAGGAAAGCAATTCAAAATGAAACCATTAATGAAAATAATTATGTTGACAATGATATAACTGATAAAGTATTGAGGAAAGCATGGAAGAAGAAAAAGAAGAAGGAAACACGTTATTTACTATATTTATCTCCTGTATAATGTAATTGTTTTTCTGACTATATAAAACACCATCTCCTTGTAAACAAACAAACTATTATAGAGCAACAAATAATAACTATGGATTTATTGTATGCTCCACGTTTGGATACGTAACAGCGTAAACCAGCAACAAAGACGAAACATTTGACGATTGTCCCAGGATTCACTATAATGGATGCCTTGGTTATGTTTAAAGTTAAATTGCAAAAAGACAGAAAAGTGATGAGAAGAGACAAGCCGTCACAGCTCGATTCTCGAAGTCGGTGTAAATCTGCGTCCACCTGTTTTAACATTAAATTTGTAAAAAATATATTATTGAAGTCCTTGGTGATACAAAGACAATGACACATGAAACAACTGGAAATATACCACCCAACTTTTGCTAAGCACCAAATGTTTTAGAGCGAATATTTTCGGCAATGGTTTAATTGCAAATTTGATCTCACAAATGTTTTTATTCCCAATTTCATGTTTAATCACTTTGATTGAAGGACAGATTTAACATTTTTATTGATTTTGCATTAGTTATGTGCCAGAGAAGAGGAAGGCCCCTATATCCAAGATTTTTTGACACGCAACTTGTTTTCCAAATTTTCACAACCCCATTTATGTTTACAAGTTTAGACTCAGTAGCGTATGTGTGACCCATTGCTGACGACAACTGCTGGCCAACACCTCCTTATGCTCCCTATGAGGTTTCTGACAGTCCTAGCGGGGATGGCTGCTCATTGTTGCACCGATAAGGCCTCTAGCTCCTGCATGCTTCTAGGTTGCACCTGGCGAGCTGATATCCGTACCTGCAGCTCATTCCACATCTGCTCAATTGGATTTAGGTCGGATGATTGAGCTGGCCAGTCAAGGCGCTCAATACCCTTCCTCTGCAAGTAGTCCTGGACCACCAGGGCCTAACCTCGGATGTACCGCTGACCAGTCAGGGTGTATCTATTTAGCACAATAAAGACAATTGGTTCGTCCCAGCTGATGCCTCCCAACACCATAACTGTCCCACTCCCGTAGCGGTGGTTCTTAGCAATATTTCTTGCTTGAAACCTTTCCCCAGATATTCTCCAGATTCTCGCATGTCTGACAGAAAAGACTATGCAAAACCTGGACTCATCAGTGAAGAGAATATGTATCCAGTTTTGTCTGGTCCACTAACAGGCTCCCTCGCCCATTCCAAACAGGCCTGGCGGTGACGACGACGAGTCAAAAGAATTCTTATACAGGGTCTTCTTGATCGCAGATTACCCTCGAGCAACATTCTACGCACCGTCTTACTACACACATTGACCCCAGAAGCATTAAGGTCATTACGAAAATGCGTTGCTGTTGCAAACGGGCCTGGATAATCAAGAATTGGCCTTGAACTGCTGTCGTCACCCTTTGTCTGCCTCCGCCATGCCGAACGCGTGTAACATACTGCTGGTACCTTGCTCTTGTAATGATGATGTGGTATATACCAAGCGCCAAGCCATCCTCACGGTATGGACCCCCCTGCTCTACCATCCCTACCGCCCTCAAACATCCCTGTTTCACTTAAATGCCGTCTTATCATAGCGTTTGCCATGTCAAAGTGACCAATGTAAAAAAGTTACATGTTTGAATGACCATATATATGTAATGTCGGTGTATAAGGACAATAATGTGTCTCTGCTCCAATTAAAAAAAAAACGAGAAAAACTAGAACTATCACTGAAGGTGATTAAATACCCTCCGCAGAGCCCTTTTTAAAAGCTTAAAAGACAAAAAGGGCATTACTCCTTGAGAATAAATCCGAATATTTTTTCTACAATATGCGCATGGAAACCTAAAGCCTAATGTGCTAGTTAAGTTTTATAAACATCCAACAAGCGATTTAGGAGAAGAAGCGCACACAAGATTTTGTCTATAGACAAATAAAAAGGGACATAACTCTGTTCAAATAAATCCAAATATTTTTTAAGATATGCGCAAACAGACCTAATGCCTAATGTACTGGTAAAGTACAGACGGACGGACGGAAACCTGAAACCACTATATCCCCTATCCACTAGTTATGCGGGGAGGGTATAATGAATGGTGTATCCTTTCTGTGACCAGACCTACCCGATAAAACAGCTTGAATTTAGATTGGGGCCATCTCAAAATTCTGCAGAATCAAATTATGCAAAATACAGAATTGAATCCTTTTTATACTTTTCATAATATATTGAGAAACTTTTTGGTGCTTAGCAAAAGTTAAGTACAATGTAGTATGTATATATATCTGTAATTTTATACCGTGTTAGTTTTAATTTAAATATGACTTAATTGCAGTTTCTTTACACAAAATCTAATCCTTTAGCTCATTGACATAAGATACTTCAATTATTGTCATTCATTTTGTTAGGGTAATGTTGTACTAACAACGGCCATTCATTTATGAATGAGAAAAACATGTAAGTCGTAAAATCGGGCATTGAAATGAATAAAAATAACATCAAACTGCGCTTCTGTTCTTTTGAAAAGGGCATTAATAGATCAATTCACGCAACAATGATCACGAGTACTTCATTAAGAGGCACCACAAACATCTGATTTAAAAACACTTTGATTGATAGTCCTACCCAGGTATGAGCCTGTGGTCCTCCTATATTGTTAAAGCTGAAAATTTGCCATTTGACCCTTGCTGTTTATTTGCAACGTTAAACTCCAGAGAGAAACGCACGCACGCACGCACGCACGCACGCACCCTCGCACGCACGCACGCACGCACGCATAGCAGAGATACCGAAATTACTTAGTATTGAAAAGCTATATATTTTTTCCAAACTTTTCTTGTAAGTCAATAAAATGGATATTTTAATGTCACCTGTCTAATTCGGTTTTCAATCTATTTTCAAATATGTTGTTACGACAAAGCAGTAATACAGTGTGCATTATATAACGGACTTATTATCGTAAAAATAGAATCAGAATGACTTATTTGGGTTGAAATAGAGTGATAAATCATTAATTTTTTTTCAGATGTTCGTTACTACTGCCTGTATTTAAAAATGCTAGTCCAAAATACACGGAGTAAATTTCTCTTATTTTAAGAATATCTATTTCAATAACTCATACTTTTTACTTTTGTAAACAAGACGCTGGATGTTAATGTAAACTTCAGTAATTAATCATTTACATCTGTCTGAATTGTCTCCCTTCTATATTAACAATCAACAAAACGTTTCTTTCAGGCTCCCTTGTAGAATCATTCGCATTGAATAATTTAATAAATCAAACTATTAATTTACAATAATATAATATTATAATAATATTATAATTCAGCATTTATCCATTTTCGTCATGTTTCACAGACCTTTTCACACCGTATTTGTCAATCATTGTCAAATAATTATGTAAAAAAAACAATTTTGCCTGCGCTGACTTTTTAACCAAAACACATTTGTACAATATAAACATTGAAAACCCCTTCCTGGTTGGGCCGAAAGTCCGGTTTTTAGAGAACTATTGATTATAGAAGAGAAGTAATGGGACTTGAAAAATCGTCCGAATTTCAAAGAATAGTCCCGTTTTCAGGAATTATACTGTATAGAGTAAATACAATTTTTTTAATCAACTTTTACATATAATAAGGCAACGTAACGATTTTCAGTGAACTAATTTACACTAATTTATTTTCAACAAAGATTGAAGACTGATATTTAACTTAGGAAACGTTTTATGCGTAATACGGATGCATCCTAATCTTGTGTAATCCAGCTCATAAAGTAACATGTTCATGTATTTACACAAACAATTTATCATATTATTTTACAGATTATGGTTTATGCTATTTTTAATTATAAACTTGTATTATTGCTAATGAGTAGCTATACATAGCTAATGTTAGTTTGTGGTACACAATATGCTGACTTCAAATAAAAGTTTGTATATCTTACATCTTACTACACACGCAGAATGATATTTGAACAACTATTTTATGAATACTAAACGGTGTTTGTTTGACTTTTTGGACAGAATCACTTATGCATTTAGTCGGAAAAGATATTATTTCTGAACTTTTCAAAACCCCTCTTATTATTTTCGGTGATTCTGTGCTGCTTGCTGCTCCACTTAGGCGTTAATTAGTGCCTGGTTTCTGCTAACCCGACTGACAGTTTTTCTGCCGACCCTAGACTTTGTTTTCGGTCACATGTAAATTTTTGCTTGTCGATATTTGCAAATGAACTAAAAAAGTAAAGTAAAATATATTTATTTGAAAAAGTTCTACAAACCTACCCACCCCTATTTGGGAGGGGGTGAAATACACAGTTTTTTGCCTTATGAATAATTATGATACTGTTCTCTATAAAACCTCTATGGTTTTTTTTTCAGCTCTATTGTCACCATTTATACTTTAATATTTGTATTACTACACAAACTGTGATTCCAAGTAAAATACTGTGTTGTGTATATTTTTAAACTCAAATTTAAAATCCAAATATATTTACAAAAGCTTAAAACATAGAGATAACGAATATTATGTCAAATAACAACTTCTCCCTACCGCATGTAACTCAATATTTTGTGTTATTAAATAATAATACTTATGTATAATATAATATATGATATTCTGACATAATTACAACATATGTTTCAATCCTGTTTAATAATGATAAAACTACACATGTATTAGTAAAGAAATGTATTTGATATAGCCATATAATTTGAAATGTTAATTTAACTGTGTTTTTTGTAATATGTGAAATGTTGGACATGTTGTCTTATTTTCTAAATAAAATCTAATCTATCTTTAAAAAAGTAAATTTCTTTGAATTTTAGTTTTCCCATTTGTTATATGTAGTGGAAAGAGCTACATTCTGGTAAAGACTTGCCATGATTAAACTGACTTTGACACATAGTTCGTGCATAAGGTAAAACATAAATAATAAGAGAAAATATTTGTGTTCAGTGTAATGCAAAAATCTTTTCTACCTGCAACAAATACTTATAACATTTGCACAGTTAAGATATTTATAGAGTATAGAGAATGAAATGCACATTGTACATATATGTAAATAAAATGTAAATTCACACACGGTTTTAATGAAAAAAATACGAATAAACGATATCAATTTTTTTTAAATGTCCGAGAATTTGTGAAACACACAGCTTTCTGAGTAATAAAATTACTGTTTGTAGTAGCATATCAGTGGTGGTGCTCATCGCCAACCTCTTCAGGATCTTCATGTCGTATAGCCAAAAAGAATATTACCACCGTCATACTAATGTTAATTATCAGGAATAACAGAAGGAAGAAGTTATCAAGTGCCATGACAACATCTGACCACGTGATTGACACTGTCTGTACTTCTGTGTGGGTAGTGACTGTGTTCTTGAGGCTTCCTTCATTAACACTATGCGCAGGTAATACGTCTAGTTCACCCTGTTTCCGAACATCGACCTTTTGCTTCGTATTCTTGCGCAAAGATCGTCTGAGTTTAGCATTGGACGTGAACCAGGCTACAATGTGTTTCAGGAAGTTTGGTACAGGAGTATCATAGTCCTTGTGGTAAATTCTGATCTGAATTATCGTGGAGATTGCAATGACAACACTGAGTAATGTACTGATAAACACATACACGTTTAATAAGGAGACTGTATCGGAGTTTTCAGGTAATTTACTGCTGACAATAGTCAGAAACACCGCCAACGACAGGAACACCGTGATAACAAAACTGGCCTTCTCACCAGATTGAACAGGCAAGATGAACACACAGATATTCATAAAAGTAAGTAAAACGATCGGTAGGAAAATGTTGAGAATAAAATAGGTTGGATGTCTTGTCATGGTTAAGGAGCAAATCAAATGTGTCTTCCCACTCTCACCTGTTTCAACTTTCACGTGTGTTTCTGTAGCTATCCAACCTGAAATACCACCATATTGATGGAATTCTAGATGATCGTGAGTTGCACGTAGTTTCACTTCATCCGCCGAGTATATCATTGACTCGAACACTATTTCACAAGTCTGAGTATCAAACGGAAACTTCCGAACATCAGCGGCACAAGTCGAATGGAAAACTTCTATCGGCTCCCACTGGACTGTTCCATCATGGTTTATAGTCACTTTTAATGAAGACGTTCCGAATTCTAAATGTTTAGCAACCGAATTTTCTAAAATAATGGCCGGCATCCATATCATTGATTGTGGTGCATGAATGTGACTGACATTTTCATACAGAGCCGGGTTCCAAACCAGATACTCGTCCTTCCAATTCAAAGTGAGCTTCGTTGCCAGTTTAATCATTTGTTGTACTTCGTTATAGTCGACAATTGCTATGATAGAAACCGTAACATCAACAATTGTTGGTGTCGTCCATTGTTTCACTGGTCGAACATCCTTGTTGTAACTGTTGTTGGAAAATATGGAATTAAACACTTCATGTACCGCACTTAAAGCAACACACTGCAAAAAACAAACGCTTCCAAATACTATCAACAATAAGTACAGTGTGCGGTAATTCCTTCTATGCATACCGCGCATGTTTTCGTATCGTCCTTTTCAATCAACAATATCAGATTACCTGATATCTGCTCTTTTTATATAAGCAGTATGAAAATTGAATCGATTACACAAGTTTACCGTTCCAGAGGAGTACCACTATGAAAACTTTCAGCCTGTTGGGTAATTTGTCACAATTCATATACATAACTAAGAAATCGGTTCATACATAAATAACGTTACTGGCATTTCCCTATGTTCTCCAACAAGCACATATTTTGGGTTTGATAGATACGCAATTATCAAGGAACTGAATGATTCAAAGTCCAATAGCAATTATTCCTCACTCACGTAGGTCACAAAAACATCAAATAAGGTTAATCTCATATTGCAAATTAATAGGGCCGACATCACTAAATGTCATGTATAGGCTATAAACATATGCTTCAGTAGATGCCTACGTTACATCAGATCCCTGAGGATCGATCATATTTCACGCTAAGTGGTGATGACAATGAAGAGAATTCAAGCAAAAACATTTTAACTGATGGTTGCCTATAGAATATAAAGAGCCCAAAATGTTTTTGAGTGTTATAATCAATGTTTGGTATAAGTTGTGGTGTAGATCTTCGAATGGTATTTTCTGAAAACAAAAACATCAAATATTCGATCTTAAATATGAGCTATACAGTGCCATCAAGATAAAAAGAATTCTAGAACACACTATCGCAATATTCAGTAATACTTTAAAGCCAATACGTCATCGAAGAAAAAGTGACTCATCATTTAATGTCGTTCAAACTACTGTTATTGTTTCAGTTGAAAATCATTTATCGACAATGTTATCATGAACATTACCAAATAGCAAAAGGATAAATAAAATTGCATATAGTATAACGTAACAGTTATCTACAGTTTACCTTAAAACTATTTAATCAGTGATGATGATGATGATCATCCGTTTCCAGCTCTTCATGGTCTTCCTGTTGTATTGCCAAAACAAATATTGCTACCGTCATACTTATGTTAATTGTCAGAAACAAACAGAAGAAGAAATTATCGAGTGCCTTGACAACATCAGACCACGTGATCAACAAATGTCCTTCTTTATGTTTGGCATTCATTCTTTGGTTTGTGTGTTCATCCCCAACACCAGAGGGTGTGGGTAGAGCGTTTACACCAGCCTTCATTTGGACATCGTCATTTAGATTCGTATTTTTATCCAAAGAGTGACTGACTTTAGCATTGGACGTGAATCTCGCCACAATATATTTCAGGAAGTTCGGTACTGGAGTGTCATTGTCTTTGTGGTAAATTCTGATCTGAATTATCGTGGAGATTGCAATGGCAACACTGAGTAATGTACTGATAAACACATACACGTTTAATAAGGAGACTGTATCGGAGTTTTCAGGTAATTTACTGCTGACAATAGTCAGAAACACCGCCAACGACAGGAACACCGTGATAACAAAACTGGCCTTCTCACCAGATTGAACAGGCAAGATGAATACGCAAATATTCATGAATGTTAAGAGAATAATTGGAAGATAAATATTTAGAATAAAGTATGTTGGGTGTCTTTTCATAGTAAGTGAGCAAATCAAATGCGTCTTCCTATTCTCTTCGCCGGCTTTAACTTCCACGTCTGTGTCGGTGGCTGTCCAACCTGAAATGCTTCCAAAAAGATGAAAATCTATGTAGTCGTGAGTGGAGTGTAGTATAACCTCATCCGCCGAGTATATCATTGACTCGAACACTATTTCACAAGTCTGAGTGTCAAACGGAAACTTCCGAACATCAGCGGCACAAGTCGAATGGAAAACTTCTATTGGCTCCCACTGGACTGTTCCATCATGGTTTATAGTCACTTTTAATGAAGATGTTCCGAATTCTAAATGTTTAGCAACCGAATTTTCTAAAATAATGGCCGGCATCCATATCATTGATTGCGGTGCATGAATGTGACTGACATTTTCAAACTTCGACGGATCCCAAACCAAATATTCATCTTTCCATAAGACAGATAGCTTAGTTGCCAGTTTAATCATTTGTTGTACTTCGTTATAGTCGACAATTGCTATGATAGAAACCGTAACATCAACAATTGTTGGTGTCGTCCATTGTTTCACTGGTCGAACATCCTTGTTGTAACTGCTGTTGGTAAGTATACTATCAAACACATCATGTACCACACTTGACGAAACACACCACGGGACATGAAGACTTCCGTACACCATCAATACTAAATGTAAACTAATAATGTAGGTCATATTTTGAGTGTTCTTATAATCTGATCGAAGATTCTTCAAATTCAGTTACCAGTAAATAAAAGTAAACAAAGATTCCGGGGTGTTTTCACTGTTGTAACGATTCCTTATCTATTGATGAAGGGTAAATGCCTTCCTCAAAACTCTTTGCTTTATCTGTCAAAGAAAACGGATTAGCGACTTGAGTTGTTAGCAGCTAAGTACGATAACATAAAAATATCACTCAATTGTTTTTCAATTGACCTAGCTGATTATTTTTCATATCTCAATTCCGAAGAACACTGCCATTAGATTGCGTATCCATATAATCATGTAATATAGTATTGGTTGTCATTACAACGGCATATCATTCAATGAGTAAGAAGTATGCACTAGCGTTGTATATGTTCCGGTGTTATTCATGTCTTGTTCAAATCTATATAAAAATTTTATTACTTAATTATTATCAGCACATTTTACTGGCTTTGACTTGATTTAGTACCTCTGTCATACTTTTCGCTTTTAGTGATATTGCGAATTTACTTGGCGTGCAAATTGAATGTCATATTTTTGGTTTGATGTTACAGCTATAAAACATCATTTACATTTTCATTGTCGATATGTGAAATACATCTAAATACCATTTATTATATAATAACAAATTGATCTATTGAATTGAGTATATTAACATAACTCTTTGATTTCGTAGTCTTTGTTAAGGTCACTTAACAATAACTATTAAGCAAAGAGCAATGTTGTTCGGTTTATTATGCACAAAGTGGTAGCCAAACAAACGTATATTTGTAGAAGTTAATGTTAAATACACCCTGATGGTATTTAGTGATTCTGTAAAGTACCTTTGATTCATGTACCAGTACTACAATAAAATAGTGTTGTCTGTACTGTTTAGCAGCATTTAAAAATACAAAGTTCTACCGCAACTAAAATGTTCCGGTGAAACATCCCTGTTGTATAAAGTTCCGGTGAAACATCCCTGTTGTATAAAGTTCCGGTGAAACATCCCTGTTGTATAAAGTTCCGGTGAAACATCCCTGTTGTGACCGTACATAATGTTTTAGGACTTTTTATTGATTCTAATGTTCGTCTTTGAATGTGTTAATCTACATCAACAAAATACCAAATTTAGTTCACGCAAAAAAAGCTTGTTTACGGTTTCTGATGATTCTAGTACACATTTGTGATATAATTGAATACTTTAAGTCCATGTTTTTTTTTCAACATGGACACGGGCTCGATGCGTAAAATCATAGAAATAATACGAATAGATGTCCAATGTAATGATAGAAACTCCACATTGGCAATTTGTTGCAAGTTGGAAAGTGTATTCAAAACTTTTTCATTTAACACCCCGATATTAAGTCCCTGTGGTCATCTTTGGGATCTAAACAATGATAATTAAGCGGTCTTGATTTTGAAATGGAGAGTAGAGAGCAATAATAATCAATGTCATAATTGTTGCTTTATTACCCCATGTTGATCTCCAGTATTGTGCAGGTTAAATAATACATGCTGCATGTCTTGAAGCAATATTTATTCTGCGCTCATCATTAACCAAAATCAAAATAATTGCCACCTTTGGGAATCGATTTCTTTCAGGGGACTGGTGCAAATGGATTGTATGACAATATTGTTTGTTCTGTATAATGGAACCGCCTCTGGCGAGTTATTCAATTCCAAATCATTGTCATCTGAATATATCTAAATAAGTTGACTTTCTAGTAATTCTATTAATGTGATAATTTGAAAAGGCAATATTTGGTGCATGTCCATTATAACGTAACGTAACGTAACGTAACGAAAAAGGGTAAACGTGTTACAAAACGTTTACAAAATGCAATAATATAAACAATTTACAGAGAGACGGTACAAAATTACAAAATAGAATACCGCTTAACGTGTCGCGATTGGCTTAATACGTAAAAAACATAAGAAATACTTATGCTATTTGCAAAGATTAAATATTACACTTTCATATTATGCAACCAAAAAATATAAATAAACGAACGCGCTTAAATAGCGTGTAAACACTGTACCCCTTTACTTCTCTTTGTCAGTGAGAATCATCTAGGGGTTGGCGCTGTAGTGGATTCCGTAAGGTACAAATTAGTATCAATCGTCACATTACTTAGTATCGCTAGCATAATATTGGTAGTGCTAGAGGTTAAATTGATCATGTTTACTGGAATTTATCTATTACGGGGTCATTTATGTTTTAAGTACATTTTAACGCAATATATAGGACTATAGCATATTTAAATTATTAAAGTATATTAAAATAATCTATAAACCAGTTTTATTTTTACGAAACCTTTAATTTAAAAAAGCTGTGCACCATTGATGAAATAGTGAAAACTATACCAAACAAACTATTGTGTAGAAAATGCGGTAACTTCTTACGGACATCGGACGAGCATAATTTTCGAAATTACGTAATTCCATTACATACATCCTTTAAACTTTTTGTGTATGTATAAGTCAGCTTTTAAATTACTGAATTAACGAAGCAATATATCGCTACTACTTGTTTAACTAATGACACAGTTTTTCCCAATCAGCAGCTTTCCCCGTAGAGAGCCTCTCTATAAGTGTGATATCTGATGTGTTGTGTATGGTGTTGGTACGATATGATATTATTCTGACAATGTTTCGTAATTAAAAATGATTGGCTATCACAAGTGAATGGATTGCATTAATTAATTGAATAATCGTTGATTGCATGTGAAGACAATGATCTGACACTTTTATTGTTAATTTCTCGCTTAGAAAAAAACGCAGTAGGTGTCATTTTTTAAAATAAAGATTGCCACCTTATTTGAAAATGAAATTCAAAGCGGTTTTCGGTATTTTGTTTGCTTATCTAGTGTCTCAGAATTTTGATATTCGTTTTCATTTTTAATCCATGGCGTATTACATAGTTGTCAGCGGGGTTCCGGCTACGGAATTTCAAATATCAAATAAATGGTTCCCGGCATAAAAGCATGATTGTTATTTTCAGGCTAATTGTTATCGTCATTCAAGTCAAGTCAAAAGTCAAAATATTTATTTGCACGATCAAATGTTCATAGCAACAAATATACAATTGACGGTGAAAAGTACAAATACATGTGAAGGATATGAAATCAAACAATACATAAATACACTACAATCATAATACTATTCAGTTATGTAAAATTGACTCTAAACATACAAATACATCAATATTTCTATTTCATATAACATTTTAATCAATTTCCATTTCTTAAAGAATTGGCTAATTGAACATATTTTGCTAATTTTAATATAGTTGTTTTGTTTGTAGAATTCATTTATAATTTGAATTTAACTAATGATGGTCACGAATGAAAATATTTCGGTAATAGATTTACTCTCATATTTCTGTAATAAGAACAAACTAATATAAAGTGATATTCAGTTTCTATCATGTTCATATTACATTTTGTGCAGACTCTTTCGTTTCTAGGTATATTTCTATGACGTCATTCGTCGATCATTAATTTGTAACAACGTAGTCTTGTCAAACTAGTTCTATTTCTATCACATAATACATTATCTAGATAATCCTAAAATGTTAACTCACATTTAAAAAGTCTGTATGATTCCAATTTAGAAAATGTATAAACTTCTGTAAACCACTTATGTTGGAAAGTGTCTTTAAGATGCTGTACAATTATACTTATATCAGCTATGGTAATGGTTTCTTTTTCATACATATGATAAAGTCCTAAATTTTGAAGCATAGTTATTAAATTTCTCATCCAATTATTAACAGCGGGAGTGTCAATATCATACGACAATAGCAATTTACACAAAAATGTATTTGGAGCAGATTTTAACATAGCCCAATACTTAACAATTCGTATTTTTCGAAACAATTCTAGCGATGTCCTACCTACTTCACCATACACAGCGGCTGAAGGGGTCTGCTGTCGAACTCCAAGTATTTGTCTCACAAATTTCAAATGTAATTTTTCAACATCTGGACATACATGAAATCCCCATATTTCTGCTCCGTAACAAAGTATAGGTAAAATCATAGCATCAAAAAGTTTCAAATTCTCGGATATACAGAATGATAACTTATCAAACAATCTGTTTAATGAATACAAAGCTTTAGATGCTTGTTGAGACAAAGCTTGTTGTGCTTTAAAATAATTACCGTTTGAAGACAGTGTAACACCAAGGTAGGTAAAACTATTCACTACTTCAAGTCTAATACCATTGTAAAACATGTCAATATCATACAAACGACTATTCTGATTAAAACCATAATACAAGTTTTCTGTGTATTTACATATATACCCCGATATGTGCAATAACTGTATAATTCAGCCAAAAGTAATTGTAAACCCTCTCTCGTACGAGAAAATAAGACAGTATCATCAGCAAACAATAATAAAAACAATTCAACATCATTAATAGATATAGTATATACACCTTCGTTAATCATGTATGAGTACATATCATCAATAAACATAATAAATAGTAAGGGAGACAATGGTTCTCCTTGTTTAACGCCAGTATGGCTATCAAAAAACTTAGACAATACTGTACCACCCGTACTACCTTCTGACTTAACACAAGATTTAACACATACATATATAGATCTGATCATCCTCACAAATTTTGATGAAACACCAGTAGGTAATAATTTCAACAAAGTACCGTTTCTATAGACAACATAAAAGGCTTTCTTGAAATCAAATATGCAATCTATAGTACTTTTAGCTTTACGGAATCCGAACTGAAAGTCATTTAGGGTGTTATTACTCTCTGCCCATTTCCTGAACCTGTTGTCTAATAATATTCAAACTATTTTAGAGAAAATACTCGCAAGCGTGATTCCTCTATATGAATAATGGTATATTTGTGTTAGATGGATAATTAATTAAATACCTCTTTATGTCGTTATTTAGTATTTGAGCCTGTATGTCACACTAAAAGTACGTATGACCGGCATTTCAATATAACAATACCAGTGCATCTCATTCGATGAAGCTTCACGTTGTGTAAAGGTAAGAGGTCATTATAAATGCCATACGAATTTCAAAGCACGTGATTCTGCATGGAACAATTATGACAAAGAAATCATGAAATCACGCAAATATGTATCTTTTATTCAAATGTAAAACTGCTTATCTAATCGTGGACAAGTCAAACCTTATACCTGTAAGAAAGTTACATTAACAGTAACAACATATCTGCGTTTACACGCATGCACGCACGCACGCTCGCTCGCTCGCACGCACGCATGCGTATATTTACATATATATATATATGTATGTATATACACATATCTTTTTAGGAGTATAAAATACATGTATTGTATTTAATGACATTGTATTTAGTAACATGACGTTTAGTGGTGATCTTCTTGAACTACTTCTTCATTCCTGACTGCTAAAACGAAAATAGCTGTTGTCATAATGATGTTAATCGTAAGAAATATTACCAAGAACAAATTATCGAAAGCTCTGGCAACATCCGGCCACGTGACTAACATGCTGTTTGAATTCGTTTGTACATTGGTATTCTCGTGCGGTTGTTCCTCGTCGATATCCTTAATCGACATGATAGATGTTCTCCGATCACCCTTCGTTTCTGAACCATTCTCTTCAAACATAACGACAGGAGTGTTTGTCTTACAGCTGACTTTAGATCTGAATTTACGAACGATCTTCTTCAAAACATTGGGAACTGGAGTTAAATCATGTTTGTGGTAAAGTTTGATTTGAATAAGGGTAATTATCGCTATGATGACACTGAGCAAGGTACTGATAAAGACGTATATATTGAGCAGAGCAACAGTATCCGAGTTTTCAGGAAGATTACTGCTTACAATAGTCAGAAACACCGCCAGGGACAGAAATACGGTAATTACAAAGCTCGCCTTTTCGCCAGACTGTACGGGTAAGATGAAGACGCAAATGTTCATGAATGTAAGCAACACAATAGGCAGAAAAATGTTCAATATAAAGTATACAGGATTTCTGCTCATTGTCACTGAACAAACTAAATGATTTATCCCCTCATCTCCTTTTTCTACTTCCATGTGCGTTTGCGTAACCGTCCAACCGGAATAACCTCCAAATCCATGGAAACCAATATGGTCCTCAACAGATATAATTTGTATCTCATTTCCTGCATACCCCATTGCCTCAAACACCATAGAACACCGTTGTGTATCAAACGGAAACTTGCGGACATCTGCGGCACAAGTAGCGTGGAAAACCTCGACGGGTTCCCATTGAACTGAGCCGTCACTTGCAATGACGACTTTCGCAGAAGATGTTCCGAATTCTTCTGGTTTTGCAATCGAATTTTCTAGCAATATCGATGGTTTCCAAACCATGGATTGTGGTGCATGTATATGGGTCAAGTTTTCATATTGTGACGCGTCCCACGCTAAATACTCATCTTTCCATACCAAAGTCAATTTAGAAGTCAATATTATAGTTTGTTTTACTTCGTCAAAATCCACAATTGCTATGATAGATAGACTAGAATTCACCAGTGTTAGCGTTTTCCAATCCTTCACAGGACGGACATCTTTATTGTAGTTACTGTTCGTAAACAACAAATCAAACACAGCATGTCCACTGCTTGAGCTCGCACGGACAATTCCTGCATTAAAAACGAGAATCCACAATATCAGAGTAAAGATAAGTTTTTTTCCTAAAATCAGTTCTTTCATGATTGTTGCCACTTCAAATCCTCAAAGGCCAGTGACGTTGATTTAATTGTCCCAGCAAAAAATATCGAGTTTAATTACCAATAGATATATTTCCAGTCGTTCAAATTAAAACTCATAAAATGTCTGCCTTCTGTAACACTCACTGTTGGTGTCAACTGAAGGGTTTTTTATGCGTAAGGATAAGTTTATTCCTACTATCGCAGTTGCACGAATCGATCAGTAAGTACAAATTAATTGGCACGATTATTTGCTCTCCTCCTTATGTGAATAATTTATGAATGATACTGTTTTTCTCTAAAATTTGTCACGGTTTCCGTGAATGATTTATTCATCAAATTATCAACTCAAATACATTTACAATGTCCAACAAGTGTAGTCTCAATATGACAAAGGAATTTCTACGACCATAGAGCTCTACGGTTGACAATTAAAGCCATGAAAATCAGCAATCAACATCAGTGGATTAAATGCTAACAATTTTGGAGATCAACATCAGCAACCAATACTGTATACATGTGCATGTATTTACTGTTAACACCAGCGCCCAATTGTATAAACATTGATTAACTTTAACCACTGGGTTAAATCAGAGTTTTGGTTAAAATTTTGGTTAAATGTTGTTAAGTGTTAGGTTAGCTGTTGCAGAAAAGTTTAAGTTTGACTAAATGTTGTTTTTGTTAAAGCTCAAATAAATCTAACCCAAGTCTAAGATGCTGGTTAAATCTTAACATAAACGGTAACCAGTACCAAAATGGCAGTCCTTTTAAAATGTTTAAATGACTTTTATAATGGTTAGTAAACCAAAATGGTTAAATTTAACTTTGTGTTAAATTAACCATTTGGTTAAAGTTAACCAATATTTATACAATTGGGCGCAGTAATATAATAAGATATGTTTGATTTTACAAAGTGAAAAAAAAAACATTTGTATGATTGACTTGTATATCGTGATAAAATCTGTAGCTTCTTATTGATAATTGAAATGTATTGAAAACTGCCAGTGGCAGTCATCAGACAAATTGAATACAAAATACAAGGAAGATGTTACATGTAATGTTACAATAAAACATCACCAGTATAACTCTCCTTATATCACTCAGCTCAAAGCGCTGTGGGCAGCATGCATAACCATAGTGACTTGTTACAAGCAATGAACAGTTTTAATCCTACATGGCAGTTTGATCGCCAGTACTACTTCACCGTATGAGGTCTTCAAATGTCTTCTCCTCTGAATCTCGTTTTCAGTTTTACGTGGGAGATCGGTTATTATTCAAAATAGCAAACCAAGAGCACTGGTTATGTGTATTGATAACCGTATACTACTGAACTATTGTAATTCTTATGTTCATACTGAAATACAGAATCGTACCTTATATTGATGCACCTGAAACATAATCGAATGGGCATTTTCTAATTTAAGGTCATTCTTAAAAAAACTTTGGGTTGTGTTACGCGAAATTTTAGCAGTGGGGAGGTAGGTTGTCATTTTTGTTAACAAAGTCAAGTCAAAAGTCAAAATATTTATTTGCACGAACAATTGTTCATAGCAACAAATATACAATTGACGGTGAAAAGTATAGATACATGTGAAGGATATGAAATCAAACTAATATATAAATACACTACAATCATAATAATATTCAGTTATGTAAAATTGACTCTAAATATACAAATACATCAATATTTCTATTTCATATAACATTTTAATCAATTTCCATTTCTTAAAGAATTGGCTAATTGAACAAATTTTGCAAATTTTAATATAGTTGTTTTTGTTTTTAGAATCCATCAATAATTTAAATTTAACTATTGATGGCCATGAATGATAATATTTCGGTAATAAACTTACTCCTATATTTCTATAATAAGGACAAACTAATAAAAAGTGATATTCAGTTTCTATCATGTTCATATTACATTTTGTACAGACTCTTTCGTTTCTGGGTATATTTCTATGACGTCCATCTTCGATCATAAATTTGTAACAACGTAATCTTGTCAAACTAGTTCTATTTCTATCACATAACACATTATCTAGATAATCCTCAAATGTTAACTCACATTTAAAAAGTCTATATGATTCCAATTTAGAAAATGTATAACCTTCTGTAAACCACTTATGTTGGAAAGTGTCTTTAAGACGCTGTACAATTATACTTGTATCAGCAGTTGTAATGGTTTCTTTTTCATACAGATAATAAAGTGCTAAATTTTGGAGCATAGTTCTTAAATTTCTCATCCAATTATTAACAGCGGGAGTGTCAATATCATACGACAATAGCAATTTACACAAAAATGTATTTGGAGCAGATTTTAACTTAGCCAAATACTTAACAATTCGTATTTTTCGAAAAAATACTAGCGATGTCCTACCTACTTCACCATACACAGCAGCTGATGGGGTCTGCTGTCGAACTCCAAGTATTTGTTTCACAAATTTCAAATGTAATTTTTCAACATCTGGAATTACATGAAATCCCCATATTTCTGCTCCGTAACAAAGTATAGGTAAAATCATAGCATCAAAAAGTTTCAACTTCTCGGATATACAGAATGACAACTTATCAAACAATCTATTTAATGAATACAAAGCTTTAGATGCTTGTTGAGACAAAGCTTGTTGTGCCTTAAAATAATTACCGTTTGAAGACAGTGTAACACCAAGGTAGGTAAAACTATTCACTACTTCAAGTCTAATACCATTGTAAAACATGTCAATATCATACAAACGACTATTCTGATTAAAACCATAATACAAGTTTTCTGTGTATTTACATATATACCCCAATACGTACAATAACTGCATAATTTATGCAAAAGTAATTGCAAAACCTCTCTCGTACGAGAAAATAAGACTGTATCATCAGCAAACAATAATAAAAACAATTCAACATCATCAATATATATAGTATCTACACCTTCGTTAATCATGTATGAGTACATATCATCAATAAACATAATGAATAGCAAGGGAGACAATGGTTCTCCTTGTTTAACGCCAGTATGGCTATCAAAAAACTTAGACAATACCGTACCACCCGTAAAACCATCTGACTTAACACAAGATTTAACACATACATATATAGATCTGATCATTTTCACAAAATTTGATGAAACACCAGTAGGTAATAATTTAAACAAAATACCGTTTCTATAGACAACATAAAAGGCTTTCTTGAAATCCACAAAAGCGCAAAGTAATTTCCCTTTTTCATGATAAATTATTTTATTCATTCTTGTATTTAAAGCAAATATGCAATCTATAGTACGTTTAGCTTTACGGAAAGTCATTTAGGGTGATATTACTCTCTGCCCATTTCCTGAGCCTGTTGTCTAATAATATTGAAAATATTTTAGTGAAAATACTCGTAAGGGTGATTCCTCTATACGAATAATGGTATATTTGTGTTAGATGAATAATTAATTAAACAGCTATTTATGTCGTTATTGTGAAAACTTAGTCGAATACCAGACAGTCTAGACACTGATCGATTAGTATTTGAGACTGTATGGCACACTAAAAGTACGTATGGCCAGCATTTCAATATAAAAATACCAGTGCATCTCATTCGATGAAGCTTCACGTTGTGTAAAGGTAAGAGGTCATTATTAATGTCATACGAATTTCAAAGCACGTAATTCCGCATAGAACAATTTTGACGGAATCACGAAATTACGCAAATGTATATCTTTTATTCAAATGTAAAACAGCTTATCTAATCGTGGACAAGTCAAACCTTATACCTGTAAGAAAGTTACATTAACAGTAACAACATATCTGTGTTTACACGCACGCACGCACGCACGCACGCACACTCCTAAAAAGATATATATATATATATCTTTTTAGGAGTGTGCGTATATATACATATATATATATATCTATGCATATATGTATATACACGTATCTTTTTAGGAGTATAAAATACATGTATTGTATTCAATGACATTGTATTTAGTAACATGACGTTTAGTGGCGATCTTCTTGAACTACTTCTTCATTCCTGACTGCTAAAACGAAAATAGCTGTTGTCATAATGATGTTAATCGTAAGAAATATTAACAAGAACAAATTATCGAAAGCTCTGGCAACATCCGGCCACGTGACTAACATGCTGTTTGAATTCGTTTGTACATTGGTATTCTCGTGCGGTTGTTTCTCGTCGATATCCTTAATCGACATGATAGATGTTCTCCGATCACCCTTCGTTACTGAACCGTTCTCTTCAAACATAACAACAGGAGTGTTTGTCTTACAGCTGACTTTAGATCTGAATTTATAAACTATCTTCTTCAAAACATTGGGAACTGGAGTTAAATCATGTTTGTGGTAAAGTTTGATTTGAATAAGGGTAATTATCGCTATGATGACACTGAGCAAGGTACTGATAAAGACGTATATATTGAGCAGAGCAACAGTATCCGAGTTTTCAGGAAGATTACTGCTAACAATGGTCAGAAACACCGCCAGGGACAGAAACACGGTAATTACAAAGCTCGCCTTTTCGCCAGACTGTACGGGTAAGATGAAGACGCAAATGTTCATGAATGTAAGCAACACAATAGGCAGAAAAATGTTCAATATAAAGTATACAGGATTTCTGCTCATTGTCACTGAACAAACTAAATGACTTTTCCCCTCATATCCTTTTTCTACTTCCATGTGTGTTTGCGTAACCGTCCAACCGGAATTACCTCCATATCCATGGAAACCAATATGGTCCTCAACAGATATAATTTGCATCTCATTTCCTGCATACCCCATTGCCTCAAACACCATGGAACACCGTTGTGTATCAAACGGAAACTTGCGGACATCTGCGGCACAAGTAGCGTGGAAAACCTCGACGGGTTCCCATTGAACTGAGCCGTCACTTGCAATGACGACTTTCGCAGAAGATGTTCCGAATTCCTCTTGTTTTGCAATCGAATTTTCTAGAAATATCGATGGTTTCCAAACCATGGATTGTGGTGCATGTATATGGGTCAAGTTTTCATATTGCGACGCGTCCCACACTAAATACTCATCTTTCCATACCAAAGTCAATTTAGAAGTCAATATTATAGTCTGTTTTACTTCGTTAAAATCCACAATTGCTATGACAGATAGACTACAATTCACTAGTGTTAGCGTTTTCCAATCTCTCACAGGACGGACATCTTTATTGTAGTTACTGTTTGTAAACAACAAGTCAAACACAGCATGTCCACTGCTTGAGCTCGCACGGACAATTCCTGCATTAAAAACGAGAATCCACAATATCAGAGTAAAGATAAGTTTTTTTCCTAAAATCAGTTCTATCATGATTGTTGCGACTTCAAATCCTCAAAGGACAGTGACGTTGATTTAGTTGTCCCAGCAGAAAATTATCGAGTTTATTTACCAATAGACATATTTCCAGTCGTTCAAATTAAAACTTCGTCATAAATTGCCTGCCTTCTGTAACATTCACTGCTGGTGTCAACTGAATGTTTATTATGCGTAAGGGTAAGTTCATTCCTATTATCACAGTTACACGAATCGATCAGTAAGTACAAATTAATTGGCACGATTATTGGATATACGCCTTACGTGAATAATTTATAAATGATACCGTTTTTCTCTAAAATTTGTCACGGTTCCCGTGAACGATTTATTCATCAAATTATCAACTCAAATACATTTCCAATGTCCAACAAGTGTAGTCTCAATATGACAAAGGAATTTCTACGACCATAGAGCTCTACGGTTGATAATTAAAGCCATGAATATCAGCAATTAACATCAGTGGATTAAATGAAGTGCTAACAATTTTGGAGTTCAATATCAGCAACCAATACTATATACATGTACATGTATTTACCATTAACACCAGTAATGTAATACGATATGTCTGATTTTACAAAATGAAAAAAAAAACATTTGTATTATTGACTTGTATATCATGATAAAATCTGTAGCTTCTTATTGATAATTGAAATGTATTGAAAACTGCCAGTGGCAGTCACCAGACAAATTAAATACAAAATACAAGGAAGATGTTACATGTAATGTTACAATAAAACATCCCCAGTATAACTCTCCGTATATCACTCAGCTCAAAGCGCTGTGGGCAGCATACATAACCATGCTGACTTGTTACAAGCAATGAACACTTTTAATCCTACATGGCAGTTTGATCGCCAGTACTACTTCACCGCATGAGGTCTTCAAATGTCTTCTCCTCTGAATCTCGTTTTCAGTTGTATGTGGGTTATTATTCAATATAGCAAACCACGAGCACTGGTTATGTGTACTGATAACCGTATTGTTATCTTTGTGATTCTTATGTTCATACTGAAATACAGGAGATTTTTAATGAATCTGTCGCTTAACTATAAACTAATACTGGTATTTTAAGGATGGTCTAGTGTATCGTCGTTTTTCTACAGGATTTTTGTGTATTCATGTATGCATCAGTTTATAGGTGACATTGAATACAAATCTAACAACACGATATTAAATATAGAATCAATGTAATTGTGTGGCTTTAATCACATTATTAATTTCAGCCAAGTATGAAGAACCGAATACCCCTGAAACATGAATCAAAATATGAATGTAAGAAAGCACTGAGCGTACGACTTCATGGTGTAACAATTACACAAAACGTTATGATTTTATACAAACAAGCCCAAAGGGACTTATGCGTATCACAATGGTGAACATGATAACATTATACTTAATCAATTGTTTTAAGGTTTCCATAATTGAATTTTATCCATAGGGATTCGCCACGATTTAAGTGGGAGTACTAGAAGTACGTGATAAATTAGACAGGCGTTCATATTATCTGGTCATAAGCGCGATAAAATCATAAATATACTCATCAAATTTAAAACGAAACATTTGCAAGATCTTAGCAACCACTTCAGCACAAAGTTTGCAATACACCACATTTAGACTCAACTAATTTTTTCAGTACTTGCAATTAAGCATAGCAATTTTTGTGGTTTTATTGACAAGTAATTAGGAACCATTTTGTGATGTTTTGTTAAAATTCTGAAATTCAGAATGTAAGACTGGGTGTTGCGTTGTTAAATGAACTGATTATAAATCGACCATTTCGTATCAGATGACCGGACGTTGTTTGTTTTATATAGATGTTAACCTGTATTCTACTAAGCTATCAATACTGATCAATTAAACCAGAGTGAAATGAAGATTGTTTCAGCATTTTGTTGATTTAGAAGTAGATATTTGTACGTTTTGCTAAGTGAATATTGGCAATATCGATCGATAATATTCCAATAACACATATTTCTACAGCACTTTCATCTTAAATTTATCCGTATGATTACAGTTTATCAGTGACATCAGTAATCATTCAGTTCTCTTTCATTCATATCATTTGTTTTATACAAATTACCGTTGAAACAGCTTGGGAGCAATGAATATGTATGTAAGTGTGCAATGCTTAAGAAGGACATTAGTCGAAAGCTTTAAGAACAAATGCATTAACTTTGAATAGAAAGAAAAACAGATTCCGAAAACATGCAATATTTAAAAAAGTCCCTCTTACCATAAAGCCATAATTTTAACCATCCTGACAAAAAACAACATATACACAACAGTATACGAGGGCTATTCTAAAATTGTCAAAAGTGCCAAGATTACCAAAAGAGGGTTGTTTTTTTATATTCTTCAACTGTAAAGGTATAGTTCTACAAATTTCTGCCCTATCTGGCAAGTTTGTCACTTGCTTCTTTTGTAAAGCATTTCCCCCCATTTGTACTAAAACTTTTAGAACGGCCTTCGTAGAAACTAAGAACTAAGCAACATACAAACCCAACAATATAGCTGACACCCACTTAGTATGATGACAGTGATTACACTTTTTTTTATATTACTAATAACATCACAATTATTCCTAAAGGAACATAAAAGGTAATGGAATCCGTTTTTCGTTGTATCATTACGAAATCACCAATTGGACTTAACTAAATGTATTAGTAATATACACTCTGTTATATGTGTTTTTTTTTTTCTAAGCCAGCATGAAGAGTTTAAATTTCTAACATAGCAATAGCATTAAAGCTGTCTATTTAACAACGTGTCTCCGAGCGGAGACATTGAAGACAAAGGTAAATACGCGATCAATAACACCATTTAAAAATAAGGTTCTAATCAAGACTGTTCATCACACTCATTTTATGGGAATAATTGATACAACTGACATTTCAAGTGCAGCTATTTTATATAATGTTGGCTTTATAATATATCAATTGGATTTCAATTAATAGGATCGTCATTGAATCTATTAAGCATATTACCTTTGTTGGTGATCGTATATTTGATTGTTCATCTCATATCAGTTCGGCGGAGAGACCATTTCTCCTTCTCAGAAACTGAAATAATATATTTACGTATTGAAATAATTAGTAGGGATAAACTTACTAACAAACATGTATTAATAACTATTAAAGCGCTCCTTGACTATTTAACTATTCGATATGGCTTTAAGATAAAAATTTCTACGCGTGCAACTCTTTTTCTATCGAGCATTTTTTGTGTATACATTTTGTATAATGTATTAATTACATTATATTGGGTGGAATTCGCACAGTTAGTTTTTGTAGTATATCTTATAGTCCAGTGGTTAGTGCGTTGGACTTGTAACTCGTCGAGCCGGGTTCAAATCCCGGTCGCGGCAGATTATGCCGTACTCTTACAAAAATGTCGATTTTCTTCCATATGTGGAGAAGTTGCCGACTCCGTGTGGAAGGATATAAGACAGTACTGGTTTGTATACAGTCCAGGAAAACTGTTTATGTGAACTGGTCACACTATATAATTGGAAAATTGTTGAAAAAACGGCGTTAAACCCAGTGAAAAAAGTGTGTCTTTACCTATCAAGCACTGGCAGGCGTGGCCTAAATACAAAATGTACTATGCTTACTCTAGATCAGGAGATCGTCCTCAGAGCAGCCAATAAACAAATTAAAACCAACTTGACGGTTCTCATGTTTGAATATAATGTTTCCATGGATACATTAAAGTCTATAAAAATGCTACCCGACATCACTTAAGTTTCGAAATGATTTAACCTAATCGTTTTGCTGTTACATAAAAGTGTGAGTCATTTAAATATAACATCAAATTCGTAGGTTTGTAAATTATCCAAAAATGTCTGATATCCGGACATTTTTCGGACAAATGATTAATACATTCACCAACATCAAGATCAACAAGGTTCATTAATTAATTGATAATAATGGCTGTGATAAGTTTACATAGTTGGTCTTGGGAAGCTCGATGGAGAAGAAAAACATCATTCCTTTAGGATTACAACCACATACCTGTCACCTCACTCATCATCTAGGTGTTGGTGCATTAAAACTCTAAAAGCTTATTATTGGTCTGAATTCCAGTAATACCATCGGTAAGTCCTGATATTGATACAGTAAAACTCTATTTTCATCTTATTAATGAGCATGGAGTGGCTGAACCTCACCTAAAAGCATTTAATGCATTCAGGCGTTTCCAAGCAAGCAGTAAAGGGTAAAGTGTAAAGGAAGATAACTGTCTATTCTAGGACCGCATATTATATTAATTTGTTCCGCTGTTTAAACTTTCAGTGTTTTCATTTTGAAGAGCTATCTCAATGTGCGTGGTTGCGCAAGTACGGTGTGAAAAAATAAACAACGCATGGACAGTTTTAAAACATCTAAATGCCGAATAGCTAATTCAGTATAGAAAAAGGTACTCCTATAAAGGCTGCAAGTTCAAAAACTGGCTTATTGAGTCAACGATACCGTGATAATTGACTTCGTAATTTTGGTGTAGTGTACTAACTATCCGAAAAGTTACACAAATCCAGTTTATAAATCGAATAATTTTCTTTGAGATGACCGAGATGAGTTGAGTAATGGCGAACAAGAACGGTATTGAAGTGATTTTGATGAAGTATAAGAAGGTAAGCGTAGATTTTGCATTTATTGTCCAGTGATAATTTTAGAAATCAAAATATAGAGTCCTCGGGAATTATGAAATTTCAACCGGTCCATGCCTGCGGACGCTCTCCCCAAAAATTACCCCCCCCCCTCCAGTTTCTAAAACCGCGAATATTTGTTTATAGTTGCACTACTCTAAACACTAAATGAAAACGGAATTGAAATTTCAACCAGAAACTACAACAAAAGAATCACAAACACGTACTTGATTGAAAATAATATCAAAGGAAGTTCCATTTACCAATTTACTTGTTTATTCTGGACACAATTAAAAATATCAATCCACAATTTTTTAATCCTTCAACGTCATCAACGATGACGTTTCAAACATATGTGATAGATGACATATTTCTTAGTCTCATGATAGGGCTTTTTTTCTTTCTATAGCAAGGGCCATTAATAGCTTCAGGAAAAATCCTTAAATTAATGCCGATTTCCCCTAAAATTCAGTTCGTATCCAGTTTTTTCTTCCCCTTTGGCAAAAATACAATGTTATTTTTTATGAAAACATTATATCATATTTTTCAGGGCTCCAGAAAAGATTATGATGATTTAGTGAGCAAATTATTTGATTCAACACCATCCGTAAGTGTTTAAACTTGGCCACTTGTGATTTGTGTAACCAATTATTGATGATACCTTTGCTTTAAAAGAAAATCACAAAAGTTTGGACAAATAGTGAAACACAAAGTCAAATATTTGTCTTGTTTTTGATCTTTTAATTACTGAATCACTCACTCAAACAGATTACTCGTAATGTTTCGTTTTTTTTATTTTATTAATACATGAATTCATATTCAGTGCTTTTTTAGAGGGACTAATTGGGCTGAATAATTGACTCCATTCCCCTGCCTGAAAAGTATTTTGTTTCTCATAAATTCATGTAAAATTCCCCTTCAATTGAATTTTATTTTTCTTGCTGACATTTTTGGTGGAACATATTGAATTGACATGTAGGATAGCTCTTTGTAACTATCATGCTTATAACCTATGCTGGAAGGATATGTATGCATTGTCACATTATTGTTTCCCCTATTTCCCCACCAGGTGCTGTTTTTCCAATGTCAAAGGGCTTTCCACCTTTCCCTTGAATGTGAAAAAAACCTGCAAATTATTTTCTTTTCATTTTCAGGATAGCTCCCTACTGAAGAACTTGAAATTACTGAAGGATTGTGCTACATTGTTAGATAATGATTTTGAGGTACTTGTTGGCAAATTGTTGGTAAGTAAATTACACTTATACTTTTATTTTATTAAGCATTTTCCTTAACAGTGTTCTTAACTGTTGTTTGGTTCATAATTTCTGCTTATTCCACTATTGTTAAATGTAAAATTGCTGAATACATTAACTTGGCCGGATCTGTTTTTAATTATCTGCCAAACAAGAGTTTTTCACAAATACTGCATTTTCTTTATGACTTTCTTTTTGTGACTAGGCCACAACTGTGATGAATGTTTAATGGCTTAAGTTTTTCTTTCATGTTCACTTAGCAAATGGATTGGACGGGGCGGCCATTGCCAGTTATCCAGCTGTACCAGTCTACTGTACTGAACATTGTATCTGTTCATACTGTCTACCTCAGGGCTTGTCTCAGACATCTGATTAAGAAATTTACTCCTGGTATGTCTTTAGTATTTAATGGTTGCTTAGACAAATTCTGTATTATTTATGGAGTGTAGGGATGGAAAATGCATTTAATACTTCCTTGTTTGATTTTCCAGTTTCATATGCCAAGTATGAATCATAAGAGGAGAATAAGATATCTGATCACCTGTTTTATCTTTCATATTATGTTGATATGTCACAGATATAAAGACAAAAGACAAAAGGCTGTCTAGCATTAAAAATTTATATTTTCAAATCATTGCATTTGGTAATTTTCTTAAATAAATGAACTTACATGAACCCTTGCAATTATCTTATTTCATTTTTATTTTGCCCTAAGCAGTTTCAAACTATTACTTCAATATTTATTTATTACAATGACTACAAATCAGAGTTGACCATAAAAATTTAGTGTTTCAGTATGGCTTTTAAAATAGATTATTGACCTTTGTCTCAGATGATTATTGAAGTGTGAACCTGATTATTTAAATTGTTCCTTGCAGAAATTGCAGTCACCAAGAAAGATTTAGACAGTACTGACATTGATGTTGATGAGAGCACTGAAGCCAAGCATAATGAAGGTTTCAATCACATACACACACTTATTAAAACAATCTTTGGGATTGTACCTATGTAAGTAGAATAGATAATTACATAAGTAACTCCCCAATAGTAGATTCATGATAAAAGAAGACAGGAATCAAATATTATAATGTCAGCTCTGCTAATATAGCCTCCCTTTGAAAGGTCTAATGTTCATCTTTATTCAGAGGTTTAATTGGTTATTTTATTATCATGTTTAATTCATTACTGTTCTTTTTATGTTCACCATTATTAGCTCACCAGAACTCAATGGCTGGATTATTACCAAACTTGGTTTGTTGCATCCTTAGATGGTCCTCTATAAGGTTTGCACAAATAAAATTGGTTGGCCCCTATTAGTGGCCACTTGAGCTAAAAATAGAAATACCTTAAAGTGACTTCTTTTCATGAACCGATGTTCCCCTTTATCTGCCCAGAAGTGTACCTTTATCACATTTTTAGTAGCAAGTTTTCTTACACATTTTCTGGTGAGCAATGCAGGGTCATTATGGCCCTCTTGTTATTGCACACAGTTGTTTGAAAATTCTAGAAGGTCATCATTTTATAAAATTTCAGAATTAGTATAATCATTTTGTAGCCTCATTTAACTTAACTTAAGAAAAGTTTGGTATTTTCTTTCTCACTTTCAGTTTAGATTGGTGTTCTTCAGGAACAATCATTGAGATGTAATTGTGTGATAAATTTAACATTCCTCAGTTTGTTTACATCTGTATCTTGTGTTAGGTTTTCATCTGTTTTTTTTTGTTTATTTTAAGGTCATCTAATGTCATAGTGCCACTGTTGGTGGAGATGTTTCCCTATTTAACAAAGAGTGGGTATCTTCAAGACTGCTTCTTGAGAAATACTTTGCAAATAACTTTCTACAAACCAGAACTGAGAGTACAAATATTGGAGCTTGTTGTTGAAAAAATCATCAAAATTGATGTAAGACTCAACTATAAGCAAACATTTTTTTGTTACTTCTTATCCAGGGGTTTATTTGGTCTATTACATCTGTACATGTGACTTAAAAAGCACCATTTGTTTGCAGTCTGTTAACTCTGGTGTGAACTGTTTCTCTAGAATTTAAATTTCTCAAAATTCTATGTGGTAGGACTTCTCTTGTTAGCTTTTCATTCCTTGTACTAGTGAGGGACATGTCACAAATTGTCTGGGAAGGATTGCTGTGCTAGTTCATGGTGTAAATCTTCCTTTATCTTAATGCATTCTTCATAGATTTTGTATTTTAATGTAATTTGTATTTATCTGTAACTTGATTATGATTTGATTGCTGATTATTTGTAGGTCCGTGCCCCCAGAATGACTATTTTAGCCTTGGAAGAACATAATGAGAGTCTGGAAAGTGGAATATTTAACATGGTATGGATTCTGTTGTGTTGAATTTCTAATCATGGTGATAGTTAGACTCCTCCATGTATTAAAAGTATTATATTTGTGTTTGATGAAAATCTGTTTATCATAAGTATAAAAGCTGTGTATGGTGGTCAGTAAGTGTTTTGTTTTTTTCTCACTACTAAAATAATCTGTTATTTAGCTTGAAAGGACAAATTAAAAGAAATCTATTGCATATTTCAGAATATTTCTAGTTTGAAAAAGTCATGTTGTAAAAGTGTTATTTGCTTTGATTAAGTACAAATTGTAATAAAATAAATGTATGATTATATAAATATGGTAAAATGTTAGTAATTTCTTCCTTCCAGGATGATGTAGATCCAGTGTTGGATTGTGCAAATAAACTTGATTCTCTCATGAATATTATGTTTGAATATGTAAACTCTGTCTGTATGATTGATGGTAAGTGTATTAATGAGTGTTTGTGTTATGATGACATGATTAATTAATTGACATAGTGATTGTCAACAAACAGTTTGAGTATTGTCATTTTGCTGTTTTAGAATTTGCTAAATAGCTTTTTAGTCCCCTACTGGTGTTTACAAAGAAGCGGACTATAGGTTTGCCCTCCTTCCATCTGTCCGTCTGTCTGCTCAAAACTGGATCCCACGATAACTCAATAACTAAACAAGCTAGCTTGATGAAAGTTGGTATGTGAATAGGTGGCAATATGTAGATTATGTATACCATTTTGTTTTCTCCATAGCGATAGAATTGTGGTTGCTATGGTAACAGAATTAGTAAAAATATGGCCAGACCATCTGGATCCTGCGGTAACTTAATGACTAAATAACCTAGGATGATGAAAGTTGGTATGTGAATAGGTGGCAATGTGTACATTATGCACATCATTTTGTTTTCTCCAAGGCATGAAAATTGGCATTGCTATGGTAATAGAATTAGTAAAAATGTGGCCAAAACTTCTGGATCCTGGAGTAACTCAATAACTAAACAACCTAGGATGATGAAAGTTGATATGTGAATAGGTGGCAATGTAAAGATTATGCAGATCATTTTGTTTTCTCCCATGAGTAAAATTGTAGTTACCATGGTAATGGAAATAGTAATAATATCCACAAAAGTATTGATTCCGTCATAATGTTTTCACTGTTCAAGATAGGTGAATGAAATTTTGTATTTGAGTATGTAAATAAGTGACAATGTTTAGATCATTTACACTATTTTGTTGTCTCCCAGGGTTAAAAGTCTGGTCACTATGTTAATGTTAATAGTAAAGAACATGTTGCAAAATATTTATACTGCAATTACAAACTTTATTCAGACCGTGTGAATGAAATTCTGTATTGATTATTTGATGGTGTTGTATTTAATACATGTGTGACAAATATACAGATTAATTACCATATTGAGTCTGCGGCCATGGTTAGTGCGCTGGACTTGTAATCCAGAGATCCAGTTTCGAATCCCGACCGCAGCAGGTCATACCATTCTATAAAAATTTGACAAAAATGTTGATTTTCCTCTATATGTGGAGAAGTTGCCGGCTCTGTGTTGAAGCATGAGTTTGTACTGGTTAGTATACAGTCCAGGAAGGCTGGTTAGGTGAACCAGTCTTCATATATAACTGAAAAATTGTTGAAAAACAGCATTAAACCCCAGTGACAATAAGTCACATAAAAACAAAAAAAATTACCATATTGAGTCAAGGCGGAGGTGGTAAGGGACATTATGTGTTGTGGACAACCCCAGTTACTTGTTGCGTAACAGAAATATAGAATCTTGTTTTGACTATGGGCTTAAGCATTATTTATATTCAACATTAATCTGTTCATACAATTATAAACTATGTGATACTTGTGTTGATATAATAGCGGCATTATTTATCTACATATATACATGTATGAAATTTTTTTATTTATTTCAGGCGAATTGAATTGGGAATCCACGAAGACATTTTATCGTGAGATGTTGTACGTGTTTGAAAAAGTGATTCTGCCTACGTACGCTTGTTGTCATGTACAGTTTGTTATGTTTTACCTCATCAGTCTGAAAATGGTGAGTAAAGTTCAAGAGCTGTGAGGGTACTTTGATTAGAGAGGTTAAAATCTTGATGGAGAATATGGTCTTTCATAATTTTATCATTGGCCATATTGGTTGTGTTTTTTTTTGTACTTCATGCATTTGTGAAGCAAAAATAAAAAAAATGAAATTATTATGATTTTTATACATCTTTATGATAGATATTAATTTTCTGAGTATTTGTGAATAATTTAGCTATTTTTAGGATTTATGATTATATTTAAATCAACATACACATGTACCTATTTCAGCCGTTATGTGATGGCTTTTTGGACTATTTGTGGAAATTTGTACAGAACCCTAATGTACCTAATGTACACAGACAGTCAGCTGTTGCTTATCTGGGTAGTTTATTAGCCAGAGCCAATTTTGTAAATATTAAGTAAGTGTAACTTTCTCTCAATTTTCTCCTATGGTGTTGTGGTTTTAAAATCTTGGCTGTTAGTAGTTATCATCTAGGGTAGACTTGCTTCTGGCCCTTTTTCTCACTAGTACGATGATAGGTTAGCATCTAGTCTGTTTGCTTGTAGCTTTGTACTTAACAGAATTTTCCTTTTCATTTGTTTTTAGTCATGTAGCGTAAAAAGGCTAGTTTAAATTGTTGTATCGTGCTGATTTTAATTCTAGTTTTTTATTAGGTAACACCTAACTATTAAGACTGCTTTTGCGAACACTAAACAGTCTGAAAATAAGAGGTCTTGAATTTAGATGGTCTTACTATTGAAATGGTTGCTGTATGAGGTTTTACATGAATATTATCATTGTTTATTACAGGACTGTGATGAAGACTTTAGAGCTAATGATGGAATGGGCTCATAATTATTCTCAGATGTGTCAAGATGGTGTTTTGGCTGATATATCTCGTCATGGACCATTTTATTGTGTTTGTCAGTCAGTCTTTTATGCATTTGCCTTCAGACAGAGAGAAATGTTGGAGACAAAGAAAGGTATTTTGATTTTGTTATAGTTAAACTTTGGCTCAGATATAAGGTCTAACATTGGTTCCTAGGTGTTCAAGTGGCTATTGATCTCTGACTCATAATCACTAGCTCCTAACAGTTGTGAGTTTGAAACTCACCTAGGACATAATTTCACATGTGAGGAATCTGTTCAGCTAGCTTACAGATGGTCAGTGGTTCTATCCGGGTTTAACTCTTGGGACTTCCTTCATTGTTAAAGCTGGAAAGTTGCTTAGTGACCATGACTGTTGGTTCAATGTTGAACCCCAGCAAAAAAAAGTCAAACAATTAGTCTCCGGTTGATAACTAAAGTTTAGATTGACCTGTTGATATCGAATTTGGAATAGCTGGTCATTATTGTTGGTAAACTTTTTTCTGAATAAAATGTTGAAAATCTGGTTTGGTAGTATTGCTATGTTTCTTATTTGATCATAGTATCCATCTGTATCTGTTGTGAAAAATTCTTCAGTGTGATTAAAGTTTATCTGTATGTTTGCATTTATTTCAGGTTTAAAATGGGCCGAAGGTTTACAGTTCCAACATTTAATTCATAGTCGACTTAATCCTCTAAAAGTTTGTCTTCCTATTATTGTAAAAACATTTGCTTCTATCACCAGGTAAGAAATATCTAATATCTTTTTACTAAGAAATAAAATGAAATAAATGGAGATAATTATCAACATGTTTTTCTTATGTTAAGTTTAATTGTATGTTACATAGTAGAGTTCATGCAAAGAACAAAGCATTCATTTGTTGTAAACTTTCTTGATTATCAAAAATACACTCAAAGATATTTTTCTTAGCCAGAACTATCCTAGTTGTCTTCAAATACTGCCAACTTTTCTGCATGAATGATCTGTGACAATGGGTGAATGACTTTAGATCCAATTTCCTCCATGAAGTTGTCATAGAGATCATATTGCTTAGGATTTGAACTTGTGAACCTGAAAATTTACCTCGTCAAAACTCTATAAGTTGACTCAGCTTATTCCTATATGATTGTAATTTTCCTAAGATCATTTTTTTCCATTTTCAGACAACATCAATTAGCATTTTGTGATCATATCATTGAACAAAACAACAGATCATTTCTACCAGTAGAGAACAGCTGTACAAAACATGTATTAGACACATATTTCCCATTTGACCCATATTTATTAAAAAAGTAAGTAATTTATTCTGATAATAAAAAATCCTTATATCTTAGAATTAAAGTCTGATTTATTTGACAATAAGTTTTCTGAATTAGTGAATTCTTTTTGTCAAATATTTTTCAAAATATTGGTTTTTGTCTTTAATATACAAATTTTAACCTCAGCATCTTGATTGTATATAACTGTTGTGCTTCTTTATTGATACTATTACAAAGAAATGTTCCATACAATAGAAGGAAAGTACTTAATTGAACTTCAATTGTTTAGTATTAGATCTTACTTTCTGTATGTGATGTTTTCATTTCATGAATGCTAATTTCAATGAAATAATTTTAGGTCTTCAAAGTATATATCACCACTTTATAGAGAATATGATAACAGTGTAGATGTTGGTGAAGATTCATCAGGGGAGGTAAGTCATTGTTTTCTGTGAGAAACATATGAACACAGTATCATATACATATGAAAAAGTGTTGGTTGAAAAAGCAGCTTTATATTTTTATCATCTTAAGTATAAAACACAGGGCGCTAGCACATTGAAGGGATGGTGTATAATGGTGTATTAGGCTTAAAATGGCCACACTGACCAAAAACATGTGTATCATATATATACATATGCAAGGGTTACAACTTCTGAAATGACAGTTTCTGACCAAGTTTAGTTAACACTTAGGTATAAATCTGACTTAATATTGACCAATTATGCTATTTATTTTATGATAAGTATTTTTTTGTAAAGAATCTAGTATTCATTAGGATGACATGATTTAAAAGGTGATAAACATTTATTGGTTTCAAATTGTATGTTATAAAACATTCTGAGACTGTACCACATTGACTGTACCTTGCATTTCCAGGAGGATGATGATGAAATGTTTACACAGGATGCATCAGTAAATAGTGAATTGTCAGTGACTCCAGGATCCCTCGGAATGAAGGGCCAGCTAGATCTAATGAACTATGGTACCTCTCCTGGTTTTACACATATGTGCTGACCACATATGGACTTCAGTGTTTTACTGTGATACATGTACTATATGTGTATATCCAGGCTAGGCTTTACTGTAATTTAATCTCACAGTTGATCCTTGATACTCTCAACATATGAGATTTAGAGTGGAGACGATATTATTGCGCCTTGAAGTATCTAATGTACAATTTTTGCTTAGGGAAACATTGTCCATTAATTTGTATGTTCAGGTCAAGAATATTTGTTGTTAGTTACTAATTATGTGTTCAGCAGTGAAGCATTGTCATAGTATCATTGTGAAATATTTCTTTATTAAAAGTAATATATTAAAGTTGTAGATATTTTTACATGATGTTGTTCACCAAATGTGTTTATGCTATATTTTATGGCTACAGTTTGTTTATTTGTATATAATATCTCCCATCTGTTGTAATAAGAGGAGTAGACAGTGTTCTATGTTTCAGATGTAATTGAGTAGTATTTCTGCCTTATTGGATTTTAAATCAATTAAAGTTTCTTGATTTTCATGCTGTCTTTATTTGACAAGTTACTTCTGATTTTAGTGTATACTTTAGTAACAATTACATAATGCTTGCAACCATTTCATGTTCTGGCATCAGAACAGTCAACTTAAACTATAGAATAGTAGAAGTGGTTAAATTGTCTGAAGGATTTTGTCCATATTCTGTATTAAATGTGTACAGTGCATATGTATATGTTATATATGTTTTTCTGTTTTATTTTGTGTATATACAAGCCTGTCTTGAATTTGACATTTCCTCATATTATTGTACATATTTACTCTACATTATTTTTGAATGTTCATAATTCTGTCAAACCCGTGAATTAAGTCTGTTAAAAGGAGCAAAGAGTTATGGTATCCATTGTCAGTTGGGCTTCATTCAGAGGTTAATTTGGTCTGTTACATAGATAAATGTTCATCAAAGGGTGGCTGTTCACTAGTGACATCTACTTGCAGGAATATGTTAATGTGGTTTGACTGTTGTGTTATAGTTGTAGATGGAAGCATAAGATCTTACCTGAAGCCACCATTTTACCATTCTTTAGGTACATTCAGTTGAAGAATGCATTTTAGATTGTTCGTATTACAAATTGCTCTCAAGTGGTATTGCTGTGTGTACATTCCCCATTTAGACGACTTTTACTTCCCAGAATCTCCCTAATGCTTTGTTTGATCACATCATCATTGAAAAGTTGTGTACATCACCTGCAGAATTCATTTGCAAACCAATCAGTAATGTAAGATTAAATTTTGTGGTTTGATCAATATTGATAATTTTTGCTTTTAGCCGTATTTATTGATGA
This sequence comes from Lutraria rhynchaena, assembly GCA_008271625.1. Lineage (NCBI taxonomy): Eukaryota > Metazoa > Mollusca > Bivalvia > Venerida > Mactridae > Lutraria > Lutraria rhynchaena. The sequence goes on from VIBL01000071.1 coordinate 1,419,732, forward strand.
AAATTTTGAATGGTTAGTTGGAACCCAACAGTTTCTGTTATATTGTAAACTTGAATTAATTAGGGATATTTTGTTGAGTACTGAGAAGTGTATTTGATGTATGTCTTTCATTTTTAAGAGTTAATCGGGTGGTAAATTAGTCAAATGTGTTAGTACCATTATTAAAACTTATTATGTAATGTTGTGTTGTTCATTTACACTTGTGAAAATGACGCTAGTTTTGATGCGTATAATGTTTTTTTCTTTAGCTTACAGTAGACTTTAGTCATTGTTTCACTATTTTATATAACCATTTTTTGTCATCCTTTTATTAGTGTATTTTCATTCATAGTCTTCTTTTTGCTCATCAAAATGAGACCATTTTAAAACTGTGACTTTGCAAATTTGCATGGACTTTCTTTGTATTTAAATGCAGTGTATGTGTGTGTGAGAGATTAACATTGTTAAGTTTTGAAATTGAAATAAATACTTTTGTGTATTTTGAATTATTCTGCACTTTGTTGTCAATTTAATCCTTTTTGTTGTGTTTGCCCTCTCAACAAACTAAAATTATTTCACTCATTTATCAGTATATGTTATCAAGTTGTTCATAGTGCATATTTGTCGTGCATATCTGTTATATTTTAGACACTACTTGCTGTTGTGATGTATGGTTAAATCTTAGATATTACCAAAACTACATATGTACTGATCAAAAAGACTGGCCAATATAAACAAACATTAAATACTCAATGAAAAATTCGTCCAAAAGTAAAATATACTCGAGCTTCAATGATAATTTGAATCATGCCTAATTAAACTACCACGAAATCTAAGACTTCCTCTGCTTCATTTTAGAACCAGCAACCACTAGACTACCACAGGTCGAAAATGTTGACTGTGCACTGCAATTTACTGTGTACTAGGTTATAAAACTTGAAATTAGTATCTGAGCTCAAACCTCATTGTTGTCCTAAGCTTTATTTAAACTAATAGATATATTTGCGATATGTGTGTGTTTATAATAATGTTTGTAAAATTGATGAGTTTTGTCTTAATGAACAATTGAGTTTTGAAAACACAAAAATCGAACATTCAGTTCGGGGATCAGTAGTTAAAACTTGTACACTGTACTGGGATTTCCGATTGACAAGTCAAGTAATCTACAAACGTTATCAGCTAGCGTTACTTTGTGGCACTGATATATGACCCGATAATGGGCATACTCCGCACGTTTATTAGTCAAGTTTCTACCACAACAGTTTTCTGGTGACAATAATCATCTACTGGTACGACTGATTGAACAGAGTTTGTCTGAGTTATCGGAGAAATCAATATCCACTCAGGTTCTGTAAATACTTCTGTTAAAATGCCTGTTGAAGACTTATCGATTATATATTCAACTTTAGTCAGTATCACATTAACAAACGTGACAATATGTTTTAAAGCTGAATATAAACAAAAAAAAACAAAAAAAAAAAAAAAACAGACACGCTCGAGGTGACTGACGTTATAAGATGTGTTACATTTGTCAAATCAGGTAACTTTTTGCTTTTTGTATTTTAATGTTTGTTTTACTTACTTGTATAATACATGTACTACTAATAATGTACTGGCTTGATCATGTAGCTTTGAGATTAACCTATTGACGAACTCTACATGCTCGGCATATTAATGTATTAGTTACACATGTATTTATTTTTTTCTGTAGTGCTTTGCATTCACATAAAACATAAAACGTTCAATTGAAACTTATAAATTTATCTGAACAAAAAATATGCACGAGCATGGATAGACTGTTGTAAGCAGCATGTATAAACTGTTCAAAGCACTAGATGACGGAAGCATAACCACCGAACTACATGTACCTGTAAAAGGACAATTTTTTTTTTATAACAACTATTTAATTAATTGTGATGGTCGTGTACTACATGTACATGTTTATACATACTGATGCTTGATGTTAAAGATTCTTTTGGTTGAACACAATAAAATTCTGATAACTGTTGTACATTAAGAATTACAATTTTAATGTTGTATTTAATAACATGGATTTAGGAACGGTTTTAACAGCACAACGGAAAACATCAACTGTACACTGTTCGTGTTTTCATCTATCATCATCATCATCGATTGTTTTAATTATCGAAGGTACCAATGAGACTAGTTGAAATATTTACTTGAACAAAGTGTAATGTATTCACAATGAATAAAAATGAGATCTATATTGATACACATTCCTACATTATCTTTATTGTGTGTATCGATTGGTTTAAAGTAATCACGTGCGTGTTTACTTTTCTTTTAAATTAGAATTGCCTCATAATAGTTTCATTGATTTTTTTTAAAACAATACTTGATATTGATTTCTAAAACCTGACGATATGATAGTCTGGATTTGTTTTTTTAGAAATGCATGTGTTTAAGCTTATTACCTGATACAAACTGTTCGGGTAATCCTTCAAACTAACAGTTGGATAAAAAACATGATAAACGTTGGAATCATCTCGATGTCATAAAACTGATAATTCTGGAACTTGTAAAGCAGGTTTCTGGTTAATGCATTTTGTGTTATTTACTATCAGAGTAACATAAACAATGTGTGCACAGTCATATATCATATACCTCATGTTCATTTCCTTCACAGACCTATCGTACCATTGTATAACTTGAACTTCGGAAAAGCTGCTCTTTTATTTTACCAAACACTTTAGCCGAAGATTTTTTGCCATTGTAAAATCAATTCGATTTCAACGATGTGCAATAAAACCTCATCTAGAGACCGTTTCTATATCTATTTCTTCTATATTTCAACTTAATAATGAGACCAATTTACTTTTGTCCCGAAGACGTTTAGGTTTTACTGTACGCTGTTGATCAACTTACAAAGCCAGAGTTACATTAAATAATAAAAAAATGCATGTCTAATGATGTTTTTCCTCTATCGGTATAATCCGTTTATTATACAAGTACGAAATCATCACAGCCATTTGGTTGACAACTACAACTAGGAATGCATTCAAAAGAGAGGTCAAGTATAATAAACAGTATACTAATGCATATTTTAGATGGGAAGTCCTCGTCGCTTGGTAACCATGCCAAGTACCACGTGATCTAATGTATATTCAAAAAATATTAATAATTACTATACACTGAAGTGTTTTTAAAACAATTCATGGTACGACATTCACCTTTGTATTCTACGGTAAGCTAAATGGAAAATACAAATGCGTCATTTTCATAAATCACTAGTACGAATATGAACACTAATATTGTTATATTCTGACCATTGAAAAATCACGAATGTTTCAATACATTGGTGCATTGCTTTAGATGAGTTCTTTTCTTTATTTCAGTAGCTTATCAGAACATCGTTATATCAGACTTGCATTCACAACGACTGAAATAGAATAAATGAATTTAACTGCACAGAAGTCGAGGAATTTTACCAACATATGCTGTGACACATTGAGAGACAATAATGTGCAACAAGGAATTGGTGCCGTGCTCGTCCTTGTGGGGTTTGCCCTTTTAGTTTCTGGGGTTATATTCACAACTGTAGCTTATACAAACCCCAGAAATGGTTCAGCAGCCACTTTCCCCTACATTGGTCCCGTTATGATATTCATTGCTTTATCTTGCATGACGGGAGGTTTCGTTCTTACTCGACTGGACGACATTAAGCAAATTCGTGACTATCTTAAATACAGGAAAAGACAGACTTGTGCAGACAATGGTGAAACAGAGCCGGAAATTATTGGTACATTCAACATGTTGTGTTTTAAACTTTTGTACTGCTTGTATAATGGCCAGAATCGCGCTAATGCGCATGCTCAAATGACACATATGACAGCCAATGAACAGTCTTCATCCGGTAGTAGTGAAGACACCAAATTGAGTAGCTCAAATGTTTCCCGAGTACCACGTCTTTTATCATTCACATCTTTACGTCAACTCAAAGTACATCCAAGTTTAGAAGAATCGTCTGTTGTATAACCAAATTAGTACATGTATATGGTACCCGATTTATTTATTCAAAGAATCTCTGGGTATAGGAAAAGTCAACGGAACGATTTGTATAGTATTTCGAAGGGAGATATTCATAATTAGGAGGAGAAACGTAGATTTTCTTTATTTCAACCATACTACAATCGTGCGAAGTTAGTAAATTAGACATTTACATCATCAACCTAAAATTCAATTGTAATATCTTACCTGCAGGTTTAACTTTACATGCCTAGCCTGCTTGTGTTTCAAGTTTTTTTTTTAGATAAACTCCTTGTCTTAGAAAAACAAGGACGCAAGTATAATTATGACGTCACATTCATTCATGGTACGGGCTTTATCATCCAACATTATCCGCCTTAAAACCCATCCTGTGAAACTGTTGAATAACATCTTTGATCATTTCAAGCTTAAATATATATATAACAAGTCATGTATGGTCGATCTGATATGTGATATTTATAAAAATGATCATGTTCCATACAGATATCGATCTTTCTAAACATTAGAAACATACTCGTAACTTCGTCGGCAGATTATTGAAAAATAGTTTCTCGCAGGTAATGTCTGTATTCAACTTAATGCGCTCTTAGTCAGGCGATCATTCATAGATATTTTGAATTGCATGCATTAGTTGTTTCTTAGGTGTATTGTTAAAATTCATGTTTATTAATTACCAATTATTAATTATGAAAGTTTAATTTATAATGCTGGTACATCAATGTGAGTATTTTATCAGTTGTATTAATCTAGTAGAAGTTTTGTGTCGGTCTTCATTTTACCATTAATACAAATTGAATCGATCACTGCACATGGGTTAATTCCCCATGAAGGCTATCATAATGTCCTGCTAAGGGGGAGTTACTCTGCATTAGAGTTTTGTTTAAGCTTTCAAGAATTACGAGTTCATTTTTCATCTTTGTACATTTAGATCTTGACGTCTTTTTTATCGCAGATTGTTTTACAAACCAGATAATGGATAATAATATTTTTGCGTACGTTCAGTATAATTACCCACACTAACTCTAAAAACAGCTGTACAGTAAACTAATGGTGAGTGAACTTTTTTCAGTCATCAAATAAAGTACAGTTAAGATATTGTGAAGACTTCATTCTCTTTATTTTATCACCAATGTGTATAAACAATCAATGTGATAGTCATACAACGTAGAAATACTCACACGTGTATATTTGTATTGACATGTTATTTATTGTTCTTATTTTTATTAATAAATATTACAAAGATATGTTACTATCGTAGTTTTTACTGAATGTTATCAAACTAAGCTTTTACTGATACTAAAACTAATGAAGTAAGTGAAAATGGAAGCATTTAATACAGAGTTGACTTCAAAAAGCACTAACACTAAAACTATATGACTTTCTCATTTTCCTCGGCGGCTTTTTTACATCCCCGTGTCACTGAAACAATTAGTTTTAAAGCCGTAACTAGCATATCTGTATTGGACATTTTACACAGTAGAGAAAAGTTTTCAATGACTAATTAAACTTTTCACCAAAGATTTGGGGTTTTTCTATAGAGGTAAGTTTAATAGATGAATTCGACGATGTGGGTGGTATCTCTGAAGACATTTTTTTCTCACATCGATGGATATTTAATGAATTTTAGGGGGAAAATTCCTAACCCTTAAAATGCAGACAAGTTCTTCAAGACAATTTGCCGCCTGTTTTTATTAAATTAATTCATGGGTATTCATATTTGGGGCGCTTGAATTAAGGGAATTAACTCTGACAGAACGTCATTACAATAGCTCACGTACAGGTAGCCTCCCTTGTATATCGCCCGCCTCGTAAAGTTTGTTTATGTGTTGCTAGGGTCAACCGTGGTGGGACTATGTTTAAACTTTTAATCTATATTAAGGGTTATAGCTTTACAATGCGGAACTGAACTTATCTGAAATTTTGAAGGTACATTGACAGCGTCATGGGTGGTAAATACGAAATGAAATATAATTATAGTTGAAATATCGTCATATTTGAGGACGAAGTGTAAAATGTAAGTACAAGTTTTGGACATTTTTGTATTTATTTGTTGTTGAGTGCGATTTGAATGTTTATGACATGAAACTATCTACATCACAACGGTTTAATTTGACATTTTATTGATTAAATTTAGGTATGTACATTGTTGCGTTAAGTACAGTACAGTACGAAGCGCCCGAAATTCATCTATAATAATGTATAAAATGTCTAGTGTAAATTAACGAATGTTATTTACGGCGACTGTCACTGGGTTACAAATGCTTTAAAGTTGGACATATATGTCGGTAATACAGTGTAACTCAAGATTCTCAATTAAGAAATCATTCGTCTACTAGGATACTTTAGTACTTGCTGGAAAATATCTAGAAAGAAGAAATACAAAATCAATGTAGCGTTTTACTTTGCCATACAATCTATAAAATATTTATGTTTGACATGAAATGAAGATTGAACAAGTGATCATGTTAACGGTAGGAACTCCATACAGTGCATGTAATTAAAAGACTATTAATGAACAAAGCGCTATCTGTGTAAACAAACATACGACTGATTGTGGTATCAAGTTATGTTGTCATAGATTCAAACTGGTCATAAATCATTTTGTATTATTTCAAGCGGAACTTATCATACAAGCATGTTTACATTAAGAAGAATATCACGTATCAGAAAAAACCTAAAGTTACTTAGCGGTACTGGTCTATATCGAACATTGGAAAATAGTGGAGTGCTTCATGTTAATTCAAAGTGCACAGATATTGCAAAAGCTTACATAGAACTTCAATATTAAAATATAAAACCAGTTATTTACATGCCGGTTTTCTATACTTAATCTATGCGGTGTGAAATTGGTATTAAAACAGTTAATATTTTAGACCGTTTTTTGGTCCCAATGACAACATAATATCGTGTTACTGTGACTAGAAAAGAATCTTTTTTTTAAAATTCTACGATGAAATTTAAATACGCTTAAACCGATATAATAAGCCTTGATGGTACACAACACATTTGATGGAAAGTAATTTGAAATGTAAATCGTGTCATTACATGTTCTTATTACTCAATTCGTGACAGAATCATTACCATTTAATACCACATTTAAGATTAGTTAATCGTAATATTAGGAACTCCAAAAGTCTTTATTTAAGGAGACAGGTAGTAAGTATTTTTTGTTTAAAATTACAAAAGTGATACATACACAAGATTTCTGCTTACGTGCTTTAAAAAAAAAGATACCCATGACTTGTTCAAAATAAAGAATAGAACCGAACAACCTATAAAACACGACACACGATTTTTTATTGTGAAAAGGAATAGACTTTTGCACTTACGCAGGAAATAAACAAACGGTATTTTTATTCGACATCCTCACTACACATATTTGGTATAGATTACATACGTGTGTTTACTACTGTGTTTGTAATAAATGGTCACAGTTTCAAGATTGTGAGAAATACATTTTATGATGTGTATAACTTAAGAATGAAAAAAAATGCTTTTAGGAATGTCTATATCAATATTTGGTTAAGACCGCATTTACGACCGGGAAATGCAAGTTATCGAACGGGCATCTCGCTGATTCCCCATGATACTGTTGCAATCACACATGATCTTTCTAACGAGTAAACTCGTTAATTGTTTATACAGTTCAAAGAAAGCTCTTGTGTTGTACATGAGGACTAATCACTACAGGTAGGTGTACGTATGTAATTAAGAACAGTTCATTATGTTTCAGTCTCGGTATACATTTGAACATTCTGTGTTAAGTTTCCACTTGAAAGACTTTATAACAGGCTCGTAAATACTGCAAAACCCTAATTAACTGAAGTCTTAATTGTTTTCGGAGACACATTTGGAAACTATTTAAATTTTGTGAACAACGACAATATTTATGCTTTGCATTAATGCATTTTTATTTGACAATAAACTTTTTATTGGTCGATAATAGAACCAATAAAAATATGGTGACGTATAAAGCAAGTCGTCAAATGGGTGACTGACAGATCCAATCCACAATTAAGGTGACTGATGTATTGAACCAGTCCACAAACGCAGCCTGACGGAACCCGTCCACTATAAAAGCGACTGATCTATTGAACCAGTCCACAAACGCAGCCTGACGGAACCCGTCCACTATAAAAGCGACTGATGTATTGAACCAGTCCACAAACGCAGCCTGACGGAACCCGTCCACTATAAAAGCGACTGATCTATTGAACCAGTCCATCATTGGGGTGACTTTTTGGACCATTCCACAAATGATCGACTGATATTATCGAATTTTACGTTTTGACGTTAATTCATCGAAAATAAAATTTTAAGAGCATTTTTCTCTCCAAGCTTCTACAATTTGTATCAATATTTTTATTTACTCTATGGAAACCATATTTGTTTTATATAGCACGAGTCGTGGTTCGATACAAACACAATGCATGTCGTTATAGGCCAGGGTTTGCTTTCCATTTAACTTTATAGATCAATGAATTAATAATTAAAAAGAAACTCATAAATGTACAGCTGACTGAAATGATGGAATCGATCAATAGAGAGCTTGTCTATAGATCAACATTTCTGAAAAACATTTGCCGGATACCATTGTTGTAAAAATCGATCAATTTCGTCTTACAATGTGATAATGAGTACCAGTGATGCTCCTATATTAACACTTCTTCGCTCGAGTCTGTGTTTATATGCAAATGACGTACATTATTGGTCCATTATGATATTTAGCGAACAAAAAATGACGCTGAATTATTTATATATATTATGAGATAAATCCTAGCGAACAGTAAAAGGATCGCATACTTGGTATTATTTTATAACAACGCGTAGATTAAATTGGTTATTGTCTATTTATAAGCCGTCTTAATAACTTGAACAAAGTGGTTTGAACGTAAAATGCATATAAATGCATAATTTATAAAAGGTTTACATAAACATTGTATATTATGGTTCACAGATTGATGATAATATTGTTGGGTCGAAATATCAATAATTTCCAATTAAAATCGCCATTTTCTTAAGACGTGGTAAACGCACTTTTAGGGGTCGTATGTTTCCGAACACCTTCTTACTTGCTGGAATATTTACTGTGAACTAAAGTTTGAATAATGCATTGATACATGTACATGGGCAGTATTTAAAACATTGTCGTATAAAATTTTTATTAAGATAAAATAATTTGCTATCAGTTTCGGAATTTTCACTTGAATTACTGATTTAAAAATTACGTGACAAACAAATCTTTGAACAATCACTGATATGTATGCCTCGAAGTATGTGATAAAATGTTAGATTATGTCTACTGATAAGTATTATTTTTAAGAATGAAAGTGACAGGAATAAATAAAATGTCGATCAAGGAATTAGTTCTATGTTTACTTAAAGATTCATTCTTCACGTTTTAATACTGCAAATTATCGCTAAGTAGTTTCTTTAAAAATTGACGAGAATAGAGCGTGATTTTTGCGGGAGTTTCACGAGATTCTACTAGGCGAGTCATGGTTGATAAATAGTGTTGAATTTGTTGTGTGATCGTTCATATTTTTCAGATCCGACACTGTGTGGGATGGTACTGAAGTAAACCAGAATCGATTATGACAACAACAGAAGAAAACAAAGGGTGCTTCAAAATGAGGATTATTGAATATCATGATTTTAAGACGTTGTTAGGTCCGTGTTTTGTAAGTTTTAGTCTTCCGCTACTGGTACCTGGTGTAGTACTCACTGTTGTTGGTACCTATGGCAACGAAAACACATTTCCGTTATTTGGAGCCTGGCATATTACGGGCATAGTGATGTTATCTATTGCAGTTATAATGTTGTTCTCAGGTATAATACTCAAGTGCTGCTACAGACCTATTATTAGTGCTGATATAGAAGAACATTTATCACCTACGTCATCAATGATTACCGGACAAAAAAATCTGGGATATGATGATGAGATTTATAGCTCAAAACGTGCTCAAACTAGCAATAAGGTCGGTCATCATGATATGAATAACTCACATACTGTTGTTTCTACACATGAGGCAAAGCAAACGTCTACCAAAGGACCAAACTCTCAATTCTTAGCTAACTCTGCAATTGCCGAAAACCAGGCTGGAAGGCAGAAACAGGAAACCGCACGAGCGTCAACAGAAACAACACAAAGTTCGGGCGTCAAGTCCACAAGTAGCTCAAATAAAACACAACCACCGCCATCATACGATCGCATTCAGGCAGAAACTAGGGGAAAAGAGACTAAAGACAATACCACTGGCGTGAGTGTTGTTAAAACAACTCAGGGTAATGTGACGACCAAGGTCACAGCCACAATCACAGCGGAAGCGGAAACGGCGCGAGCGTCTGGCTCACGTGACCAATCTAGTGATGCAAATGAAGATTCAAAGTAAGTTCATGCAAGTTTTGTGGACTTTCAATAACGCATAATTATTGTGCTTGAACAATATTGCTGTGCAACTTCTAGGTCATTTGTACAATTACTCTGTCCAAAATTAAAAAAAAACAATTAGTCAAGTAAATGTTTAAAATATAAAATTTGTAACACACATATAACAGCAAGCGCCCTTTTTGGCAGTTAAGGAATGGATAACTATTATCATTATAAATTTCTGTCAATCCATCTAATAAGTCTTAAATATTGTTTATGTTCCAATGGTTCAATTGGTCACAATCCTAATGTACCTAGCTACTAAAGAAGAAAAACAATTTGAAGTGGCAATATTGTTCAAATTAATATGAGAAATAGCTTATCAAAGTAATAATCCACTAACTAATATTGCTTAATAAACATTCCTGTCATGTAGATCTGATTGAGTCAGTTAACACATGCGTAATTTGTAATATTTATCAAATAACTGCTTTTGTGTCAAATGCTTGTTTAAAGAGGGAAAGTCAGACGGACAGACAGACGGGCATGCGGACAGATTAAGTTGGTTATACAAATGTATATCAGAGTGCTGATTTTATTTAACCACTGTTTTATCACTTGCACGTATTTTTATTGAAACTTTTGTTTTATTTCGTTAAGACACCGCATACCTTCTCGCAGGAGGAAATGGGAATAATTGCGTATGTTTATGTCATCTTTCATTGCTTACGTGTTGTGTTTACGTCACAAGTATTATCTGTTCAAGAAGAACATGGCCAGCAAAGACCATCTCCGCACAAGACATAAGAGGTATTTGCCTCTCGCGAGCATATGGAGATGCAACATTAGACTGCTCCCCCAAAATGGAAACAATGTACGGAGATGGTCATATATATTTTTATGTATGTGTTATTTGTGTGTCTTTTTATGTCATTTGTTTGCTTTTGTTTCGGTTTATAGGTAAATGGATATAGAAATATGTATATTGCACGGTAGGAAATTTAGCTCATTGTTTACACCTCGACCTGACTTCTCGTATATACATTGTACAGTATTTTTATAATAACAAATCCGTTCCTAAGGAGGTGGTGCTGAGACTGGAGAATAAAAAGCTGAACTGATTATGAATATTTTTACCATACTGTGAACACAATGGTTTGTATAACCATTGATAAACACATACTTGAATGCGAGATTAGAAGTTCTTAATCTCCAAAGCATTTTATGAAGTTTAACAAACGAGGTTTTATGTTTCCATAAATCAATAGATCATATAGCGTTCAGTATGAACTTATTGCGCTATTGTTTGACGTTACAAAAAATGTATTTTTGGTTTTAAGTGTTTTATTTAATTGGTAACAGTATGGGTTATGGTACAACATGTCACTATAAGCGCCTGTTACTACATTGTAGTAGTTATTGATTGAATATATTAATGATGAAATATTTATTTATCCCTGTCACAGTACCACCATCTATGGCCGTCTGACTACAAATCTTGCATTGATATCTTAGTTTATCTTTTTCGGAAAAAATGCATTTGACCAAATATTTGCAATTCGAGTCTTCGGCTCAATGAATACTCAAATTATACGTCTGTGTACTAATTCACATTTCTACACATACACAATATTATTAGATAAGATCTATTTGTTAGATTTCTAAAATTTCCTCCACATTCAGCATTTATCATTAACAATAGCAAGTATAACACTAATCCTTAAGTCTGTGTAATGCTCATATTAGGTCAAAGTAGCGTTCGGATAACTTTACTGTCTCGTTATGGACCGAATTTTGACTCACTAAAACTTTTCCCTCATCCTGACTCTTATGTTCTTTATATGATCTTCCTGTGTTTAACAGAATATAAATTGGATGTGTAATAAAAAACATACTTGCATCTATTTACCTATTGTATGGTACCGGCCATGGTAGACACAATTGACGTTTTTAGTTATAGTTACTGACCTGTAAGCTGTCAAAATTGGCTGAGGGGATGTTTTAGTCATAGTCAATTGTCACTTTGCCAACAACTTGCCCATTTTATAAATAAAATAAAACTGTGCATGCTTTATTTTCAAATATTGCTTGTGATAATTGGTTCAGCCGCTATGCTGTTTTCCTCTGTTGCTATTGTTGCTTATTCTGTTGTTCTTGATGTTAACGAACTTCTACTAAACATTTGCATGACTATTTCTTGTTTTACTTTCACAATGTGATCATCCATTGTGATCACTTCACTCCCGTGTGTAAACCATGTATGTATGATAATATGAGAGCAACATTATTTTAGATTTGTACTTGAACATTGCTGAATATTTAAATCTCTAGCAAATTATTCAATATTATTAAAAAACCATACATTTCTTGAACTTGCAAGCGGTTCAATATATGAGCATAAGTTTTTAGTGACGCGGTCAAGTATATTTTACAGGCGTTTCAATAGACCAGCGTCTTCTTTCAGTTGTACAGTAACATCATTTATAGTTATACTATTCCTTTGCAAACAACTTAATGTATTGAGCTTGATTATTACACCAATTCACACAAGTAATAAATAGACGGCGTTCAAATATTCTATTTCTGTACCGCCACTTCTATATTTGGTTTACAGCGTACTGCTTTCGGTTTCCATATCAACAGGATTTAATCAAGAATCCTCACAATACTTTTATGTATCTGAGGTCTAAATAACCGCATGCTTATTTCATGAAAATCCTTATCTTTTAAACAGATTTTTACCAGAGAAAAGGAAGAAGAAAAAGAAAAAACGAAGGCGACAAGAGTCTAGTCAATCCATAGATACACTTGGTGTTAATGATGGCGAATTATCCAGTAGACGAGAGCTTCCGGAACTGCGCATGCGCCCAGTATTGATTCATGACGGTGTACACCATCATCATAATCTTCACGTGCATTTTCAGAACGGATCTGAAGCAAAGAATGATTTGAAAGAAAACATAAACGAAAATCCGAACATTTAGAGAATTCAAGAGCCGCGGCCGTGGTCCAGTGGTCAGTGCGCTGAACTTGTTGCCCGGAGATCTGGGTTCGAATCCCGGTCGCGGCAAGTCATACCTTTCCACGAAAATTTGACAAAAGATTGTTAAAAAACGGCGTTGTACCCCGGTGACAATAAGTCACATAAAAACAAAAAAAAGAGAGAATTCAAGATCTCTTTTCATCATTATATCCAAAATTTGACAACGTTTAATAAAATTTTTCGCCTTTCCTGTGGAACAAAGGTTGAAAGACAAAAGTAAAAAATCACAGACTTAATGTATCGGCATGAAAACGTGTCTAATGTCTTAACTGTTTCACTTTTATCTTATCACTGAACTAAATTGTAAATACATTTTATACATACTATTTTTTATACTTGATTTTACAACTTTGTAATATATAAACAACTTATTTGACGATTATTGGAGAGAATACTCAATTATTTTTTTTTGTTTCATTCTCTTGCGCAGTTTGTTTTATCGAAATCCGATTTTTACATTTTGCTTTTTTCTTCTAAGTTCTGTCACAATGATTGGATAAGATGCTATATTTTATTTCATCTTGTTATAACAAGGCTTTATCTTTTTGTATGTGTCCGTATGAGTTCGTTAAAATTATTTTCCTGCAATACACTGTCTATAAGACTTTAAGTGCATTTATTTTTTTGAAGTAATAATGAATATAGAAGATTGTTTGTTGGTATAACAGGATATTATTTTCAGAAAAAATCTTCGTCGGGTGCTTACTTATGAAGATATGGTTTCATAGCAATGGTTTAATAAATAATTAGTTCGAGAATAGCGGAACGGTTCAATCGTGGATGTCCGACGATTTGATGTACCTGTATGAGTCATGTGTGGAGAGAACCGAACTCCGCACAGTTATTTATCTCCCGTAGTAATGGATAATGATTAAGTACTTCAAAGGGAGGTAACTACTGGGGATTGATTGAAAAATTTAGCTGTATGACCTAACTCGGCTGGTTCGGGGGTCGCTTTGTTATGTTATGTATATGTTTTACTTCTATGTAGATGAATGATGCGCATGTCTTTTTTATATTTCTCAATCTGTGATATTTAACTGTTATTTAGAATAAAGGGAAATAAATCTGAATGTCATGTCTGTTTTGATTGTATGATGTTTTACTAGAGTTATCTCTCTTTACCCGCATTTTATTAGCATCATATTATTCCTCCTCAAATTATAAAGAACATCTATATATGGTCATTTATGTGTCTCTAGCATCAAGGCTTCCAAAAGCATCAGTATTCGTCTATCCATAGGGTACTGCTCATCATCGCCAACATCCGAATTCTCTGGACTCGATTGACAAATCTACTTCGCTCCTTCATTTAAAGAGACGTTAGAGAGAAACAGATGTTGTCGATATTTGCAAGACTGAAAATTCGGTTACCAAAGATCGCCGGCTCTGTTTAAGTCTGAATATGTTTTTTGATTAACAATAAAGTTGAAACTCGATTGGGCGAAACACCGGTTCATAATTACTAAAAAAAAAATACGGCACTTTTTCGGCGAACCTCGGTTGAATACGATTCTCTCATTCATAATGCGTGATTGGACCGGAGTTGAGACGCTTAATGCGATAAACGTGACATATGCACCCATTTAGAACAACCAAGACGATGATTTCAAAATTGAATTATTTATAAGGATGCTTGCAGCAAACGTATTAAATATAGGTTTATGATTCCCTTTTGGAATAGATGTAAGACGTGAGTTAATACGTGTACTTGCAAAATGTTGAAGTATAAATGATGAAATGTAAGTTGTTTTAGACGAGTATGATATGATTCAAACCGCTATATTCATCACTGATTGAATACAAAGTACAACCTAGATATTAAGACCATCCACCTTTGGGACAGAAATTGGTTTTTTAATATAAGATTGTTTCGTTATCAAGTTTAAATATACTGAGTAGAAATATTAAAAACCTGTCCGAAAGTGAAGCCGTTATAATGCTGATATATCCTCAGAATTGAAGTAGTCGCTAAGTTGGGTTTTAGTGTATGAAGATGGAAAAATACGCCTTTATGTACAGATTATTTATAGCAAAGAGCAAAAGGAAAATCTTGTCCCACTGCAAAACAAAATATAATTAAACACTTGAAATGAATAAGCAATTAATCTCTAATCTTCGTTAATACTTCAACAACATTGTACACGTTTTACAACGAGGTTAACATACGGATCCTGGTAAATGTATACAAATTATGTCTAAACATGAGTCAACCTCCCAGTCCTCCTACAAATAATATACATGCAAAAACATGTGTTCCTTTCATGTGTGTCATATTCGCTTTTATGTGTTGAAAGCTTATTATGACCATGCTTGTGTCTAGATGTTTGTCTTAACGCAGTTACACACGTGGTCGACCTAACTTTGAGACAATGCATGTTCCATTAAAAATACAGGAGTTATGTATCTGAAAAAAATATTCAATACCGTACGTCATTGACAGATAACACAAAGCCACTTCCTTGTGTTATTTTTTTATTTTAAGTAAGTTGGGCATTGGGTTTAAGTTAAACACTAGTTATTGAATGGGTACCGTGCAGGTCGTCGCCTACCTACGGCCAAATATACAAATACACAATCTATTAAGTTACAACGGTACTCGTTAGTAGCCCATAGTTCACTGTATGTCTAAGCTCTATTTTAAACATTAATGTCATGAAATGGGTTATAAACCAAGACGTACGGTTTGAAAATACCATCCATAGATACACGTATAATAAATAGCAGATGGTAAATCTCACTTTGTTTATTTGCCTTAGAAATGCTTATAATTACGAGAACATGTAGGGTGAACCAATATGTAAAAAACAACACCTGCAAACTGTTAAAAAGACAGAAATTGTGTCCATAATTACAATAGTGCTAATATTTATCACAAATTTGAGTCCTGAATTCGTGTTTGTGCAAGTATACTTGAAGATCATGTTAAAAATAAATACATTGACTTCTTGTAAATCTTTATGTCTACACTATTGTCAATAGGTTAATACTTAAAATAAATATCTATAGTACTCTGGATGAAGTATATTTGCAAAGACACCTTTAGTGCTTACATACTTATATGGATATTAATAAAAGACTACATATCCCTTGTCAAAACTTGTAAAACAGAGATAATGACATCTTAGATATAATCGAGTTTTTTTCCAAAATAGTGATAAATCTGATTAGCAAGTTACCAAATAGTATGTTTTTGGCAATTTGAGCACCACGGTCTTTATGGTAACTATAATTTACAGAAGTCATGAAAATATTCGATGAACCTGATCCTGGACTAGGGAATTTACTTTGGTAATTATTCAGGTTTTGAACTTGTAACAAGCTGTCGTAGCGGTTATGAATTTTCATAGTACGGTTGTAAAGTTACCGATTGCCTTTTCCAATTCTCTGTGTTTACTTTTTCTGTGTTTGTCATTTGTTTTTACGTGTTATTACATACTTCCTAATACTTACCGAATACAGGCATTTTAAAAACACATTTTTGTATGAAAGATATCTGGACTTTTTACCAAAAGATGTACGTTTTCTTTTAAACAAGATTTAGAATATCAGGTCACTCCCTTTAAATGTTAGAAACTCTGTTAAAATTTAACTTGTTAGTAAACGATATGTCACTCTCAAATGTTTAAATGTTTCAAGATTTTCTTCAGTTATTAATTTTTAAAATGTTGTATACCAAGTCATGTGTATACAAGTCTAAGAAATAAAGTTTCTGCTCTGCTCTGCTCTGCTCTGCTCTGCTCTGCTCTGCTCTGCTCTGCTCTGCTCTGCTCTGCTCTGCTCTGCTCTGCTCTGCTCTGCTCTGCTCTGTTCTGTTCTGTTCCTAATGATACATCTTTTAATTTGTACTGATTTTTTTTTCAGAGAAGAAAAAAACATGAAATGAGACATTTATTGTTAGATATACTAAATGTTCCCCAAAGAATATGAGCGACTAACATTTCTTGGATCAATGATATACAGCTAAGTTTAGATATCAGTAAAATAATTGAGCATTGAGCATTGTGACTGATTAATTGTAAATCTAATTACAAGCAACCGGAAGCTAGTATTTGGAAACCAGTCTGTAATCTTACAGGAATCTACAAAAAATAAAAACAAAAGGATGTGTAAGATTTTAAAATATTTAATGTTAATATTAACAGTAAACACAATAGATTGTTTTCTCAGATGAAAAAAATAACAAACAAAAAAAAACAATAAATGACGGTTGCATACGTAAAGCATGTATACATCACTAAACAAACACACTGAATAACGGTACAAAATATAAAACTATGATACACTCATAAATATCAGACTAATTTTCACTAATATCCACATTAAACATACAAATCCAGCAGCATTATGTTATATATCAGACATTATAGACGTTGTAAGTATATAAACAGCCAGAATATATAGCAACATCGTAATTTATGCATAGCTTACAAACAACAGTTAAAATGATTTTTAAGCACAAATAAATTTGTCCGTTCGAGTTACGTGACAAGGTAATAAAAATAATAGCGGTCATGACCTTCACCCTGTTAGACATTACAATTGTTTTATATATTATAAAAAAGAAGGCATTTGTAGGCTTTCTTATTGTTTCGATATTGATCAATCAAACAGTTGTTTCCCTTGAATTAACGCCTCTAAAACAAGAGCAACCATAATAGTTGTTCCCCTTATATCCATGATCGAAAACAATATGAGTCGCCTCCCTTGAATCCATGGCAGCCAGTTCAATAATCAATGACAAGAATTGAACAAGACTCTTAGCTATCGATATCACACGAAAGTCCTGTTCATTCAAGTTCATTTCATCAATACGCCATGTGAATTGGTTCATTTAATAATTCACGAATAACTGAAATATATCCTACTGTAAATGTCGTAAAAGAAAATCGGTTAAATAGTCATTACAAATCATACTTAGCTGTAGTCTACTAGACATGGAAAAAATCAAAATATAACATTTAACATATATAATAAAATGTATTAGTAAAATATAAAGAGCGATTGTCCTTTAAGACCTTCTTCAAATAAAAAAAAAAAAAAGAAACAGACAGATGAACAATTTCAGACATGTGTCTAAGTAGACATACACTTATCTTAAACTGTTACTAACTTACAAAACTTATCCATCCTATTCTAAACACAATATGCAGTCATTCAATGTTTATACATACATATAAATAACGAAAATGTGATGTGCATAATGTTTTGCATTGGTAATAAGACATCGCACCATATTGCAGCCCAAAACAGTAAAACTGATACTTATAAATTTATAATGATGGTTTAACACATTTATAGCAGTCATATCAATACAGTAACGGAGCGAAATAAAGCTCCACCCTGACTTTCTCATACATGTCACACAACTTTCACTCTTAAATTCACAAACATTCACTCCGTCCCACACAGACGACACAAATAATGCCATACATTAAGGCAGCATGTTGTACGTACAAGGTATCTAATAAATAATAAGACTATTCTCAGGATTTCAGCTATCCACAAATATTAAGGATATGATTTGATTACACGCAACATCAATGAGGACCACGCCCCAAACTAGCAACATACAGTTTAGCAAACTCAAATTTCAAATAGGATAACGTCAATTGATATGTAACCAAATTTATCGGCAATTAAAAGTTTATTTTAAGTTAAATTTCAAATTCAAAAAATTCAAATCACAATTTTATCCCCGACTTGTGATATTTAGGCCAAAATATTTCCATTCATGACAGAATTTCAAAATGTCTTTATCCTCCATTTATCTGTCTAAATTAAATTGAATTCAATATTTACATAAATGGAAATGAAGAAATTTTAAGGCTTACATTGTAGTTATGAAAAACAGCTCAAGATTACCGCCATACAAAGTATTCTCCAAGGTTATTCAATTTAAGGTGAAATTCTACATGTATATCTATACGACTACGAAATAACTATCAATTAATTTGACAAGAAACGGTGGGCAATAAATTGAAAAATAATTGGTCCCTCTTGATATTTGTGATATCTAATTTTTGACAGTATTGTATTACATTATTATTATCTTAACAAAATTTTCGTCTGAACATGTTAAATAGATCAAGTAGTGTATTGGAATTGATATACAAGATGATGTGCCACAGGGTGTTATAGTATTCTCCCATGGATTAATTGGTCACGAAATATGGACAACTATTGTTACAAATGATTACAATGAACAATCTATATGGACAAAGTACGTGTATTAATACAAATCTGAAACCGATCAAACGAAGGCTTTATAATGTTATAAAGAACATTGATTTTAAAAACATACCTAACACTATAACGACGCCAATTATGGGTAAAAACATCTATTTGACCAGTTTAAAGTAGCTTGTCTGTGTGATTTTTGTGCACTCAAAAATCACTTTTCGCTATTCGACATAGAACCATGTTTGCACATGTATACATATTGGTATGTCACGCTGTCAGAAATCTACTTTCAATCTCCTCGTGTGTTAAGTTATAATCCTAGATTATAAACGTATTGTAAAAAGTGTGCAAATAAAACCACTGGTGGATATAGACCTTTGATTGTCATGGCAACTTGATAAACTCTAAATAAACTTAAACACACAAAACATGTAATCAGAAAACGTTATTTTTCAAACTATATTTGTACTAAACTGTAGATTAATAATAATTTGGAAAAAAATAAAGTCTCCAGAGATAAAACATTAAACTAAAGTAAGAAACAAAATTCAACAAATTATGTCAAGTGCTTTAAAACACTAAGTCAATGATTACACGTTGAGTTGAATCTTTGTACAAAAATATATATATAATAGATACAAATTTATTAAATATATTTGAGACATTATAACATTCTGGTTGTAAATTACTAGCGGCTAGAAAAAAATCTACATAATCTGACACACGGACTTTAACATGAAAGATTGAACGATAATACAGTACGACCTCACATCAAGACCACTTCATCATAACGACTATGCTTTTTAATAATGGCCCATCCTCCATATTAAGACCGTTTTATGGTTGCAAAGTTTTTTTTCTGTAAAAGGAAGTTAAGTCATCAATGTACATTAAGCAATATTTTATATTCATTTACTTTACGACATGGTTGAAGAATTCTTACAATTTTATTGATTTCTCGCATTCAGCGCTGTACGGAGAGCCGTATTTGAATATTTTCGACAGAATAAAGCAATTTCCATGTGGCATTACAACGTAAGCAAAGTTGTTTACTTTATCGTAGCGTATACATAAATGAATAATCAATCTATGTTTAAACAGTTTTCAATCAACTTAGTCAGCTGAATAGAAATTCGGTGAGTTTAATCGTTTCAAATAGAAGTAGTAAATTCATTTTGTATTTCAAGTTTCGTTTAGTACCACAATAATGCTGCATAAATACTCAAATAATTATCTAAATGAATGATGACATACATAATAACACCATTCTAAGGATACGGCGATATTGTATGTTGTGTATGACGAAATACAATATTCTTCATGTTTACAGATGTATACAACACTTCAGCCACGCTCGGGTAATATGAAAAACACTCGCGAAATCTGAAGCTATTTTAGTAATCTTAGATGAGTAAGTTTCAAATAATACAATAAAAAATGTAAAAAGATGAGAAATAAACTGTGTAACTGAAATAAACCGATTTAAGAAATGTAAATTACACTCATTTTGTTTAGTTCAGGTATTTGAAACTTTGTTTCAAAAGAACAACAACCCAACCAATATACAATATCATAGTGATATCAGCAAATTTATCACACAACATCGATTATCATCACGTGAATCATTAGAAACATTTATCATGTGGCAACAGATGTATTTATTTACTTTTTGTCCGAACTCAACAAAAACGCTAAACAGCAGATTAATTATAAGTTGATCGAGAAAACCGGAAACTAATATCATCGGTCTTAATGCATGGTCCGCTTAATGCACTGTCACGTAATCTTTGATACACAATAAACATGCTATGTTTTTACAGACATTGAAACGGTCTGTATTTTACACAGACAATTAAAGATTAATGTAACAGAACTTCGGCTGATAATATCAATGCAAGGTTTCAATTAATTTTGACAAATAATAATGGAAATGAAAATCGTGTTGAAAGTAGAACTCCGTCAAAGATTATTGTACATGTAAAACACGTTCAATACGTTAAACAATATCGCCATGCAACCAGCAGCGTTGTCAAGGGTTGCAGTCGAAATCAAAATCGAGATTCAAACTGTAAATTTTAAGAGTCACTAAACATGGCACAGAAACGTTCTAATTTGGACAAATCAGAAATTCTTCGTAATTCCCCATGAATGTGAACGAATCGTATAGACACCACAATGTCAATAAAAACTTCAGTGAATTTGTTAGATTATATTATCATTAACCAAACAGTTAGTAGTAAGAGTTTTGATAATTTTAGATTGCGATTTAGATTTATTGATGACGGGTGACAAAAATGCCTCGGTGGGTATCTATAAACTAAATATGTACAAAAAAGCCTCTTAATAACTTGACGTAAATGACTTACTACAACAAATGAAGGTTTATAGAAGTCAGGTGTTTTTATCCTGATTAGTATCAATAAATATAAAAACATAAAAGTTCAGCACTAACGGATTCAATTAGTCATGGTTTTGAAGTCATTGATTCATTTGAGCAAACAGAAGGGACACTAGATTGCTTTCACAAACGACCAGGTAAAAGTGATATGAAATTCTAAAAAATATAAACGTACAGAAGCAACATGTATATAAATGAATGCATCCCAAACACTTATGTACTTATCAGTAATAAGCTTCTACAGAAAGAAATAAAGGTGTATAGGCCTCAATTCATCGAGATCTAATAAAAACGTGAGTATACAAAGTCATGACAAATAATTAAATAGTTTGCATTGAAAACAACCCTAATGGACATAAACAAAGATAAAACAAAGTAACAATAACTTAAAATCAATTTAAAAAAAATCAACAAGGTTCCATGTTATAAGTCTTCTGAATTTAGTTATTGACCAATTTCAAATTGAACCTAGAAAGAACCAATCAGATGTATTGTTTGATTGATTTAGAGCCCAATCAGACGGCACAGGCTTGTCATTGGTAAATTTCAAAACTGATATCCGAAAGAGCCAATCAGATTATTGATTTTGGAGAACAGTCTCACAATGCAGGTTTATCATTGGTTAATTTCAAATTTACGAAAAAAGAACAAACAGATGTTTGAGTTTGAACATTTGAAGGAAAGCTTAGTTTATAACCTCAGACCACGTTACAAGTCATTTGAGGTATGTCCGTAATGTTTTACAGCATAGCAATACTATAGCATTACCGAGATAATGAACCTTAGCATAACCACTAGTATGTCATAGTACTACTAAAACTACAATTTAACAATGTCCATACCGATAAAAAGCACAAAAAGTACCAAGGAACTATTGAGAACATGCCATAACGAATATGTAAACAAATAGTCATTAATTCAATTGTTAAGTCGCAGTTTTTTTTTTCAGGCGAACTCTAAACTTTATATCATTGAACTTAACATGAAAATCTAGAACATAGCTAATAATTGATATGTCCTTGGCGTAGGAGAATCTGAGTTTTCAAGAGTTCATAACACACAGCGTTGAACACCACTATTTTGTACATAGTGATATTACGTTGTTACAAGAGAATTGCATTGAAAATAATTATTGCGTTTTGTATGTTAAACAAGACACGCGGGTTGTAGAGACATGTATTGTATAACATTAGGTAAAACGTTCTCTCAAGCGTCATGAATATTTTCCAAAATATGAAAATCGATAAATACGATTCATTTTGCAAGCTGATCGGTCCACATCTCCGTCAATAAAGAAATAAATTGATCTCCGGGCATTTAGCAACCAGGCTAGTGTTTGAATGGTGGGATACCGCACATAATACTTACATCATAACCGACGATTAAAAACCTTCAGACATTATTATAAAACATAAACAGAAAGTATTCCGTTTCACGACCGTGACTTTCACATTTTTAATACATGTATTTCCTGCGTATATTGGCAAAAATAATTCACGGCAGCACAAAACACTAACTCAGTTCAGACTTCCATTCCGTTGGTTCTACTTTTGTCATAACTTCTGGTGCTCCAACTTGGGGAGTCATACGGCCTGTCGAGCTTTCCCCTCTTAATTCTGAGTAGCGAGACGCTTTGTAACTAACGACTATTTCATCTGATTCACCGGACGCTTTATAACTAATACCCATTTCATCTGAGTCTGGTATTGCTGTGTCATATGATTCAGCACCCCCGTACTGATCAAGTGACGGCATTCCGCCGGCAGAATGTCCAGGGTCACTATTTTGTAACGATGAATTACTATTTAGGGGTGGTAATCGAAAAATATCGCTAGTTTCAGAATATTGGTCACTGTTTTTATTGTAGAAAGGTGAACTTTCGTCATAATGATCCAATGTCGTGCTTGCAGTTTCGCCTAGCCTCATAGCATCTGGCATAAACTGAAGTTCACGTCTAGATTTGTCATTGTCTAAATACCGAAAATTACTATTATCACTAGTCATTGAGGTGCTAACACTGCACTCACTTGGTGGACGTTGTTGGTCATGATCACTTAAAACTACTTTAGGGATAGTTTTATGATGATCATCTAGTGTCATTTCACTTGAAAACGACCCACTTCTAGGGGTATCATTAGAATAATCTTCGTTTATCAAAGCGCCATCTATAGTTTTACGAGAAATGGCGTCTTGTTCTTTAGCCTGTTCTTTAATTTCTTCTAATCTTCTCACATGTCGAGGCCTGTGTTTATGACGACCCTTTTTGTACTGACGTGGAAGTTTTACTTCCGCGGATCCCGGAATGGGTTTGGCATTTTGATGCTGCTGTCTCGCGGCTCCATTTGGCAGTTTGGTGCTATTATGTACCCGCCGATCAGCACGCCTACCGCCATGACCATCCGTACTGTTACGTGCAGTACTCGGAATTCTAGATAAATCGTCAGGATTTATACTGGTCGACTTCGATTTAAAACAGAAATAAATAACACTGACAATTACACTAATAAGAATGGCAAGAATTCCGCAGCATGTTAAAATAATACCCACTGTCCGTTTGCCTTCCTCATTCTGAAGATCAGGCGGAAGAAGCTCTTCATCGAAGAAACCATAATTGAGTATTAGAGTTATTCCAGTGGCCAACATAATTACGCCACCTAGAAACATAAACACACCCGTTAGACACATGCAACACTGCATAGCTGCTCCCTTCATCCTTGGCATCTGAAAATACATAATACATTATATAAGTAAAACAATATCACCATTTCTAACATAACCAGTCTTCAAAACCGTCGGTGGATATTGGTCAGTACCAATATATACCGAACATATTTTATGTAACGACCAACCTTCGTACATCACAACCTATCTTACTCTGTTTTCACTTACTGTGCCACTCTGACCCCCTTAATTTTATGTAAAACAAAAGTACATAAAGACATTTGAACAAAGCTAAGATTCTGACAATGAGTAATTCCATTTGGCAGAATGAATTCCAGTTCCATGTTTTAACTTAGCAAACAAATACAAGGATTAAAGCTTTATTTTATCAGCTACTTACGTTGTGTTGGAGAAATTGTCAGTTCAAGAATATGTCATAAATCATGCAAAATATACGAGCAAACAACAAGTTTTATATGTGTGATAAAAGTATAATGCAGAATACAAAAGAACATCGTGATTTATCAAAACGTATTGTCGTAAAATAGTGTAATAGTCAGACACAGTTTATTTGATGCATAAAATATGTGCTTTAATGTATTAAATTCTACTAGTCATTTAAAATATGTAACCATCTTTACCTCAGAAAATTTAGGACTTATTTTCGCATATTATACGTATTAAAATAGAATTCAAAACAAACAACAAAAAACGTCAGTTGTTAATTTTCAGGTCGACGGGTACACTAAATTGATGATATATTCCATGTCAATAATCATGAAATTTTACAAAAGTTCTTACTGAACTTCGTTCAATGCAATTGATGTTACATGTAATCCACATAGGTGCGTTCTAACCTGAAACGCTATTTCAAACTAACGATCACATAAATATAATAAAATAATGTCGGAATATCATCTTATCCAGTTCAGACATGCATTTCTGAATGTGTAAGATGCAAGTTCCTGTTTATACCTTGACAATGACATATCCACTAATGTTTCCAATGTATAAGTTTGATTAAAATAGACAAACAAAATAAACGTTGATTGGTCATAAAATATCTCACTTTAGCGATCAAACAAATTGATTTTATTGGAGGTCCAGCAGAAATCGCATTCTTTTGTTCGTTTTTAGACCTTTACTATATAATTTAAAGAAGTCTTTGTGTATTGAAAGGTTTAAGGACACAACTTCATTTAATTTACGTTGTACACAATTCTAGTAAGGACGAACATACCAGATTAAAATGACCCGCATCGAACTTCTTTCTGTCCCAGATTTTAACCTCGTGTCACACTGGAGTTGTGTACAGATACAAGTCGCTCTAAGATAGAAATCAGACTTGAATTATTCAGAGGTTGAATGTACTTCCAATTTAGGATTATTTTGGTAAAAGTACTTTTAATTGATCCAGCAGGTCATAAATACGTAACAAACAATTGACCTTCAATAATGAGTATTGATCCACGTGTGTTATCTGACGAGTTAATTGTTTCTACCTGCTGTAACAATGTATTTATACATTGTATTGACGAATCTATGAATCGTTATCATTCAAGTGTTGTTAGTTTTTTTCAAGGTAAATGTAAGTGCTTGTGCTTGGTACTACTTAAACTGCTGATATATGTCTGATAGAGTTAAAAATGTCACGACGTTTACCAGAATGCAGACAAACCTGAAATAACGACCATGCACGTCTAATGTTCACCATGTAAAGAAAGTTACTCATAAGAAATAATCATTGATTTAGCTGGTCAAATTAACCTCTGTATGAAGACAACCTGTCTTATAAAATTTTGGTCTGTCCCTTTCTATCAACGTAGCAAACTCGGTTTCAACAACAAACTTTTTTATAAAAAGAAATATCGCAGCATATAAGACTAAATATTAAGACAATCAATTTTGTGACGTACTTGCAAGTTAACGATTCTCAGCAGAAGCTTAAGTGACATTAATTTACAACGTTGTGTGTACGCGTGTTGTCATTTATGATATGCAGATGTCTCTCCACTTTCAAACAAGGATTTATAATTGAGAATATGGTTACAATAGTTTAGAAGTGTCTTATCAGTAAAGATAAGATGAATACAGATGTTTACTCGAAGTTGATCTAGACTCGTACAAAAACTGTCATTATTTTATCTTAAATGGAAACACTCGCTTTATAGTGAAGATTTTTGAAACAAACAAAACATACAGGAGGTAGAGCGTGTTTTTATCCTACAAAAAGAGGAACAAAAGTACTTTTGATTTAAGTCCGCATATTTTAGTAACCATATTTTGTAAAATTAAATCAATTTTATTTAACAAACTTAAACACTTCCGTTTTGACACTGCGACATGACACATTCTATATCTATGTTTAATATAGGCTGCATCCCGGATTTTCTACCGGCTATGCCTGTTGTCACGCAAATCGCAAACACGCATTTGAAATGATTTAAATTGTAGTTTAATAAAATTCTTCCTCGTACTTAGTTAATAAACCACAACAATTTAAATCTGTTTTTGAACAGAACAGAACGGTTGTTGGTAGAAGATGGTAATGCGTGGACGATGAACGAACATATCAGTCTAATGTTTTCGTACAGTAAAACCCCTGAAAACCGGACCCTTTCCGGATTGGGACAAAACTCCGGCTTTCTGAGAATTCCGGTTTTCAGAGAACTATTGATTATCGAAGAAAAAATGGGACTTGAAAATCGTCCGATTTCCAGAGAATTTCGGTTTTCAGAGTGGTTATACTGTATTTATTCAAACTGACCGTAAACCTGTTGATTTAATGATTTAAATAACTGTGGATAAAGAATAATCTCATAGTGAATACAGCAGACTCCCAAGATTAAGACCATCTTTAGGACAAAAGAACAGCCTTAGTATTGATGTGGGTTCATTATCAGATTGGAATACAAAGGAAATATAGAAAACCGGTCCGAAAATAAGTATAGTCCTTATAATGAGTTTAATACTAAAGTGATCTCAAATTAATGTTTTTGCTGTACATATATACATGTTTGGGGTTGGTAGCATAGCAACATAATGCAAACGTCTACAGGTCAGTTAATGACCAAACCATATCACAAACTTCACAACGGGGTATTCCTGCCTCAAACACCTATTCGTAAAATTATTCAAATATTTTCGCATGATTACGCATTTGGTTAAGTGGTATGATCACTGCTTTGAAATTAAGATGCGCAATGTTTAGTCCACTTCAATGCATAATTGTTGTGACGGGGCAAAAAGATTTTTTCCAGACAGCGGAATGTATATGGTAAAAAACTAACAAGGAAGCTTCTGTCACCTTTACTCCATGGATTATGAGAGTTTTACATCGATTTTCGCGAGAGTTGGTTCTACTCCATTAAATCTACCACAATTGTCAGAGAAAACCAGGATAGAGATATAATATCACCAACGGATGTTTGATAATTCGCCATGTTTCAGTACTAAGTAATTTCTGAAAGCCGGAAATTGAAAAATCAGTTACCATTGAGATAGATAAGATACAACACAATGTTATAATTGGTTATGGCTAGCATAATTAAGATTGTAGCATAGCATTTTGAATGGCGATGATCTGCATCTCGAAACAAGAAATAAAATATGTCGATAAAGCTTTACTCATCAAGTCTGCTGTCGAAAACGTTTCAAGTGTAAATAAATTTATATGTATGGCGTCAATTTCCTAGAGTTAGAATCAGTATCTCCAAAAGTTTCAATAGCCCCAAGGAGAGTTATATTTTTCATGTAGTTTAAAACAGTATAAGGAAATCGGAAATAAGCCTCTTTCGGTTTTGTTGGATTATCATTTAAGAATTGCAAACCTGAAAACTCGGTACATTTTCAGAAAAAATGGACTAATTGTTTAAAATTTATCCAGCTGTCGTTTGATACAAATACAGTACAAACATATTCCCCTGTGTTCACGAATGTTCTAGCCGACATCGACCGGATCAATGTACCCGGTATTGGTTTTATACCTAACTTTCATTTTCCTGAATTTATGTCCTCTGTGAGTCAACTAATTGGCCGAGGGCACCAATCACCAACCAGGTGGAACAACAACTAGGAATAACTTAGTGGTGAAAAAATGCGTGTCTTTGATTATTATCCAAGTGAGTATCAAAGAAAGAGAGACAAGGCAGTCCATTGCTTTTACGTATATCAAGTCAATCGTATCTTCATAATTATGATCAAAGTATTTGGAAGTAAAAATAAAGTATGCTTGTTTATGAGACAATAAATATTGGCTGTTATAAACATTGTTTTCTCTGTAATTTCTCATAATCAGGGTTCTTTGCATATTGATCTGAGAAATTATATCAGTATATAACAATTCTATACTTATATTTACAATATAACTCTAGATATTTACCTTAACAAAATTTATTATTGCAAGTAGATATCTGGATCTATGAGCTATATGAGCTATATTGTATAATAAAAGTGATATATTATAGTCTAAAAAATATCAATCAAGGCTGTTGTCGTAGATTGGTATCAAAATCGAGAGTTTTAGGCATTTTGAAAATAATTATAAATTTAGCAATGATGACGTAAATGTACAATATGTGATCGGGGTATTAGCTGAGACATGTTAGTTCACGTGTATACAAGCGTCATGTAATAAAGTATCCACAGATTCATTAAATATTTATATAATACAATAAAGAATAGCCGATAAAGAATATGACATAAAGAGAAAATACTTTTCTATACATATTCGTGGGGTTTTGTATCAACAAAGCCTTGACAACATACATCAACACTGAGAAGTAGTTCGAATTATACATCACGGTACAGTAGCTTTTATTGACAAAATTTGAGATGTGATAATTCATTCAGTATTTGAGCTTTCAAACAAGTGATAACTTATCTTACCAAATCACCATAAATTCAATGAATTATTCATCCAGGTCAAACGTTTATCCTTCTTTAGCATGAATTAGTACCCGGTGTCAATAGTTGCAAGTTAAATGTACAGTCATATCCAACTTGATATTACAACTGTTCCACATTGATTAACTAAATTTGGACGTTTCTTGCGAGTTATCAAAATTGTCACATTATAATGAACATCGACAGAAAGTCAGTACACAGTACAGTCGAACGTAACTGTACTATCTCAGGACAGCGTTCGATAAAATTGGTCAATGTGTCACTTATAGGTGTGGGGTTATATATTAACTGTATCAATGTCATGGTTGATGTACGAGCAGTGACTCTAGCATGCACACGTTCAAGTATTCTTGCTATCTTCATTCATTATCATACGATGTGACGATCACGTTTAAGTTGATGAATTGATAACGGGGCAGAATAGAACGCCATTATTATTCTGTTCTAATAGTTCGATGTAAGGCATTGTGGTAGTTCTAAGATTGGAATGTACTCACGGGTGATAATAAAGCCAGCTTTAAACAGAAACATGTATTATAAGTCAGATAAAAGCTCCGCTAACTTATGTCAACGAAAACAAAAATCAAACAAACGTAAAGTTGATATGTTCTTTGTTTTCTGAAACAAATTATACATCAAGCAACAGTGAACTGTTGATATTTTCCTGTAATCAAACGTACATAGTAAAAATGTCTAGTAACTATGCATGTGTTTACTGTCCCATCTTTATGTGTTTACATGCTCGAAATATTGTGTAAAATTTCGCCAAAATAGATTATCATCCAAACATTATGAATGCATTATACATGTATATTCATGAATGAATAACCTTTGAAACCAAATTTGAAACTCGGTCAGTGAGACTAAACAGACTGCACCAGCTTGAATGTACTACTCTTTATTTCAGTTTGAAGACAACTTCCATTGTATACCTACAGTAAATACAGCGACAAGAAGAAAACACAAAGAATTGTGTCTATCAGTTGAATAGATACATCTACATGATCATTAGTGGTAGATGTCCACGTGTTATACGAAGTTCTACGGATTATATAAAGTTAAAGGCTTTCACACCATGAGACAGATTAATGTTTATTCACCCAGCACATATACATGTAGTATGAGGGTTATATATAGATACAGAAAAATAATACTGTGTGACTGTGGTGCCTAAATCTCAGACAATAAAAATACAATATTAGATATTTAAGAATTACATACAATTAAGAGGGTTACACATTTTGTCAGATGGTTTTATCATGTTTTTGAACGTGATTAAGAAAAATATATAATTACAGAAATTTACTTCGCTCTCGTTGATTCATTAATTTACAAATTGTATTTATATTTTTTTCTGTTTATAGCTGGCAATAACCTCATTTAGCCTCATGTTGTACTATAGGACACAAACAAGCGGTTATGTGAGAAAGCGATATATAACACATACAGGTAACTTCATTCGTTTCCATCCCAGGTGTTGCATCTTGTTTTACGAGATCACGCCTCTTGAACCATCGTTAAAATGAGTACCAATTACACGTACATCTATAGATCTTGTACATTGATATCATATAGACAGACAAATGTCGTGTCTCAGTTCTTGAACGCTGTGTAATGGGTTTACTTTACAACACGGTACTTGCTACCTGACAAAAGTTTTCATTTAATGTACATTTTACAACAACTTACACGTGGAAGTAGGTTATCTCATGTTTCGTTCGGTGTGTATTGAAAAGTGTACAAGCAATGGATACTAGATTGGAGCTAAATGTGCTTGAATGGAATGTAATGAATACATACAAGTGATCCCCGCCCAAAACACTTTCGATTTAGTTAAATCTACACGTGGTTTTCAATCAGAACAGATGTTCTTAGAGTGTCCTTACTATTGTTTAATACAGTACCTATGATGATTTGATCTGAAACCAGGCTATATATCGAGTAATGTCTACCTCTAACTTATACGAGAGTTAAAGCAGTTTGTTCTTAATTCTGTTGAACTGAGTTACAGACTGTGAATAATTAATCAAAGCATGACAGGCATTGATCTGTGTTAAAATGGTTAAAATGTTTCTTACGGTGGATTCTACTAAATGACACATAAACGAAAGCACAATAAATTTAGTTTGCAACGTCTAAACAATTATATCTTTATATACAAACATCGAAGAATGAATTGCCCCACGCATTTAGCACAAAACATTCCTTTATTTAAGAAATACTTTTGACTAATGTATATGTATGTTTATGACAAGTACTTGATATGGTTTAAATCAGGATATATTATACACATATAAGTATATACGTCATTTCTTCGTGACACTGAAACACAAATATTTCCCTAACACTAAAATAATTACAAATTTATTATATATTAAAGTATTCGAGTAAGTTACGAACCTACCATAAGAAACATTACTCCATTCGGTATTTAATTTTTTAACCACATGAGGTATAAATCAGTCTCGACAACTCCGGAGCCAAAAAAAATACAATAATAATAAATACATGTACATACCGATTCCATTTCTGTGACATAATAAGTTATTAATACACGCACTTCCTTACGACCTCGTCACAAGTGTTGCACTTTGTTGTATAGTATAAGTATTATACATGTGATGATATACATTGTATTTTCACGGAGGTCAATTTGCCAGACCATAAGTCTCAGCATAATTTCATGTTTCATCAGTTTGTGTTTGTGACAAACATAAAATTCATGTTTTTGTGTTGGCATTATGTGTGACAATCAGTGTGTTATGTATTCATCGTTAACAGATTAACATGATTATGTTTGCTTAACTCAAATCCAGATTAAAACATGACTGCGCTGATGGATTAGTAGGACTTATAGACGAAATTTAAAATATAAGTTTTCTTTTTACCAACAATATAACCCAAATATGTACTTTTGCCATATTTAACGATATTCGTAAGATTTGCCGAATAATAAAAACATTTCATCGCTTACGCTACACTGACTTTCAACGTGTTTTGAAAAGTATGCAAATTAACTCGGTGAGTTCAATACAACCATATTTAAACATGGGACAGAGTACTGGTTAACGTACGTTTACGAGTTATACAATTCAAGCAAAGTAACCATACGTACATTATCTTCACTAATAGCTACATATATTAATGTAACATTTACCTGAGAGAGTGATATTATTCCATAACATACCGAAATTAAACAATATCCGAATAATGCACTTGTTCTATCACCGTGTCCAATTTACATTAACCATAAAGCGAGACGATACCAGTATGGATTTCGATAAGGGAGACAACTGTCCCGTGTAGCAACAAGCGTTGCTGGGGCAAACAAAGTTGAACACGGGTATGTGAATCAATACGAACTGTGGAACAAAACAAGACTACGTTAAGCTCAGCATCAGGAAATATTTGTTCATATAATATTGATTTCAGGATAATTATATTGATGAATAATCCATAGAAAATCTATATGCAATTTCCTTCAAGATTCCAGACCAACCAGTATGTTAATACCGTATATACATCACCAGTAACTTAATTATCACAGTGGATGGTCAGTTGCACTGAAAAGCTTTTTATTCTGCGGGCACTGTTTGGTTGTGTGCATGTATTACCAGCGTAAAATCTATTGTATTTCATGGACGTCTTTACAACCGTAGATGCCGCTGATTTATAGAATCATACCAACAGGGAGGGAGTCTCATTTCTAGATGATTAATTATCTCACTTAGATTAATTGAAATTTCCAATAATGTATGTTTCTTATTAAAGAACCAAGTTGTTTCTAATCGATCAATGAAAGAGATTATATATGAAATGATAACATCCGATCACTATCAAATGACTAATCGCGACATTGGGGTTTAATTAAATTAAGACTGGTGTCGGTTTGTTTCAGTTTAAGATCGTTCGCGTAAAAAAATACAACTTCAGAAAATGGTACTTGATGAATTTATAAAAACATATTTCGGAGAGCCAACTTGAACTAAACATCTCTGAAAAATAATGTACTTTTTTTGGAAAACCCTTTATATTAATATATGAATATATTAACTTATTTAATATAAAAAGCTAATGAAATTCGTACTATATCAATAAATGCATCATTTTTATTTGTTCTCTTTGTATATTGTTTACGTCTCTATTTTGAATAATTGGTGGTTTTTTTTCGCGGTCATGTGTCAAATGAATTCGGTACCACAGCATGATTAATTTATGCAGACATCCGAAAACTGATTAAAAACTGAGCTATAAATAGATCCGGTTATCACGTAGTGTTGGGAGTGACGAAGGCTAACATTTACTCATACATTCAAGTCAAAATCTGGGTAGCAATATGAGATTATAACTGTTTATCAAATAATTTAAATCATCGAGATTTTTATCCATAGTGAATTCATACATCAGCAAAATTAAATGTAAAATAAATTGCTTTAAAAAAACATCCAGAAGAAGATATACACGTATTTGCATTCTTTTTATTTTTATACATTCCTTCTCAAACATTTTTAAAACTTTACTAATGTACTTATGAAGGTAATCGCGCGCAGATTAAGTACGTTCTAACCGGAATAAGCATGCGCCGTTTGTTAAAGGACACGACATAAGCCAGGGAGGTAACTTTATTTAACCTTTAATATCATCGCAGGTTTGTCCGTTAACTACGTATATAGTGAAACTATTCTTCGCGACCAACACACAGTCAAGATCAACTCGTTATAGCGACCGCGTAATTTCGGGCCTGTTTATTTTTCTCCACATTTTACCACTTAGTCATTAGAATACCATTTTTATCTGTAAATATTTATTTTAGTCTCAAAGACGATCTCAATACTGAAATTTTACTAAATTTCTTAAAATTAGTGCAGTGTTATTGAGTTTGTTTAATATAAGGATAAAGTACTTAACTTCCGATGGTTGATTATACACAGAAATCATTGAATAAATACGATAATTCAATCCGCTCGATTAGATTGTAGTACTGGAGAATGTCAAAATCACCAAAGTGGAACAATTATTGGAACATCCTAAATCACGGCTGCTAATTTTCTTGTCGGACTATCTTTGAAGGCGATAGAACATTATTTCGTTCTGCTTTGTGCCCTACTATTTTTTGCAATTTTCTATTTATAGATAATTAGATATTTAGATCCGATTTTCATACTATGTACAAAGGACACGTGACAATCGCGAAGCTCCAAGAATTTTTTCAAATTGAAAAGCGTTAAGTAAATATGGCAACATTTCGCGAGCGGCCTAAAAACGGTGATAGTTTGTTTTAGCGCGAACTATTAATTCATCTTTATTTCAAAGACTCTGACCCATAGTCCTAAGTGATTCTATTAAGAGTGAGATAAACTAGCTAACTAGATCAAGTTGATTTCATATAAGAGTTTTAAGTAATTGTAAAAAATAACTAAAATGCTGTTCCGGCATATAGTCCGCCCAAAATAGAAGTAAGCCAGCAGATTGCTAGAAAGTTGAGGAAAAACTACTCTATACGATCTAAATGCTCCGTCGTTATTTTGAACAGAAATAGTGTTCCTCATTTAAGAAATAAACACCCATATTAGTCAGAACATTTTATGCAAATCACGATTTCTAAACTCTATACATAAAAGAGTCAGTCAATTAATTCCTTCTTTGCTTTGGTTACAACGATTTGTTTGGTTGGAGATGCAGTAATGCGATGTAGCAAATACTATATAAAGACACGGGATGGGCAGTGACGCATCAGGCAATTTGTATTTAATTTAAATTAACTGATTTTTTGTAAAAAAATCTCACTGATTCATCAAAAAGAAAACCTGTCATTGAAATATGGGACTTAACCGTTTTAAATATCAAATTTTAACCGTCCAAGAAATCGGGAAAGAAGCCAAATTCACAGACTTTTATTAGCACAGAGAGTTTATAGTACTCAGTGTTTGTGTGAGCAGTATAAAAACTGTCAGACAAGATTGTTGCTAAATTTATAAAAAAAACTATGTATAGTAAATCGCTTTGTTTTTGTTTTCTTACAAAAAAAGGAAGAAAAAACTTAATGCCCTTTAGAGAACAACCACAGTGCGTTACCCCTGTCAAAAATACAACCAATGTTGGAAACCCATATGGCTGTTGGTGACGTATAATAAAACCGCACTAAAAGACTACTTCAATGTATGAGAAAAAACATTTTTTGGACCAGATTCTCTACATTTCTTTTACATTAATAATCTTATTATGAGTCAACCTCAACATAAAAACTATTTGTTTGGTCCAAATGGTGGTCTTACTATCAGAGTTCTACTGATGTTCAATAACACAGGGGGCTAGCAAGTTGAAGGGATGGAGTATAAAACAAGCGAGATAAATTTGGTGTGGCGAGGTCGCGTACGACTAAACAAAATTGACGATTTTTCGAAGGAAAAAGATTAAATACTGCTTCACTGTTTTGAATTGGACAACGTGCTCACTGGTTATGTGTAGCATACTGTATTAGCTATCTGTAGACACCAGTTATTAGACATTCGAGCGATTTCTTGAAAAGTTACGCAGTGTTAAACAAACTTGATACAGAAGCTGTCATTTCGGAAGTTGTAACCCTTGTATATGTATATACAAGTATTTAATATACGTGTTTTTGGTTCGTGTGGGCATTTTAGGCCTAATACGCAATTATACTCCATCCCTTCAACGTGCTAGTCCCGTGTGTTCAATAAATGTAAATAGATTTATGACACTGACAATAATACTCACTGTTTACTAATTTACAAGCGAAATTTTCATATAACGATACATTACTTGAACCGCATCAATGCTGAATATAATGCTGTGTAATATACAATGCTTTCATCATGTTGCTATAATGTCGTGATGGAGAAATCATCACATGTCTCGAACAATTTATCGTTTGATGTCAAATAAATACTGAATTATCAAAAATGCTATAACAATCTATAAAGAAACAATTACGAAGGTGTCCGGGTGTCAAAACAGTATTGATTATAATTTGAAAAGGAAGTGACAACAATCAGTCAGATCATTATCATTATTGTCGCGATTCAATGCAAACCACTTAACTTTGATTCTAACAAAATCTAATAGCTCTAAAAGCCACGCCACATCGGTAATGTGGAGTAAGTTATAACAAAGTGTATGACAAATGTTCAGTGTCGTATTGAAGCTAAAATAAAGCCTTGATTTATGCTGTTAGTAAAGGTAATTGTCGCACCGATCCTTAATTATCAATCGTCGATTATACGCGACATTAAGAGATAATTTGGTCGATGTCCTATAACGTACAGATTATCACAATCAGATTTCGCGGAGCTTGCTTTATTATCCCGGACAAACGCTTAAATGTTCGAAATACAACTACCATTTGCCGCACCGGTTTTGCGATGAATGTCGCAAAATTAATCCCAACATATCTATCGCAATATCAAGCTTAGCTATGAATCAAGAAAAAATTTCACAAGTCTTTGAATACTAAGTATTATTCCGGATTATGTATATAAGGACCGCGCTCGACTTCAAGGTCATTGAAATGTTAGCAGGCAATGACTTTGAATTTTTTCTCCTCCCAATAAGAAAAATAAATGAGAACCATTGAACCTATTTTTCATGTTATTGATCCAACATGTCCATTATCGATAACGGAAGTAATGTCGTTATTATGTTTATAATTAGGCATTGTTCGTTAATTGTGGTGACCTATCGAATATTTTATACAATGAAAGGTATTGGAAACTTCTCAGATAACACGAATTTCATGGAAAACGAAATAATGACCTAAAAATACTTATATCGTGTCGCTCCTCACGTCCTGTAATCAAGCATTATGGAACAATTGTTTCTGAAAGATCTCACAAAGATAATAGGCATGCTCAGTCTACCAATTTAAATTTATTTGTTAACTGTATCAATACACACATTTAGCCGGCTTCACGCTTTTGTCTCATATAACAATGAATTTCAGTATTTAAAGAACAAACTATGCTTTAAATCGTGACTTGTGAACTTATGTCGCACATTTATTTTGTAATATAGGATTATAAGCATATCATATGACACTACATAAGTAAACATATTTCGATACCCTTGATATTGAACTTAACAAAAACTTTATGATATTATGTGTATTTGGGCCAATGAAACGAAACATCAGGTCACTAGGGGCTACATGTATTGTAAGACTTTCAATCACTTGAATGCATATACAAAGATATTTGAAATGCTGTTTAAATATTTGTAATAACTGGGTCTATATGAAGCAATTACATATTATCTGTTAAGATAAGAATGAGCGTCATTTTTGAAGGCCAAATACACAATTTGAATTATGATCATTTAAATCGTGTATTGGACCTTCAAAAATGTCTTTAAAAATGATTATATATACCAACGCAAAAGTCAATCATAAATATAAATTCAAACTGATTTTAGACCCTAGTTCACTGTGCTTAAATTACCTGATTTCATACAAAGTATCTTTTTGTTCAGAAAGTGAGTGCTATTATGTCCGACCTCGAGTACTATAGATAAGAGAGTGTCTCAGTATAAAAAAAAGTGAACGAGCTTAGCGCTTGGATGGATTTAATAAGCAAAAATTTTCTTGTTTTTTTTTACTCTTTATAGAATATTTAAAAATGAATGAAAACTAAGTTTCTAACCAAACAGTGTCTAAACACGTGGTGAATATCTAATACGTTTACAGTAACCAGGCAATCATTAAATCAAGTCAATGTCACTGAAACCCGTATGAATATTATTTGAACTTCTTAATGAACCCATTCATTTTCAAAGCGTTCCTCCACGCGCCATATAGCCCATAGTATAACAGCGAGAGCTACGGCTGTTTTACAGCCTAAAAGATCGATATTGCATATTATAGATGTCCTGAATGAACATGTAATCAATTAGTGCTTGCAACTATAAATCAAGTTTTAAATTTAGGGATGTTACGAAATATGAATAACGTTCAGTCGCATATATTCAATATCATGCATCTGTAATTTATAATAAAACCGATGTATTATATCTATGCAATTACTCATCAAATTATATCAATAAGTATTTTATACTGCGTTTCAAAGGAGCTCCCATAACGTTATGATCTCTGACTGCTAATCATTTGCCCCTTACCGCTGTGAGTTCATTTTATGTTCCACTCAGGTGGGGTCTCTCTGCACAGTAAGAAAAAGTCGCTAGACGACCTTGGCTTTTGGTGCGATAATAAATCACAGTAAAAACATATAAAAAACATCGCGTTCCACAACATCTTAATCTGCGGAAAAGTAAAACAAGGAAGGTAACCGCACATCATAGTCTGCTGTCTCTTTACAGAAACATAAACAATAATAGATGGTCTCTAGAAATGCCGATCTGCACTCAGGTTTGGCTGGCTTTTGTTTGTTAGTGAATTATATACTTCCAATCGCCTCTGACTCCGACTTATCAAATAAAATCATTTGTTGCTATATAAAGAATAATATCTTTTATCGAAATGGAATGGATAATAAGCTATTATAATTTACTAAAACAAAAAACGGGTGATTGTTATGGCTTTAAAAGCGGAGAGGCGTAAAATGAATGATATTTTGCATGGCACACAATTTAATCTAAAAATTAGAACATTTATATTGTTTATTTAGGAGCCTACGGGAATAACTAAACGGTACAAATTCAAATTAAAAGCTTTATTGGATGTAGTAGATATACTAAATGATAAAAACCAAATATGCATGTTTGATAATAACGTTCCAACTAGTGCCGAGCTCCAGGACAGACCGTAAAGCTTTATGGGAAACTATAAAATCGCAAATTCATTACATTAGCAGCTGCATTTCTAGCATAGTTTATAATCTACTATTATTCTGAGGAACAACACATTTTCAGTCTGCATCAATATATAATTGTCTTTTTTAGTTATCTAGCTTCAATATTTAATATTCTTCTCTTGATATTGACACATGGTATCTTGAACACCTGTCACAGACATGTAAACTCGGTCTTACAAGCGCTGCAATGAAATGCGAACATAAGCGTTATTTTTCAGCCAGATATCTGAATGTTGACGTCACTAGTATTCTCATATTACTACATTAATTTCATTTTGTTAACGATCAGTCATACGAGATTGTTAACATATTGTTTTAAAGGAATTAGACTCCTGATTTATGATTTATTTGTCGAAATCAGAAAACTCCATTCATTTGATAGCAATTTTGCAAGAATAGCAAAACTAATAAGTAGGTAGGCAAACACTTACTAGAGCAAGATTGCAAACATATTGTTTTACGGGGACAAAGAAGGATAGCAAAATGAAGAAATGAAAACTTGTGCTGAAATGTTCGTTTTCGAGTTAGGTGTAAAATTAACATTTTAACTAAACCGTGATGCATATACATGTATACCGTCAGATTCCCACTAACCATCTCAGGAACAGAGCAGAAAATAACAGAACAGAGCAGGACAGAGCAGAACAGGGCAGAAAATAATAGAACAGAGCAGAACATAACAGAGCAGAGCAGAAAATAACAGAACAGAGCAGAACATAACAAAGCAGAGCAGAAAATAACACAACAGAGCAGGATATAAGACAACAGAGCAGAAAATAACACAACAGAGCAGAAAATAACACAACAGAGCAGAAAATAATAGAACAGAGCAGAAAATAACACAACAGAGCAGGATATAACACAACAGAGCAGAAAATAACACAACAGAGCAGAAAATAACACAACAGAGCAGAAAATAACACAACAGAGCAGGATATAACACAACAGAGCAGAAAATTATAGAACAGAGCAGAAAATAACAGAACAGAGCAGAAAATAACACACTAGAGCAGGATATAACACAACAGAGCAGAAAATAACACAACAGAGCAGGATATAACACAACAGAGCAGAAAATAACAAAACATAGCAGAACAAAGTAGTTCATAATAGGTCAGAGCTGTTCAGAGCATATCAGTGCAAAGATTACTTCACAGAAGTAACTGAGTAATTATTTTGCCAATGTTAGACTTGTCAGATGTACACGTAGTTCCTCACAATATTGTTTTAATGTCCCAGAAATTACCCCAAAACATTGCAAAATGATTTGTATTGATTATATTCCAAATACACAAGACAATGAAGACTTAGTTAACAATCGATTTACAATTTAAATACAATGTATATACATAGAATATTTGCCAAGTTTGTTAAGTATGGACTTTGCACAGTATTATGAATATATCTTAGTACAAAAGAACACAAGTTAAAGACTTTCTGAGAATTGAGTCCAGCCTGTAAACACTAGACACCCTTAGATACACTATAACTTTGATAAAATAAGTCAAACAAACGTTTAAATAAAGGACAATCGTGCTTAAATATCATATTTCTTCTCTACCATAGGCAGCCTCTTTTCACTGATTTAATGTCGAATGATGCATCAAAAGATCTTCGACTATTTTTTAATACGTGCGTACTTAAACGTGCGCAACAACAAGTATCTAGTAATTTGAGTTAATGGTATATAGCAGAAAAACAATCCATTAGATCGATTTGTACATCCTATTTATTCATCATCATTAATGCTTAGGGTTAGAACACATAAGCATATTACATGTTGTATCGGCAAGTTTATCAACTTCATCCATCATATACTTATCGCATCTCATGAGATGACCGTAGCATATGATAAATTATGGGATATTTTTCATGTCAGCCTCGCAGCCAATGTATAAACATATTTATTTATGCGAATCTTATTAACATCATATAAGTGTTTCTATGTATATACTGAATGTAAACTGAATGTATATAAATATGCATAATTACCCATCGCCGACGTCGCGGAGTATTCGCAGGCATTCGTATTGATTTCGGGAAAGTTTCTCCTTCTGTATATCATCTAATATCCATTGTTATATTCGTTTGATATAAATATTAAAACACGTTAAGTCCACACCAGCTTCTTGTTTTAATGATTCGGACGATACAATTTGGAACCAATGTTTTCATTTTCGTCCGTTAATTACAAGTATGTTTTATCCATATTTTTTAAAAAAACTTTGTATACAGAATGATCACCATTTATTAAACACTGTAATAGTATTTGCAGAAATGTATATTAATCTTTTAAGGCGATTTTACGCGATAAAATATTGTGTAATAGATACATAGTCAAATAATTTATTACTTAATAATGTTTTACACTTCATAATGCTATTGTGTTATTAAATCATTTAATTTACATAAAACTACTTCATTCACTTAACAATGATCTGTGTTGTACTGTCCGCAAGCAATTGTACACATCAACAGTGCGACCAAATATACCCAGGTACTTCATAAAACGTGTATATACATATATATATATAAGTAAATGATCGGTATGTATAAACCACTACAGAACTTAGATTTTAGATATTCGCTATAATACCGTCTTCGGTTTTGTGCTTACAGTGCTCAATCATCTGGAACTGCTTTTTATATTATATTTGGACTTAATCCAATGACATTGTACCGAATAAAGACACGGGATTGTCCAAGTCTTATAGAATACGCCATTAACCGATTTTTTATTCATATAACAATACAAGCACCTATCTGATGTGTCTGTGTAATGCTTTGACGACTGTACTGTTACATTACTGGGTTGACATGTAAACGTCTTGGTTTTGTATAGAAATATCTGTAGATATCAGAATGTTATGGTAGCATTTGTTCTCAATTTAATCAATAGCATCTGATAATACAGGAGATTTAAAAAATAACCATGTATCAATTTGCACGAGTTATAAATGAATTTCATTATTATTCATTATTATAATTATAGATTCTTAAGCGAAACAATACATGGGGAGTATTGGTGATGCATACTTATAAGCATGTACTTTGTTGACTATTTTTGCATAGGTCATAATATCAATTATTATTTGCACAAAGACGACACCGGCTATTGGACTATTAGGACAATATCGATGTAAATAAAACAAATGGAGCGGGAAGAATTATCTGTATTAACATAATTACACCAGTTAACCAAACAAATAGAGTGCAATGAGAATCAATCAAGCTGGTATTTATTGACAGGGTAGTTTCAACATGAAAATCGTAAACACTTGAAAATGAAATGAATTTGTATAACACCATGATCGGAGTGGTCGAGAAAACCATTCGAGATTCTGAAGTTTACTTTCATAAATCCAATCAAGCCATTCAGCTTTTTACTGGATTCATGGTTGATATAATTCAACATAAGCATGTCTCTATTTTTATATTGACATTGATTAGCTGCTTACATTCAATTGATACATATCAATCGATTCCACGTTATGAAATTTCAAACGAATCAGGGTAATCTAAGCATCAACGCGACGAAATGATTTCAAAATCATCAATTCAGAACAAAATCATCGAGCATGTATTCAAAATAACCAGTCTGAAAACATGCTTTGAAAATTGTAAGAAATCAAATAGCTTTACTTGTTTTTTTATACACAAAGTTTTGCTACACCTCCTGAAACTTATATTAAGGTGCGATTATTCGAGTTATTAGACATTTCTACAGCGGGTCGCCTTGACATGTGAGACATGTGAGCAAGGATTGCACAGCAATAGAATCATATATGATTTATTTATAATTATGAAGCATGGTCAATACCCAAGTTTACATTCATACCATTCAGTGCATGTCATGTTCAAAAGAGAAACACAATTCAGCAAATATTTAACTGACGAACATTCATTATCTTGCAAAACAGGGTTAACCTTCAATACGGCGATTGCGTGTAATGAATAGAGGAACGTATACATGTGTCCGTTTCTGAACTGAAGATATTTTACACCATACCAGTGGGTTGTTAAAAATAATTTTCCATTCAATTTGATTCTACAAAAGATTTTCTACAAAAAAGGTAATTAAGCAGTGTTGGTTTAATCAGTCAGAGGCAATGATATACATAAGAATGTCCACCTTACAATTGTCTCGGTTCGTGTGAAATATATTTCATTTTCTTGAAACACTAGAGAGCCGGCTTAATGACAAGTGCTACGCACGCCATATTTCGCTATTGTATGTGACATATTCCAAAACAGCAACAACTTTCATGATATAATTCTGAGCCTATATAGACGAAAATCATGTATAAATGTTAACTTCATTTCACTAACGAAAAGCGATATGTATACTTAACTTCTATACGAAATGGATATAACAGTCATAAATGAAGCTTTGACAACGACAAATTAAATATTGACAAACACTATCTACACAACCAATACATGACCGACATAAAATAAAAATACTCCGGACATTTTGAAATAAAATTTCCAATGTTATTTTTGTATTTGAATGACATGTTTTATGGATGATTCAAAGTTTGAAACAATACGTCAAAAAAGGTAACAGATTGTACGGGGGTGGCTTTTTCCATTAAAGCGGATCAATTTGCTGACATTAAAGGGTCAGAAACTAGTTTATTCCATGAAATATATACTAGTATATTGTTGACATGAAGGAGAAGTACTATTGGTGCTTTAAAACATGTACTTTGAGAACAATGTCACTTTTAACCTCCTGATCTTCACATTGTTATTTCTTTTGGTGATGTTCTGTCGTCTATTTAAACGGGTGATTGTTTATGGACACCCATTCACCTGTGAGCAAATTATGATCGTCAGGCAAATCCTTGCTTAAGTATCGGTCGGACGGACGGGCGGACAGGGAGGATATATACAACAGAGCACGCGTCTTACATGAAGTTGTCAATCTTTGTTTACTTAGGATTTCATTGGACTAGTGACATTTTTTATAAAAGGATTGTACAGCTGCAAACCTGTTGCCTTTGGTTTAATTATGGTCCCCAACAACTCATGAATTTATTTACAGCAAGGGAGGTAATCCAAAATACACAACTGCTTTCTGTCATAGTCAAAGACAATGGTCGATAAAATTATACTTCAAAAGAAA
This sequence comes from Lutraria rhynchaena, assembly GCA_008271625.1. Lineage (NCBI taxonomy): Eukaryota > Metazoa > Mollusca > Bivalvia > Venerida > Mactridae > Lutraria > Lutraria rhynchaena. The sequence continues at coordinate 1,464,228 of VIBL01000071.1, forward strand.
CAATTCAAAGACAAAAACAAAATTATCCATTCCACAAATATCGATAATTGTTCATGTTTATTACTTACCTTTATTATTCTTGGAATCTTTGTTGAGTTAAAATCTTTTAAGTTTGTTTTGATTGTAAGCTTATAAAGCGGATATGTCTTCAATAACTACGGTCGATGAAATATCCTTTAGGTTTCGTTTAAGCCACTTCATGTTTCAATTTATGAGTATGAATCAGCTTTTTGAGATCTATCTTGATATACAAATTATATATTATACATATATGATATTATATATGATATACAAATTATTGCCGTAGTATGGCAGCCACTTACTGTATTACAGGAGAAGCATTACTGAGAGGCTGGTTCGTCCTCCTGCACAACACCTCAACCAATTAAGATGAGGTTACGGAATCGATCGAAATGTTCCAATTGGGATCGTCCTACCAATCGTTTAAGACACTGGCACTTGTTTCATGGAAGTATAACAACAACGTTTTCTGTGCGCCGAGACAATGAACAGGAACCAGATAACCTGTGATCTCCCTTGATTTTTTTCTCGGATCGCTTGTCTCGTGATATGCACTGTTCGATTAATTTCCTTAACAGTAGTAATCGAGCTGATATCTAAACTGGTACCCCGAAACTTCAATCTTTCAGTATGAGTCAAAAGGGAACCACTTACTGAGTCGTCGATCCCCTTAAACAATAATATTGTTGGAAATATTTGGTGATATATGAGTTTGCATGGTTCTTCATTTTGCGTTCAATTTTACAGTTGTATTTAATACTAGTCTGGTGATGAACAGATACTTGGATGAAAATCTTCTGAGCACCTATTTGTCATTCAAACAGTTTAATATCACATCATGCGAAGAGTTGCAGAGAATTTGGCAAGCATAATGAAAAGTTTTGAATGATAAGAAAAAGACTTTTATTCAGATAAATATTTTTATTGAACCCGCAGATTATTGTAAACTTTACATATTATGACCAAAACACGACATGCCTAGTATTTATTAACCAACACTAGTGCTAGAATTGTGCATCACGTGTTCTGGTGCCAATGGTACTTTACAATGAACTGATGTAACTTACAATCACAAAGGTAATTTATTCTAATACTACGCAAGTATTTTGAGTATGGTCAAACTGTAAACAACGGCCATCAAAAACAACGAGAAAATATTTTACCTTTATGATGGAATTGTGGAATGCATGAAATTTTTGGCCTCCTAAAAATGTGCGTTCAGAATCACGTCTGTTCATCAAATGGTCTTTATTCACAGGAGATCGTTCACACTGATATGACGCAACAATATGTCGTATTAATATAGATGAACAATACGTACGGTTTTCAAGTCTCATCTTTTAGAGAATGTTTAGGATTAAAGTTAATAAAAAATGAACCAGTCATAATCACTTGGTTAATTCCAATCTGTTGCAAGATAAGTATTATATAAAACATAATTATTCCTATGTGCTGCCAAATATAAGCATATATGTACATTTACAGTACTAGTGAGATCTATTCAATGCATGAAGTCATGTGGATAAATGCATTAACCGTATCCTGAGCAACAATTTATACAATAACCCCAATTTATTATATCACAACCCATACAGGGGCGTAGCTTATCAATATACAAATATCAGTGGCGTACATTTGTAAAATTATTACGGTTACTGTAATTCTTAAAAATTGGAAATGAATGAAAATGTTTTTAATTATTCGCAGCTCAAGCCACACACTGTGAATCATTTCAAAGCACATATGATTAGATTGCATCGAGTGATAGATCAAATTCATGGATTTATTTTCATACAAAATGTGTCTACAGAACAACATTCCGGACATTTTCAAGAAACAGTGTAATAGAAATTGAAAGCAGCCTCATTGACGAGCCAGTATAAGACAATACTTAATGTAAAACTGATCAGGAATGAATGAATAACACAAAGACAGCATAAACTTACACTAACTGCTTAGTCTTGCTACGCCCCATATGACAAAACTATGTAGACTAAACATATAAAAACAGTAATCATTTACAATAGAAATGTAAAGTAACCAATACACATTCAATGTACAATAAAAGTATAAAACTTTTGTTGATTAGAAGTAAAGAAACTTAATGAAAGAGTAAAATAGTCAAGATTGTATTTAACAATATCAAATGATGCATTAATACTGTGAAGTCAAAATCTATTAGTACAACACTTCAACAAATAGTACGGTAAAATCAAACACGGTCAAAACGAAAGTTGCTAAAAAGAAGATACATATGTACATGTACCAGTAGTGTGATTCTAATACACCTAATGCACCGAGTGATATACACCATCACATAATGCGACACCTAGCGAATGTTGCATCATCAAATGAGTGATGAGCCATCTAGATTCTGATGCGCCACTTAGAAAGTCCATAAATTAAATAGAAAGACCGCGAGCAGCCTGGGATGCAGCACATACATAGAATGTTGGACTACCGCTGTATCGTTTCTGGAAATGAAAAAATGATCTGTTGAAAGAAGAAGTAAAAGTTGCACACGAAACAATTTGCGTCTGAAAACATGTACGAGACAAGTAGTCTTAACACCAGCGAACTACATTTTTAAATACAATATAGTACATATCACAGATTAATATGATAAATACATACCTTAATGTGTTGTAATGCGGCTGGTACCGCTTCTTTCTTTAAGAGTGTGACTGTACATCCACCAAATCCACCACCTGTCATCCTGGAACCATACACTCCTTCAACTTCCATTGCAGCCTCCACAAGTTGATCTAACTCTGGACACGATACTTCAAAATCGTCTCTAAATATATAAAAATATATTTCATTACTCCGGATATTTAACACAACGTCCGGACGTATTGATTTTAACCTGACTTTAAAATAATTTAAGCAAAAATCCATAAGTCCAGACCCCAATAAGAACGCTAAACAAAGACATTGATGTTTTTGTCATAAAAACAATGCTTTTAAATGCAGCTAAGGGCATTCATAATTTAGCATTGTCGCCTATGTCCTCGTAAACCTTATGAAGGATAATCACGTATCGGTTTTCAACAGTCTCTCAGTATATTGCACATGCGTTTCAATATATATCGACATCACTTGAAACAAAAAAATCTGGTTAAGACAAAATTAGATTAATACAGTGATGTCAAAAAACTTGAATGTAGTGTTCGCGTGGAAAAAAACAAATAAACAAACAATTGATCGAGTTGTCATGTTTGATCCCTGGTGTGTGCTAACTGTAAAAGCAGTGTCTACGTGCATTCATTTAATTATAATAAAGATATAATCTTTCTATTTAATTTATGGACTTATAATTTGAATCCGATATAATTATTAGCCTCTGATTAAAGGGAGCGAACTATTGTGACACATTCTAATAACACAGTTACATCCCTTTATTCGTTGTACAGATTTTATACCTGAGAGAGTTGTGGCTCTGTACCATCAGTTGACCAAATAATTCGTAGTCGTTATTTTCTAAGGCATTTGCCGCTTCTTCTGTTCTTTTGATCTCTCCTATCACGTGACGAGCACGTCTATATGTGACGTCATCAATTTTTGGTTTGTTGTCTGCAACATTACATAAAACAATCAAAATCTACATGGTCCTATTCTTCGTTTCACAAGAGTTTAATTCATTTAGTATCCTTAACTCTATCGCATATGTAATTATGTATCGATTTGTTGATTTTGATTCGATTTCATTCCATAAGACGTTACCTAGCAGACCTTGAACAAATGGTAAATGACATCTAAATACAAACATCTGTCTAGTCCCACCAATAAACCGTCATGCAGTAATACTTACCATCTAACTGTGTTGCGTTCGCGTCCCTCAAACTTGAAAGCCCGATCGCTTTAGCACCATTTTCACATTGGGCTCGTCTGGTCGAGTACTCAGACGATTCTATATTGTGCTTGACATTAGAATTGGTCACCAGAATAACAACATTTTGATCCTTTAGTAGTACCAGACGACTCTCAAGTGACCTTGAAACGATAAGTTAGATACAAGTTACATTAATAAGTACAAAACCCATCAAAGCTAAACAATTGAAATATATAGGATGGCTATATCGTTTACCTGAGTAACTTGGTGAATTGACAACTTGGTAAACAGGTGACTATAAAGAACCAATTTCGACCCCAGGAGCATAATTTGAGCAATCCCAGTAGAAGACAACGAGATAATGCTACACATCAAATGCATAGCTCTATACCAGGCAGGTTTTGACAAGGTACAGGATCACTGGAGAATGTTTAATTACCTGTACCTAAGACAAAGCATTTTTTATTAAAGGATCTTCAAAGATTTTCTTATTTAAGTCTATGTAAAACAAGTGACCTCTGGCGGGGCCAGCTTTAACCCTAGGGGCATAATTTGAAATATGTTGTAAAAACCTTACTAGACAATTGCTACATACGATATATCATCGATATAAGTCCTGCGGTTTTAGACTAGGATTTTTTTTGTCATTTCGTAACCTTTGTGAATACATGCATATTTGATAAATGTGTTTTTGGTCTGTATGGTCATTTTAGGCCTAAATTCACTATCATATACCATGCCCCTAATGTACTAGCCCCGTGTGATTAAATATATGTATACATGTACTTACTACGTATTGACTAATGATTGGAATAACCAATAAAAATGTACTCACAAAGTATATTATTCAACACGCGTAAACTCGACTGACGTTTGTTAAATCTATCAGTATTGAAGACTCATCATAACAGTATATTAAATTTGTTTTTTTTTAAACTTCAACCTTATTTTATGATGATCAGATGGTGAAATATGTTCATGTTTACCTATTCCAAAACGAATTTCTTCTAAAGAAGGCCACACAAAACGAAATGTTTGAAATTCAAAAAGTCATTATCTAAACATCACGCGCGTTGCATTTTACATATAAACAGATTGACGTCAGTACAATAAACAGAATACATACCTACAATCTATCAGGAGGGCGTGGTTTTCCTCACCCATAATTGATATAAACTGGTCCATAATACCACATGGGGCACCAGCAAACACATGTTCAGCTTTCTGACACGCCAGAGCCTTTTCTTTTTTACTGACACCATTGTCAGTTCCCATCAATTGGTCAAGAAATACGTATGTTCCTACTTCCAGGGAGGCAGAGCTGGAGACACCACCACCCAGTGGTACTGACGTTACCAATGTACAATCGAACGCAGATAATTTGCCTCCTATATACATGTATATATGTTAACAAAATTAAATGGTTTTTCATGCATATCATGCTGTTAAGATGCAATAAAATGACAAGATATATATTGCAATCAAAGTGGTTACAAACTAAGCTAACCTTAGATATGGTAGACTGCTTAATTCGACATATGTATGCATCCACATTTATCATCGAACGAACAAAATATTTTCCAGAGTTCTAATGAGCAGAACCTTTTCTTTTAGGGATAAAACTCGTTGTGGCAATTGTATAAAAATAAATACTCATAGTTTGAAATAAATCGAACTCGCAAACACATCTGTACTTGTTACGTGAGACAATCTGTGAGAAACGGGCTAAATTTTTTGCTTAAATTAATAGTTACAAACACCACGGAAATGAACACAGCTAAAACTAATTATCACCAGACTATTTAAATATAACTTTCTGTGGCAGGTTTCTGTTTGATTAAAAACATGTACAAATACTATAAAAGAATTTATTGCAGTTTTATTGTGTTTTATTAGTGTGAAACACTTAAGGCAGAACATTGTATTGAATACTTGCTACTTGTTGACCAGTGATCAAACATTGAGTTGAAGTATCACTTTAAGCAGCATATGTGTTAAAGGAACCCTTTTTTTCTGATGATTTAAACAACAACAATTTTTATTTCTTCGGTTTCGATAACAGATGTACAATGTATTCTTATTTCACTGAGTAACAATAAGGAAATCTAGAACATACACATTTTACCCATCAATACTAAGGATAGACACTGAGATCTAAGTAAGCGCAGTTATGAATTCCGGGAAATCACGTATTAATTCGTTCCCGAAGTCGACACTATATCGTTTTTCATTCCTCTTGGTAGAAAATAAATTTCTAGATGAACGTTTACAGAGCTCCATTGTCTCATATAGGATCCGAGTTGTATACATGAACATGGATGAACTAGCATTTTATACATTACGAATGTAGATTTTCGATTGTACTGAAGTACTTTTTGCTTGACTTATGAAAATACTATACACCAAATCATTATTTTCTCGAAGATGACACTATCCACCTTTAATACATTGTAAATGTACAAGCATACCTTTATAATTGGCCACTACGCCTTTTACGTAGTTCGCCCATTTTGGCGCACCAGGGCTGAGCTGTGAGGACTCTGAAGGCAGAGAAAATTCTACATAATTTGGATCATCAACGCCAGGAGCTAGAGTCAGTACTCGACACGTTGAACCTTCGGTCTTCTTGCCAACGAAAACAGTGACCAATGGCAACGCCTGTCAATAACAAAAAACAGAACTTATTTTATTTTTACATTAACAGTTGTCGGCATTGTTTTTACTATGTTATGACAATATAATTGAATATCATTTCATAGCGATAAATTATGCTTAAATAGCGTAAGTCAAATACGAAGTTGAAAAACATTGTATAATCTTCTACATGTAGTATACTGCCTGGGGTCCTGCTATGGCCGTCTCGTTTTTATGTAGGTAAATTAGTTAGATCCTGGTCACGCCGTTTATTAAAGTCATAATCTATTTAACGACTTGTTTCCATAACAAATAGTGCGTATCATAAACCAACCTACGTTTTTATGTCATAATGTTACAGTTTCATTTACTTTATAGGTTGGTAAATAACACACATGTACGTTGTACCAACCTAGCATTTAATCTCTCATTTTTCTATACGTCTATCAGGTTCCTAAATACATGTAAATAAACTTTATGAGACATGTTCTCAGGTGAAACTAAACCTTATACCTCATTGTTAATACATGTAAATACTTATACTAATCTTAACACAAGATCCAACTTTTCTATTAATGTTATGTATAGAGATAGTCCGTGAAATAGTGTGAAGTATCAGCAGCAGCATTTATGAGAATACGTGTGAAAACTATGTCATCATATATTATTAAACCTTTTTACTAATTAAGTACGGTAAATTGCCGACTGACAGACACAAAATATGAGTGTAAAGTAAGGTTCATAAATACATGACATAAATAATGTTTAAATACAGTCTACGTTTACCATAGAATGTGTCAGCTACAGGTCATACGGCTTATAATTTATGAACATATCAAGTTAAAACGACACGTTACACGTAATGAAAGAAAAGCCACGACTCCGTTCTCAATTCAAAACATCCCCCTTTAATCCTTGACTTGAACATGAGGTCTTATTTTTCATTTCATGAATGAATTCAAGAAAAGCTTAAGAAAAAACATACAAAATGTCTGCAACTTTTTTCATTTATGATAAAACACCCCAAATGATCTAAGAAATATTGCATCAGACCCACATGAGTGCACGAAAGTAGAATTGTGTAGGTAACTTTCCCATAACCTTTATAATGACGTAAGTGTTGTTTCTCAGACATAATTATTGATACATATAGATGGAAAGCTATTGATATAAGACAAGTTTCTCTTCTGTGCTACAAGATAATACCGAAATCAATGCATAATTCTATGCTTTAGCATCTTTTGAGTCTTTAAATAGAAACATTGACGTATGTAAGCTATATATACTCGAACCAATGTGGAAAACATTACTGATAAATATGCGCACGTGTTAAACTGAAGTTTTCAAAATAACAATGGTTGAATGGGGAAAGGTTCTCATTTATTTCGTTTTAATCAAGTATACTCACGAATATACCGGATGTAGATAAGCCGTTGAAGGACTCTTAAAGCTTAAATAATATTTGAAATGCATCAATATTGGTTTAACTCACCGATGTACATGTGTTTACTAACATCACTCCAGCAGGAAACTTTTCCCTGATCGCGGTATCTAGTGAATTTCCCAGTTTGTTGCCCAGTTTTTTTTTAACTTTTTAATTTTACGTATATAAATTATGGCATTCAGAACGACTTGACTGTCAAACATGTTAACATGATTCGGTACAGTAATTATAAAATAAAATTGATCACGTACATTTATTTTATGTACAAACACGAAGTAACTAAATACTAGACTAGTACGTATAGAGACAAACTCATGTTTTGTTATAGCATAATTACATTTGAACGTACACCTCAAGTCAAACATTTACCATAAGAACGTGCAGATACGCAGGCCAGGCATTCAATGTAGACATACATGTATTTCACCACAAACATTTTTTCTTCAAAATTTTGTAACAGAATAGAACTTTACAAACACGATATCGACTCTATGAATAAAAATAATCGACAATATATACACATCCGAATAACTTGTTCTAATGGTCAAGTCCTTGAAGAAAACCATAACGCCAATTTAGAGCATATTATTTTATTTTGGACATTGATTTTGTCATGCCTGTTCGCGATTTTTTTAATTCATACTGTTTTAATTTCGGAATACACGAACAAAAATCGCGGAACATTTTAGCATTCAATTTAAACATGACTCTTAACATTGAACAACTCTTTAAAGGTTATTTATTCTAAACGACGCACTACATTGTTCAAACAGCTATTTGAACGCAGTCCACGTCTACGTACAGCGAGGTCAGTAAGTATATTGATCTTTCGTTGGGAGAAGACACGTTAAAATCTGTTAACACCGTACGTTTCCAGTATCCTTCAGACTTTATACCATGTATTATTAGTTACGTACGTGCGTTAAGCAAGAGACACTTCTTCTACTAGTACGGTTCGTACCATATGCACATGCATACATTTTCGGGTACAGTATCAACTACAATTGTACACTCAATGTGATTTGTAGGTCATTTCATACGGAGTGAGACACTTAATACCGTACGGAAAATATTAACAAAACTGTCTCAGTTCATTTTCTCACAATTAAACGTAGACTCGATCAATGAAATGATATGTCATGGATTAGTGGCACGGAACAGTTCGAAACGCAAGAAATCATGAGTAAATATTGCATCATCACTTACCATAGGAAATACAAATCCATCGTTATAGTCCGTGTGTTCTCCTATCAAGTTAACTCGCCCAGGAGCACACGCGGCAGTTGTTGGTTCACATCCGAACTTTTCTTTGAATGCTTTAACTGCTTGATTCACTAAATCATCTAACTGCGGGATTGGTGTCTGTAGATCAGCCATGTTTTCAATACCACTCGGACTTGTTTACAACGCTTAATATAACCAATACACACTGAAAATCTATACATGTATTTGTACGCGCTCTCTACATAGAAAAACCCATACTACATTCAGTCAAGTGTATAACGTAGTCAGTCAATAGAAGGATATGAACGGTTGCAGATTTCACGGAAGATTAATTCAAACAGCGAAATTTTACGACTTAGATTATTATAAAATATTTCAATTTTGCATAATAAATTTGATCTTTCTAATATTACATTTCGCACCTACATTGTGTTTAAGTAAGTGAACATCATCCCCGCCGCTTTCACAACCTGCCACGTGTAAATTTGCATGCTGATTTACATGCAATGTTTTTTACTGTGATGAGTATAGCTGGTCATTACATCCAGTGATTTATACATGTACCATGTACACGTGTACATGTTATATATTTGCGCTAGTTAAGAGTGGTCGTATTTCAATCACATGTGTTTCGCTTATTAAGAGGATATAAACGTTTAAATTCGTTCCGCGTCACTAAATTGTGGACGTCAGTTTCACGTACGAATTCAGAAAATGTATTATATAAACGTGTATAAGTAAACAGTAAATAAAACTTAATTTTCCTGAAATGAAAAAGAAAACAGAGTGATTTTATAAATTGTAGATCTGCAAAAGGAGATATTTATTGTTTAATGCATAGCCTGAATAGTATAGGTGTTCAAACAATGAAAGTGTCCCAACGTCATCGATTTATCCGATACAAGAAAGATAACTCGTGTGGATAAATTGACAAAGTTCATGTTACAGTTAATTCCCTTAGTTTATATTGCGGCGGTATATATTGACGGGGATATATGATTATTACATGTAGCTTGTAGATATTAATATTCTTTACCGCGATATTCTGTTTCGTTCTCTATCCGTTGTCGTTTGTGTTTGGTCCACTAGAAATAATGCTCTTTCTTTGGAAAAAGTATAATGTACTTTACGTCGGTAAGACGACAATCTTGACGTCATTTAATTCTAAAATAGCACAATTTGGAATTCCGGAAGTAGTATGTTTTTTACATGTCAGTTAAAGCATGTATTGTCCATTTGTTTTACTGTGACAGCAGATGCGCCCAAAATTAAATGATATATAAACATGTATATCATTATATATTGTAATAGTTTAGACTGTTCTGTTTTGCTAATCTAAGGTCAAAAATTGGCTCAAAGAGATTATTTACACATTTTTTCATTGAGTTATTGAACGGCTACACCGTTTGAACAATATTTACAGACATGAAAACAAACGAAAACACGAAGATAGCTGGTAATAAAATTTGCTTGGTGCCGTATGAAAAGGATCACGTACAAAGGTAAGTCATATTCGTTGAGATTATCTCTGACATTACCAAAAAAACTCGTTAATTTTTAAAAACATTTTGATACCAATGTCACTTATGAATTGAAACCAGAATTACAGTATTTCAATCATCATTTAATCAGGGACTATACATATCAGGTAAAATCCCTGATAAAATGCTGGCCTTCATTACAGATATCATGAATGGATGAAGTCTGAAGAGTTACAGATGCTTACTGCTTCAGAACCCCTGAGTTTAGAAGAGGAATACAACATGCAACATTCATGGAGAAATGATGATAACAGTAGGTATATATCCACCTTGACTTCAGTCAAACCAATACCATTTTTATATACTTTCCATTAAACTTTACAATAAAATTCGCTTCTACCTGGTAAGTGTAAACCTTTATAATTTTATTTAGGTAAGTCGAATGGATAATGTTTTGTTGTTTCTTTCAAAATGAATTTGTGATTATTACCTAGCATGATGTAGTTAGTTATTGGAGTATTTGACAATAAATGGCTCTAAGTGTATAAATTATACCAATACATGCTTTGTAGTGATCGCCTGTATAATCATTCATTTTTTTAAATTTTGTTATTCTGCAGAATGCACATTTATTATCCTTGACAAGGAAATATACAATGCAAGTTGTCACAATGAAATAGGTAATACTTCATTAGATATATTTCATTTTTCATTAATTGCTAGATTTTAAACCTAAACAGATAACTTGTTTTACATAGCCCTCGTTTCTTTCTCTTGAAAAAATATGTTCTTAAGGGTTTATACTCTGTTTTACTTCTTGTTTTGTATATTTATGTACATTATTTATTATTGACATCAATGTATTAATGATTTGTAACTACATGTACCTGTATTTGCAGAGAGTATGGTTGGAGATGTTAATTTATTTCTGAATGATGCTGAAGATTCAACAACAGCTGAAATAGAAATTATGATTGCTGGTAATTTGCTGTGACTAAATTCCTAAATATTATTTTAACAGCAGTTTGTAAAATTTGTAATCTTAAACTCACGTAAATAAATGTACTGTAAAATCATAGTTATTGCATCAAAGTCTTTGTGGAAAAGCTACTAAGTAACTTTATAAATGTGTACAATTAGTATATTATATGTTAACATGGTACTTGTAGAATGTATCTATAAACTTGTATTTGCTTTTAAATAGAGTGTGCTGCTCGTGGAAAGGGAATTGGAAAAGAAGCATTGTTCAGTATGATGAGATATGGTGAGTGCCTCCATGCTGAATTATGATCTTAATTTGTTTAATCATTAGAATTTTGAGGAAAAATGAATGTTCTTTGATTTTATTTATAATAAGATGTTAGATTATGCTGCATTGTCAGTGTAATATTTTCCCATTTGCTGTTTTTAATGCTAAATGTATGGATATTATCCTATTTTGTTGTTAATTATACCTTTGTTTTTAGGTTTTGAAGAACTGAAGCTTGGAACAATTACAGCTAAGATTGGCTATAGAAATCAACCTAGCATCAGTTTATTTACAAAAATAGGATTTCAGGAGGTATTTTTTGTATCAGTCAATCAGAAAATCTTAAGCATAACTTATACATTAACTTCATGTAGTATCTGATAAAATAACAATTTTACTAAGTACGGGATCAAAATGATATATAATGTGAATTTAATCCAACCACTTAACCAATAACTATGCTGTAACCACATATAACAATACCATATATAACAATACCACATATAACATTTGGAATTTAGTCTATTTACTGTTAATTTATGGTTGAATTCTTTTTCCTTGTTATCATTGTTTTTGTTTTAATATGATAATTTTCGCATAAGCCAAGTTCCTATTGTATGAACTGATTATTTCCAGGTTTCAAGAAGTGATGTTTTTGAGGAGGTAACATATGAACTAAAACTAACAGATGATAAAAAACAATCCATTAAAGATTATACTGTGCTTTATGAGATAGAAAGTTATAGATAACAGATCAGAAAATGGTTTGAATCTGAGGTTATTTAATGTACTTAAGAATGCAACCGTTAAATTACGGGCATGCTAGTGGGATAAATGTATAGTATATAATAAATTTAGTTGAACTTGAAAATTGGAACAGAAGAAATTTGGTGCTGCACTATAAATTCACTGACCTTTGCTTGCTTTTTATGTCATCAAATTGAATGCATGTATTGCTGAGCATATGGTCATCATATGTGTGTGTCAACTTACCCACAATATTGTGAATTAAGGTACTCATTAAACAGAAGCCTGTCATAAAAGAGAGGAAATGACTTAATTGAAGAGTGCTCAAGATGAAACTTAATTCATGCAATGACTTTCTGATATATCTTACGCTTGTTATCTTCAAAGATTAGGAAACAAGCTATATCAAAATATATCAAAATATATCAAACTGTCTTGATTTCCAGAGTTACGAACAAATTGTGGAATATGAAGATAATTGAAAAATCTATTTGGATTCAAATCTACTGAATTCATCTTGTCCTGATAAGAGACATGATCCCTAGTCAGAAAAAACAATGGGATAGAGCAGATATTTTTGCCTTGTTACTAATATACCAATTTTTCTTACATTTTTCATGTGAATGTTGACATTCATAATTTTTGCATTGTGCTGAATGTGCTTTGAACATTATAATTGTTTTAATGAATTAAAAGTATATATGGTATAACATAATAATAATATCACACATACACTGGTATTAGTATTGATTTTATTTTGCAGAAATGTGTATCATATGGCACAAATTGTATGTACAAATCAAATCAAGCAACATTAACAAATGCATTGTTTGAATTATCTTAATACTGCAAGCTTTGTGACACTGCCCATCACAGTGTCTGACATTCTATTAAATAAACTTAACAATCTATGACATATTGAAGAAAACAATGTCCAAATGAAGCTGAATTGGCTAAAACTGGTGTGCAAGTCTACCATCAACAACATTGATTACACATAAAATTTAACTAAGAATACTGATTCAAGAAATCATTACAAAAAGGATTTAAAATATGTCTCAAACATACTATTTAAGAAATGAAATGAAAAGTGAAAAGAGAGAAATGTGGACATTGGAGTATATTTCAGACCCCAAACGTTTTTATTGTACTTCCTTATCGAAAAGAATAACTTTGCCTCAGATTTCACTGTAATTTATCAGAACATAGCAAATTTTCTTTACTGATTAAATACTAAGATAACATGATTTTCATAGTTTCATATTGTTTTAAAAGTTATAAACATCATTTTGTTGGCGTCTAAATCATATTCAAAGGCCCTATATCATACCATACTCAACTGTATGATATACAAATAATCTCATTATAATTAAAGCAGAATACAAAGACAGCAGACATATTAACAAATAATACTATTGATTTATATCAAGTTATTATTTATATAGTAACAGTAATAAACGATATATTAAAGCTGTAATCCCAAAAGCAACACAAACAAATACAGCAATATAAAAACATGGTATGGGATTTAGTTAATTATCACAAGTCAGTATGTTTCATCATCATATCAATTTTAACAATTACACAGGTAATTTGATATTAATTCTATACTAAGAGATCAAATAAAATGATTTAACAAACTTAACAATCAAAGCAATAATAAATAGAAAATGTATAGTGACAGAAGGATATAAACCTCTGTTTTAACACCTAAACTAGAACCAGAAACTGGTGTGGCTAGATAATTGTATACAGTTAGCTAAGTTACATGTAAAATGAACATAGTTATAATTTTGATTTGTATTCCAACAATTATTTGCATGTAAAGGCTAACAACCCGTGCATTCAGTAGGCAACACACTGTATAATTGTGTTGAACAAGTATGTACATCCAATACAGGGTGTATGTCCTAATAAAGGCAATCAGATTTAAGAAGTACTGGTCATGTTCTTACATTATGAAGTCTAATATATATAGTGACTATTTAATGATGCTTTTTTACATTATCTGTAAACAAATGAATACATTTTCTTTAACTAAAAAGAATAGAGGATCATTTGATTACCTTGAATGTCGGGGAGAAGTTACAAATACAGTAAACTTGACAGTACTGTTACCATGGTAACAATTATGATGAATTATATAAACTAGCATAGCAATAATGCATTGTTGGTAGTCAACTGGTTGTCATTTTTGATAAACAAATGCTTTAAAACATAAAGATTATAAAATAAAATATTTCAAACAGATAATTGGAATGAAGCAAATGGAGGCAAGAATTTAAATATGGCAGAAGTAATTACATAACAGGTAAAAAAATTAATACATAAATTATGGATAAAGTAGAAAGTGGTGACTTTTTACAAAGTACAAAATGTCATGTATAATGGATAAAATGATCACAAGTAAAAGCATACAAAATCAGCACTAAAACTGTGAATACACAGATTGTCATAAACATTGTTGAAAAGTCAGTATCATTTTATCTCAGAGATTAAAATATAATCATTTAAGTCATGGACATATCTACTAACAGGCTTTAGGACTGTTTTCACACTGAAAGCATGTACAAAAGAAATGATGTACATCATATATAATAAATAACATACTGTCTTATGTCTTTGATCATTGAAAGATTCGAATGACCTGTATGGATGTTTTTTATTATACAGTTTTGACTGACAAAGTAAGATATTTGCAGGTCATGATATTTTGTTAATACATAAAAGAAATAAATAAATAAAAATGCACGGAGAAAAAAACAACACATATACAGAATACATTCAAGACATTGATGGTAACAATCATACGATAATATACATGTATGTCAAAAGCAAATTTTATCACAAAGTGCATTAGCCTGTTCAAACTTGGATACTATTTCTTAACAAGTGTTTTAAAATATGGCCACTACTTATTGGGTGGTCTTTATTCACAGGTGTCTGTTTACTCAAGTTTGACTGTGTTCACACATGCATAACAGATGAATTTCTGGGTTCTAACATTGGAGTATATTCTCTGTCCTGAAGTTGATCTAAGGCTCTCATCACGGCATCAGGAAAATGATCAGACAACATTTTGGGACTGACTAAAACTTTGCTATAATCTTCAACACTTGCCCATTCTGCACTGTATTCTGGTACTCCAAAACAAGACCTATAAACAATGAAAATGTACCACTTCATTATCATAAAAAAAATCAGAAAAAAATTCAACATGACAAAGAATATGGCCAGAAATATCACTCCTGTTAAACATAAAATTAAAATACTAGTAAATTTTAAGGTAACATTTTTTAAATGCAAAAAAAAAAACAATTATAACTGCTTTTAGATACAATTATGGTAATATAAAATATTATAATGATTACATGAGATAATAAAGAGGAGGCAGTTTACATATATAAAAACTTACGACTCTTTTTTTGCTTCTTTGATTTGAAGTATTTGTCCAGGGGGGTACATTTGTAGGTGTGTGATCTTGCACTGTTCATTATGTCTCTGTGCTTCTTGTAAGGCATTCTAGAAACATTTATATAAATAAACTTTTAAATATCTTGCGAAACGGTATACAACATATCTCTAATTCAAACCTAAAACTCAACAGTTGTCTTAACATGGTTCAAAATGAAGTTCAAGTGAAATCGTATAGTGGGAAGTAAAAAATAATCTAATTCCTTTATAAAAATTCAATTGATCACAATGCTGATAAAGGAGACATGACAATGTTATTTGAGTTCATTAAGTTGTCATGTTAATCCACTGACATCTAAATCAATTGACATTAATTTCAGCTAAATTGTATTATATTATATTATTATTATATTATACTATATTATATTATATTATATTATGCTCAAAGATCAGAGTTGGACAACTTCATCTTCATAGGACTGTTCAACAGAACCCAAAAATCCTCAAATGTAAGACCTGGCATTCTGCTCCAATTTATTTAACAGTGAAACCAAGTACTCAGCCTTGCTAACATATTTTTGATTACCTTAAATTTCATAAACAAGGTACAAACTATGATTCATTAATACTACAAGTATAAAGTAATCAGTTCTGAGCATGGTTTGTGGGCTAAAGAACACTAAAATGAAATGCTAAAGTAATAACATGTCAGATTACATGCATAAACGTTGACCATTTCTTAATTGGATGATAGAGATTACTGAGTGGCAAACAAAAAATCTACAAAATAAGCTTGGAACAAATTAAAGACAGACTTTCAGCAAACATCACTACAAAGGAAAGACAGACGTAACTAAATTATATGAGAAAATTTTAAGTATATATGCACTGAGAGCAGTAGAATAATAGATACCGTTAGTCCATTTTGTGACAGCTGTTAAAAAAACAAGAAATACCATAAATCACTTCCTGAACTAACTTCAGATAGTTGACAAACACATGGATACCATTGTCCAAAAGCTGTCTAACAGCCTGTAGCATTACATTTAACTGGTCACATCACATTCTAATCAGACAGAACTTGTACAACTCAAATACCTTACACAGATCTTTAATCAAGTACATGAGTTGTTGATAATCCATTTCAAATAATTAAAACCAAATTAAGATACATTTTTCACATTAAAACATTTTCAATACACATTAAATTTCATGCTTCATTACCTCTAGCACTGGTTCCTCGGTGTTACAATATGATGGAACACGACGGCTGTTTGCTAACAATGGCCTTTCACTAGCTTCTGATTCAGTAGGTAGAGGTTCTTTCAAGCCACACATCATCTGCCAAATACCACTAGCTAATAGCTTATACTGAAATGATAACACAAAAATGTGATATGAGATACAGTAAAACATCACTCACCTTAAAATTAAGATAATTTCATCTGATCCAAACGGTGGTAATGGATGGCTATCTTTTCCATTTTTCAAATGATATTACAAGGCCACTAATTAAATGAAAGCTGTCCTCAATTTAACTTACCTTAGGTTTATCACAGTCATGTATAGATTGCAACAAGCTCGTTTTTAAATCTTCCATGGTATGTATTCCAAGGCGGGGTATAATATCTTTGCCCAACACAACAGAACAGACAAAATCTTGGCAATATTTGCTAGCACACAAACTGTTAGAAGTAGATCATTTCAGAGTTAACAAATTTGAATCAAAGTAAAATAAAGAATAACAGTCAAGATATGCTTTATCAATTTTCTTACCACGATTTTGCAACAAGCTTAAAATTCATATCATAACCATGACAATTGTAGTCCATGTAAGCACTTATCAACATATACGTAATGGTGACTAAGGATGGTAAGTTCACATAGAAATTCAAAGCTTATTATTGCAGTTAAAAGTATACATGGTAATATTGTGAATGCTAGTAACAAGCTAGTATGTCTTGCTAAGTTACATATCACCACATCGTACCAGCAACAAGCATGAATAAGTTTGCATTGATAAGTGTCATAGAACATAAAATTGATAGTCCACGTTTAAAAAAGAAATACAAACCTCATTAGACCACCTGGTGGTGAAAAGGCAAAACAGACAAGATCTGGATATTTAGGCTTAAGAAGTAAAGCAAGAAGAGCAGCAGTGCCTGCACCTAAACTGTGTCCTGTGATAACTAACTTAGCACCCTGAAATATACATTCCATATTAATATTTCAGGGATAGTTAACGTTGATAAGGCAGAGCTGATATAAGTGACTTTCCATAGACCAATGATTTATTTAGAATAAATCTGTCAATGTATACATATTTCACACTAAAAGTGGATGACAGGATACTGTTGTTGTTACAGAAAGTGTGATTGCAACCTGCGTGAAGTTGGATCGAACAAGGGCAAAGTTCATAGATCAGCATTTCATACTCTACCACTCCTTTTGACACTAAATCAGCTATGATGGACACAATATTTCTTTGAAAACATCATGAGCAAGACTGGATTAATGTACATGTGATCAAATAAAACTTCAGTGTATCCAACATTACGACCGAATACTGGGTAGAACAAGCACCACAAAGAACTCATTTTAACAATTAATTAAGTATAGTTACACATTTTCAAACCAGATTCATATTAGTTATTACAGAGTACAATACCTGCGCTCTATCAAATGCTTGTTCTAATATCTTCAATTTGTCTAAAGTTGATTGAACATATCTAGCAGCTTGCAGTATTCCTCTATGTGCAACACAGTTTTCTAAGCCATCTATTTCTATAGAGTCACATTCTGCAGTTAAATCTGTGATCACATCCTGGAAGTGATTAGGATACGACTACAGCATAATTTCTTCAATAAATAATCATACAGTATATGCAAATATTTTCAAAGTTAATATCTCATTATGTTTTGTATTATGAAGGGTCAGAAGCATTTTTTTCAATTGTGTCAATATTGAAAAAAGTTACAAGGGCTGAACTCTCAATTAGGTCAAAGTAGCAATTGTAGTACATCAATTTAGAACTTTAGAAAATTCAATTCGCAAATTCAAATATTAATATTAAGAAAATATTCCCATTAAAAGTACTGGAAATCTATATTTATCGAGCATCTATACTAACCTTCAAAGATAATGTCCCTCTCACAGCTACAACTACCTTTTGATGACGCCTGTCTATACTTACGAAAAATGGAATTTCATAAATCTGAAGAAAACATTGTGATTTTAACAAAACATTAGTGAGGTTATTATACAGCTGCAGTCTTTAACATATGGCACGAAATACATTTGAGGTATACCAAATTAAGGCAATTCAATGAAACAGAACATCTGACTAATTCACTTTATAGTAAGAAATTAACATGGTTGTAAATAAAATACAATACCAACCAATGCATGAATGAACTAATTGTCAGCACAAATTCTGAGAATGAGTTTACAGTTTTTAATGACAAAATAAATCCAATTTGCCCTACTCATTCCTTCACAATTTATAACAAATATCATAAAGATAACTCATTCATGATAATTACTTTATTATGGAAGCTCGCATATACAATATCATCAGTGTGAACACCTGTAGTTTTTCTGATGGAAGCAGTATTACATCTACAACAATTATCATCCTGTATGTCATTGGTTGTAACACAACAAGCGCAGCATCTGAAATAAATGAAATGTACATAAACAAGAACTGTACAACAGTACAGCAGTTAATAATCAGGACAATCAGAAAATTTATCAAGCTAATAAATCACGGAGTAAGTTATCATACTGCTTTTTGAAGTTCTTAATTTCAATTTCATAAAATTAGCCTTATAGTCTTATAAAATTTTGGCAAACATTTTCTACTCAAAGTTCATAATATGGTGATTAAAGTAAATTAACTGACTGGCAAAATGTTTGAATTTATAGTATGTAAATAAAATGGAGAAATTTTGCAATAAAAAAACATGTAAGTCAGAAGTTAAATAGTTCAAATCTTTAACGCATTTTATTATCTGGCAGAGCAATCCGATGATCACTGTACTACCATATAGCTGAGATGAGTGAATAGAAATCATACATAATTTATATAAAGGTTAGAATATTCTGAGGAATTCATTATCATTAAGTAAGTATATAATAAAATTATATTAATTCTCAAATTCAGGACAAACAAAAATACACTAGAAAAACACAGAACAGAAATGAATTATGCTTGTCTCTAACTGGTATTAATATACAATAATAAGTCATATTAGTATAAAATAATAAGTCACAGCAAACACAACACATTTGTTAACTATTACAGTGAATGAGATTTAATTAAAAGTCACATAATTGATTACATCTAAGGTTAGGAATGTGAAGTAAAAAACAAACAAAACAAAAAATACACAATAACTAGTCAAGACTCCATCACAGTAATAGCAGTTTTAGAAGCCAACTTAGTTCCACATAGATGTTTCCATAAAAAAGATAAGAAATGATTATAAATTATGTGAAATTATAATACATTGTAAAATGACGAAATCATAGATTGAATTATTCTGACTTTATAAAATTGTAGATCACCTAGCATACTAAGGTTGAAAAACAAAATATTCTCGTTTGTGGTCCCCCGACCAACTGTAATTTTTAACCCCAACCGCATTTACCGAGAAATATTCTGGAATTTAAGTTCCGTATACTGGGAAATAGTCCACGCTATCGTTACCATTGGAATCGGAATTTTAAGATGGCTGCACAACTATGATGCTAGCTCGCTGCAAAAGTAGATAAATGCGTCCATTTTTGTATTTTATTGTGTGTCCAGTTTGTGTGAATAAGCATGAAGCTCATCAAAATTTATCAAAGCAATGGCTTTGCAAACATTAGCAGTTATTACAGATGACGGGTGTAAGAAAAAAATCCCCACCTACCGACCCAGTTTATTTTGATGACCGTGTAACAAGAGTATTTTTTTTTGGCCTAAAAGATGAAACAGTCAAAATAATTTTTATACAGTATTATGTAGTTTGAGTACCACAAACAAACATTAATAAGGATGACATAAGAAGAACAGGTGCGATGTACATAGAAATGTTACAAAACGGCACAGGTGCAATGAACTACATGTGAATCTATTAAATGCATCACTCATACAAACACACTCACTGTAGAGATAAGCATAACTCATTCAACTCCTTTTCTGTTTCTATAACTGTCATACTCTGCGATTTGCAAGAGTATAGACAAGAATATAATGTCTCCCAACAAGACATTTTCGAATAGGAAGGACTATTTCTAAGGCAGTATTGTATACATGTATAACTGAAAAGTGTATTGAAATTCAATATAGTCAGACTTCATTTCAGATTTCATTTGCAAAATGTAATAAAAAAATGTAACTTTTGCTCTAAGTAGGTACACCTACTTACATTCAAATCTTAAAGAACTTGAAATAAAACTGAGGATTACAGCACTTTGTAGAGGGGCAACAGATAAAAGGTGTTTATTTGATACAATTACAACATGCCTGACAGAAAAAGACATTCATGCATGGTAATGAATGGAAGACATTAATAAACTTCATTCACTGTCGTGGTAACAACTAAACATTTCAAAGAATTAAAACCTAGTTTTAAAAAAATCTCAAAATGCAATACTTCAAAATTAATTTATTTTCACAATAGTGAACATGCAGCATATCTCTATGATACTCAAAATACTAGTAGATACTACATGCATATAATGCATAATTACACAGTTTGAAAGTGATGATGTGGAAATCTAATGTTACAGCATGCCAATCGCCAACACTTCAAATAATATGAAACAGTAGTCTTTATTTCATATTAAAATACACTCTCTGGAAGGCAAATAAGTCATTATTTGAAGAAAATGTGTGTTTTTGGGTTAATAAAACTTGACTTTTATTTACAACTTCATAATGAAAATTTAAAACTACATACTTGCATTGAGACCATAGCTGACAAGAGCCAGTCATTAAATGAGTGAATATGTACAATGGCCAACCATAACTAGCCATAGCAAACTTCATATAATGACACATCAATTCTATATTCATCCATGGAACTGGTGTAGGAATATTAGTGACATCCTGTCTGCTAGCTGATACTGTTTCACTAGATACAACTGATTGTCTGAACAAACAAGATAAAACACTACATATTATAAAATAATAAATTAGATGAATGTTACATTTTTATCATAGACATGTTGCCATCTGCAAACATTATTCAACAGAATGAAAATACTTTTAATGTCAAACAGGCAATATACAGAAAAGAATAAAACAAAATTGTTTTAGTAAAAAAAAAATATTTTACAAATAATTTCACAGAATCTAAGTTCAGTCAATTGAATTAATACTATTCTTTGAAAAAAAACTCACTATATAATTTTAAAACAAAACTATGAAAATTCTAAATTGAATATAAGTACATACTGGTGTGACTGTTCGCCATCATTGGTCCCTAGAGATCCTGATGAAGGAGGTCTCCTTACAGACTCAATTTTCACTGATGATAATCTGTACTTTTCTTTTTGTTGTTCTCTATGTACCAGAATCAGACCACAAGCAATGTCCGTTGGCACCAAGTCAACACCCTATAAAAGTACAAATTTATCAGTGCAAGTAATATTTTGTGTAAGAATTTTCAATTTAACTATTCTCTTCACAGTACTTCTAACCAAATTCATGACAAAAGATGGCATTTATTGTTATTAATTTCACAATAAAACTAATAATACTCATAACCTTCCAACAAACAATTATGATTTAATCAATAAATTTTGTGAAACATCTTCAAATAAACAGGTATTCATACATGGAAAAAATTGGAGAATATCTCAGCAATACCACTGAATGCATTTGCACTTTGTTCATCACAGCCTACACAGCAACACAATATACGACACCTGTAACAGATTGTAAACATACATATGATTTATCATTTCCTTCACTTAGAATAATGTAATGAAATGTTAAACAAATGTATATTATTGTATATTATTACAGACATAAAAAATACTCACATCACAACAGTGAATAAGGTGGCAATGTTTATGTATGAAAAAGAATGAGCTCTTGGCAGTAAATTCTCAAAACATTTACTGCAAATTTCATTATCAACACACTTTTGTTAACATTTGCAGGCATTCTATGGTTCCACATTATGAGATGAGGCTGCAACAATTCTTATTAAACAAATTCAATAACTCACCTTGTTTCCCACACACGTTTTGCAGCAGAGGAAACTTGTTGTGTATCAAGATTATCACCCGGCTTTGTGTTGTGTAAGGCACCAAGAGGATCAAACACAATTCCAATACCTGCCAACACCACTAGACCTATAATCCAACCAAACAATACAACACCTTTGACAGTCCATACAACATGTGATTCACACCCACTAGAGAGGCCAAAAGCCCAATAAGTGCCCATGATATTCCATGCTAGCTCAGGTATGGAAATAGCAAATTTAACATACACCAGTTTAGATATACCTCTTCTAGGCCGGCTATTCGTGATGGTACCCTGCATACTAACATACACAACTATTGTTGTCATAACAATGCTGACAACCAACAAGGATAACAGGCCGACAAAATATGCATGAAGTAAGTGGCCACCATTGCAATCAAAGGCAGTTTTATGATGATGGAATATCACAGATACTACTATCACCCTGAAAAAAAAAGAAAAAAATCACCAAAAGACCAAGACCTACAAACTATTGAAAAATAAGTGTTTTACTTGTTTTGATAGATTGTCAACTATGGTATTATCATAATCATACAGAATATTCATTCAATTCAAATTCATATAATTAACTCATCTTCTATTTTCATACTCAAGTAATGATGGTTAACATCAACTTATAGCCTAATGCACCATCTAGTGATCTACTGAGGAATTAACAATTTTAAGAACCTACCATATAAACCTAAGAATGATTTCTCCTATTCCAGGATACACAAAATCATCACTCCCTATGGACCACTTTCTATTGAATGCAACAAGCTGTGGCATCTTCAGCTGAGAAAAAATATATGGAACTATGAACATGAAGATGCTTATGCTCTTATAAATATTATAAAATTGTTTGGACACTTTAACAAGCACAGTAGTACCCATTTAAATAGAAAAAGAACAAAGCACATGTTGTGAAGATTAAATAAACAAAGCAAAACGATCAAATAAAGTTAAACTTAAAGAGATAAATAAGTATTTATGAACAATAGAGGTACAGGCACAACATCCTTGCTGGTGGGTTAACTCTAGAAAGCTAGTTAAGTTTTCATCTACATTCTAGGTATACCAACATTCTAAGATTGCTAAAGAGCTAGGCCCAGTATTCTTCCCTTAATTTACTCAATATACATATTTTTGACAAAACAGCACAATTCTTAAAAATCCATGACTCAATCAGTCGGGTCCGTGGAAAAAACGAAAAACACTTAAATAACCGGAAACACCAAAAACACACATTTTTTTATTATATGATGATTATAATGCATAAATAAGCATTGAAATGCATATTCTAACATCAGACACGAATTAAAATTGAATGTTTTCATTCTAATACCCACAGTCGAAATCGATTTTTGAAGAACCATTTTTCGGCCGAAATTTGGCGTCCGAAAATCGTATACTTCATGTTGGGAATGTACCGTTGAGTAACCAGTTTCGGTCGACATAACGATTTATCGACAGATGGAATTCTAACTAACCGTATTTTATGAATAATGATACACTTACATTTACTCCGATTTACGACATATTCATTTGCTGATTTGTACTTATCTGGGACCAATATACACAGGGATTGGAAACGGCAGCGAAATAGATCGGTATGACTAAACAGCGGATATGGGCCATATCCGCGGATATGAGCGAATATGACTTTTACTATCACTGTATGCGCAATTACAGTTATTTCTACTCATTATTATTGTAGTTAACAGATTTATTTTTATAATCAGATACACTTTTCTTAATTTCGTGCGTATTTAATCAGATTTATTCACTCACAAATTCTACTTTTGTCTCTTCCGATTGTGCACATTGTTTCCAATCATTTTAATTAATAATTTAAATAAATTGTTTGTGAAGAGAAACGGCTACATGTGTTTATAAATAGGAAATTCAAGCTGGTTCTGAACGGGTTACTCGGTAAACCCAGGATAACTCGTACTCTAGTATTTTCATGCTGCGAATATGGGCAAAATGTCTCATAATTCTGATTAAATCCGCCCAAAATGGCCCATATCCGCTGTTTAGTCATATCCCCGATAAGATCAACTATCGCCGAAATATGTTGTCGTCGGTTTTGCCGCGCATGCGCACTAACTTCGAATCCAATGCGCTTTTAGTAAAATCAGGGTCTTTTTTACACGCAGTTATAGCTTACAATCAATAATATTATACATGAATACTGACACAATTGCTTTTGGCATGTATAAACTTCAGATTTTTGCTTTAGTTGTATTCGAGTTTTAACATTTGAAAAGGGGTGATATTCAGAAAAAATGTGAAATATTATTGTACCCAATATTGTGTTAGTGACATTAAAGTTCGCTTATAGAAATGCACTCAAATTCGTTTTTATGTAAAAACAAAACGATCATCTTATAGTTAAGATATGTTCGCGGGTTTTTGTCAAACATTAACAAATATATTTTGTGAAATAAACGGCCAAATTCTCAGTTGAAAATTGGTGATATTCGGAAAAGATGTGTAGATATTGAACCCATTGTCATGTTAGTTAATTTAAAAGTTTGCTTATAAAAACGCACTCAAATATATTTTATGTAAAAACAATACGATCACCTAATAGTTCAGATGTGTACACGGGTTTTGGTCACACTTTTAAAAACATGTCTTGTAAAATAAATTCTAAGATGTGTATTTTGGTCCCAGTAGATATCTAGCTGCTTTCGCTAATTCCAGAAGCGTGCGATGTTTTGTTATTATTATTGACTTTCTGTGTACAACGTCACCTGTTTCGGGAATACACAAATTGAGTTTTATAGTAACATATTAGCGAGCAACCAATTCAGAAAGAATTTCAATGTGTTGCAAAAAGGGAAACTTCAAAATATTTATCAATTGAACTCCGATGTTCAAGAAACAGCTGAAAGGCAGAGAACATACAAATTTGATTAATAATGTGCCAAACTATATGATTATAAATGTACGAAACAGCATAAATCAGTCCAGTAGCCTTAAAATGTTTTAAAAAGTCAGAACAAGTTTCAACAGATTACTAACTAGAAATTTAATTTTCATTTTTAAGTTATTCCTCTACTGCATGACAAGGACAGAATAACTTATCTCCTCTCCTTACTACTCGCTGGGGACAACAAAATTGTAGATCAGTCCAATAACCACACCCCTCTAAATCACACTTAGCCCGTTTAGTGAACACAAAGGAAACACTTTGTTAATTCTATAGGCTGGAAAAGGGGCTAAAACTGAATATTTTCATTTTGATATATTGCAGAAATAGATTTTTTAAGAATTTATTTTGCGGCCGAAATTTGGCGTCCGAACATCGAACACTTCATGTTGGGAATGTGTGCCAAGTTACTTTGATAAAATGTGTCCTCCGCTAAATCTTGCATCAATTGTTATCTTTTATGCATTTCAAATGAAGTCAACAAAGTTCCAAAAATTATCACTATATCTGTTAACAGCACGACCGCCATTACGGTCCTTGACATCGATAACGTCACATTTTACGCACGTGACCATTCAAAAACTGTGCGTTTGATTGGTCATCCAGAATCACATGTTGGTTGTACGAGAATCAGGTTTTTTGTGCCTTGAGTAGGAAAAATTGACAAGTAGGTTTTTGAATTAATTTGTCTTTCTAACGGCTTAATTTTTGGTGGCTTTCTTAACTCACCGCAATCGTTTGAATTAGCGGAGTTGAAGAATTCATGTCGGATTAGATACGGAAGGAATTATTTGTTTAATTCAGGTTTTAATTTTTATTCCATTTTTTTTACCGATGTCATTTTGATTTTTTTTATTTTTTAAAAATATGTTCTACTTACAAATTTCAAAGTCCATTGCATTTCTACAAAGTTACGTTGTACTGTCAAAGAGCATTTTATATTCTAGTTTGAATTTCACCGAACTAAATTCAATATTGATTGGCTCATTCGATTTTTTTGTTGTTCGGAACGAACTTTGTCCGAACCATAGATTCCCGATGAATTTTTTCTTTGAATTTTAAAATGACCTGGCACAATTGTTCACCATGATGAGATGGTGTTTCATGTGCAAAACCCAGGTCCATATCTCAAAAGTCAAGGTCACACTTTGGGATTAAAGGGCGAACATTGGCATGTTTTACCTAGTCAAGACTGTAAAAAGGACGGTAATTAGTGCCTTAGCGGACTCAAAATATCACCATTTGGTGACTTCTAGTTTAATTATATATCCACATAAATGGTATTTATGCTGAAATTATGCTTGTCTAGAGCAAGCCTCAAAAACTATTGAAGGCATTGATATGGTTCTTCACATATGGGTAGGACGTGCTGGGACAAAGAACCATAATTTTATTTTGTCCCTGTGTCTCCTTTTCTACTGAAATTATACTTGTCTGGAGCATGATATACATGAAGTATTGAAAGTATTGAGATGAAACTTAATACATTGATTGCAATAAGTGATAGGAACAGTACTGACAAAGAATCACAACTATTACTTACCCATTCTTAAATTATCTCCCCTTTTGTATTCATATTATTATTGTCTAGAGCACACCTCATAAGCTATTGAAGCTTCACACTGGCTCATTAATTTTGCAACTGTTAATCACATGATCATAATACTGTGAAAATTTTCCTGAAAAAGACACCATTGCACTCACCGTACTATGAAATACAAGTTCTGATTACTTTGAACTTCCGAACAATATCAGTGCTTTCATAACTTTGATTAATTGATAGAATTTGTTTTAATCTACAGAGAATCCATTGGTATATATACCTGAGGGAACTTATACCAGTAGAGAAGTTCATATGACGGAATCTTTGGATGGATTTAAGGTTAGTAAAACCTTTGTACATTGATTTCCCTTACGCAGGTTTCTTGCGTCCCTGATGCGATATTCAGCTGAGGGACTCGCATTGAAAGTGACCTCCTCATCCTTAGGACCCCTTCCGACTCGGAATTTTAAATGGCATTTTCTGTGGGATACCCCCAAAAATCATAAGGGACCACTAAAATGTTGGAGATGGGAGTACCGGCGACTCTCGGGGGGAAAATCTTAGGGAAAACCCTGGTGTAGCAGTACTTAATACAGTATTTAGATAAATAAACTGTGATAGTACCAGCCTGATTAGCTCAGTTGGTAGAGCATATGACATGCATGCATGCAGGAGGTCATGGCTTTGAGCCACACATCTGGTACTTGACTTTTCCCTTTCCTATTACACATACATATTGAAGGTAGTTTTTGCTATTGACTTGTGCATATTTCCATATTGTCAATTTTTATTTACTTATTCCAAATATTTGCTTGTGTAATAGTTAATTTTTAGCTTCAGACTTTCAAGTATTATTTATAAACAAAGTTTAGTTTGGACAAAAATCATGAAAGTATGGTATATTTATAGACATTAAAGATGATTGAATATCTTCAGCTCTATGTGTTCCAACATTTATTTATTATTTATTTCTCTTAGTTAAGAGAAAACAATACTGATTTAACTAACTTAAAGTACAACAATGAGGCCACCCTTAAAAAATTGTTGGTTTGCCACTTCTGGGCATAATTTTTGTGTTGGATTGGTACATAGGTAAATTCTTTTTTGTCATACACATCTACACACTGGACATAAATTTAAGATATTACAATACTAGTGATAAAAGTCAGAGAATATATACATTTCAATTCTGCATTTTAATGTTTAGTTTCATGTTTGTTTTTCATGTGTATTAGTTTAAGCTGTTTCAATGTATTTTCATTTTATAGTGTTCCTTTTTAAATCTCCAAACAAGTCATCGAACATGTAATCCCACTACCATTCTGGGTCATATTCAAAGACTCATTAATTAGATTTTTGGATTTCTGTTTCAACATAACACCACATTGTTGCTGCTCAATTAATACTTGTATTTTCCGTTGGAGTTTCAGTCTGCACAAAAATAAATTGAATGATATTCCTTCCAGTACTGTACCAAGTATCAATTAAAAAAGTACCGGTATATGCCATTTCAAAAAGTACCAGCACTCTAAATGGTATTTGTAAAGAATTTAATGCACTTTGTGTTCTTTAGTTGTTTCCATAGTTGCCCCTGATGCCATTTTGACAAGTCAAAACGCTTGACTTCCTTATTAAAAATCAATGGAGAGTCGCTGCAACACAGATTTCAAGAAAAGTAAAATGTTTATTTTACGGGTCCCAGGATGCATATTAGTTGAAAATGCTGGTCCTAGACAAAAAAGTTGAATCAGAGATGCAGGTTTTCTGCCTCCTGGAAAACACTGATTGTTGATAATTTGTTCATTTTTTGTAAAGTGGATCTAGCATAAATCTGTTCAATACTAAAGAAAGACAAGTTGAAATGCAACTGTGTAATGTATTGTTTGCATCTAAAACAAATTTTAATCACGTTTACTGACAAAAGACATCCGAAACATGGCCCAGAATAACACAAATTACAGATGGATAAGGATAATGGATAAGCCCCTCAAACTCGCTTTCACTCTCATACATAATTGTTGTTACTGTTGAGAATATTACTTGTAAATGAAGTAGAAGTGACCTTTGATTTATGTTTGTGTTATGATTTATGTAAGTATGCAGTGGGATATGACCTTTTATTAATTGAAAATTAACCAATTTGATCTTTGATTGGTCATACATTGTAATATATTTGCATATTCATTGTTCCCTGTCCGGGTAATTTTTCAATTAACAAAATTGTCATGTGTGATAAGTTGAGAGTATTTATTGGCAATTTATGCGATAACTTCAAATAGGAACCCTATCGTTTTATTGCGTAATATTATTCATTTTGGTTAGATTATTACATATCTACAACTTAAATCTTGTTTTTTGTTGATTAAGCTTTAATTATCACTCTATTGATCTTGAGGCATTCAGTTGCATCTACAGGGGTAGGCCAAAAGAGGGAGAAAAAGTGTTACTAAGTTGTGCCCTGAAAATGCATCAAAGTGTCACTAAGGGACATTCCTAAAAGGCATGAAATAGTGGCATACGTGGGGTGGGGGGGAAGGGTTGATGAGTGATTTATGCAAAAACTTCAAATAGGAACCCTGCTGTTTTATTACACAGTATTGTTGATCATGGTTAGATTACTACAAATCTTGGTTGGTTTTTACTTTAATAACATTTACTTTGTGTGCTGTGCAACATGCCAATTATTTTGAAAATTGTTCACAATGGAATTATAGTGATGTTTGATTATTATTTTTATCTCATGGTTGTGAATAGAAACCTTGCTGAGTATATCTTTAAGTGGACTTGACATTTATTAAAATGGATTGAAGTAAGCTGAGTGATTAAAATGATTAAGATGATTAAATGATGAAAATGTGGGATGGATCCCCAACCCTCATGTTACCTTTCACAAGGACAATGAAGTTTTAAAAAAAGATGATTAAAATGTTTCTTGAACTTTATAAATTTGTACTATTTATTAAAATACAGCTGTGGGGCATCCATTTCTTCCAATGATTTTTATTTTGTTTATGAATGAATATTCTGACATTTATATTTTAACTTGTACTGTTACAGGAGTAGCCACATGGAGGTCAGATAGTGTCAACCATTGCCAATGAAGTTGGTTACAAAATTAATGTGGATCATTGACGATCATACTGCATAAAAAGAATATCAATGGATATGATATCAGGGACAGGTGGATGGTAAGTCGATTTTTTGTTTGTCTTCCCTTTTATTTCTTAAGTATTCCTAGCATTCCTCTCAGTTGCACTTAGGTCACTTAAGTACATTGTTACAATAAATATGAATGTACAAGAATTTATGGAAATGGCCTGTACAAAAAACAAACCAGAGAAATTCTGAGAAAATTTGTGTGTAGTAGAAAAAATGTGCTAGTAATATGTTTGTATTGAAACCAGAGAAAGCCTCAGAAAATATATACTAGTGATATGTTTGTATTGCATCCTTAGCTTAATTGACCTTACAACAGGATTTGATTGACAAGGTCAAAACAGCCAATAAGAATAAGTACTGATAGGCTCATCGTTATCCACCATCTTGTCCCTGAAACTATTGATGTTCGACACAAAGGTATATATTGATATGTACTGAAAATCATGTTAAAATGGTCGGCAGGTGTTATTAATGCATGACTGCAATGTAATTCTGTAGTATGTGTTTTTTAAATACTGGATAAATATATTGGCATATATTATATTTTGATCTCAGTTAATACATCAACCCAATTACTACTCAGATACACATATTTTGTTGTCTATCGATATCCTCACAGATTTCACATTTTTATGCATTTTGTTTATAATGCATATTTTAGTATTTAAAACCATTTTTCATCCTGCCAAACTTACATTTTCATAAAGAATAAATTTCTTTGTGGTTAAATTGACTGTTTTTTGGGGGGGTGTAATCTTGTAGAATAATATCTGGGACAAATTGGTCCCAGGTATACGAACAATAGAAAAAACACAAACATAGCTATTTGTGTGAATGCATATTTCATTATGCAGTATTGACTTCATTATCCAATATTTATACAATAACCACATGTTTATTATACTAACAGAAGAGGACTGTCCTGCAATGTTCCAATGACTGACAGAATCAAGATGACCAATCAACAGCAAACATCAACCATATTCCAGACCAAACTGGGTTACCAAGGCTGAGACAACAAAGAGAAGATTCCTGTAAGTATGTTGCTGGTACATGTATTTTTTTTAAGTGTTGCTCTTTTTGATGAATCTATTACTTGTTGAATCATGCGATGTTTTGTGTCATGTTTTTGTTTCTCTCCTTTCAAAGGAAGGTTCTATTAATACTTGTTGTTGAATCAGGTGTTGTCAGCCCACGTTCCTGCTGATGAATCTAAGGTACATAACCACAGTCCTCAAACTGAGTTCATATCTGCACGTCATGTCTCACTGGTATATCTGGATTTCATCCTTGCAGCCCAATGTTCTCACTTTATAAGGAGTACATTCCTGTAACACATGATTATCACGGGTATGTCTTTGTGGTGTGTCTTGTGGTGTTGTTCTTTTTGATGAATCTAGAGTTTGTCCTGTAAATATTTTTACTCACTGACGAGTCTATAGTTCAGTGCTGCTGACTACGAGCTTTCTTATTTATCATAGATAACTCTGTCTGATTGTAAATGGACAAAGTAATGCAACGGAACGTTCTGTTAATACTTATTTTTGTTGGATCAGCTGTTCTATCTTGCATTCTTTTTTTCTCTCTGAATAAATGTGGAGTCCATCTGATCACTCAGGATCTCACTGGTCTATAGTTGAGTACTGCTGACTACAAGCTTTCTTCTTTATCATGGATTGTGTCTGATTGTCAGTTTACAAAGTTGTGCAACGGAAGGTTCTTTTAATATTAATTATTGTTGAATCAGGAGTTGTTCTATCTCTCGTACCATTTATTGTTGATGTTTTGTCTTTGTTTCTTTTTATGTGACTTAATTGTCGCCGGTGTTTTACGCCATTTTTCAACAATTTTTCTGTTGTATACGCTGACCGGTTCACCTAACCAGTTTTCCTGGACTGTATACTAACCAGTAATAACTTAGCCTTCCACATGGATACAACAACTTCTCCACAAATGAGGAAAATCAACATTTTTGTCAAATTTTCATAGAAGGGTATGATGAATGTTCTATTAATGTTGTTGTTGAATCAGGTGTTGTTTTATCTCTGTTTTTTGTTTAATGATGTCCATCCCTACAGTCATGATCTCACTGGTAAATTTGGAGTTTATATCTGCAGCTCACGTTCTTGCTGATGAATCTAGGGTACATACTCGCAGTCCACGAACTGATTGATGATTTGGGAGTTCATATTTGCATTTCATGTCTCACTGGTATATACCTTGCAGTCCAATAATTTCACCTTATAGGGAGTACATTCCTGTAACACATGATTATCACGGTATGTCTTTGCGGTGTTGTTCTTTTTGATGAATATAGAGTTTGTCCTGTAAATCTTGATACTCATTGATGAGTCCATACTTCAGTACTGCTGACTACGATCTTTCTGATTTTTGTTAAGAATTCTGTCTTGTTTGTTTGTTTGTTTGTTTGTTTGTTTGTTTGTTTGTTTGTTTGTGACATTGTCACTCGGGTTTAACGTCCTTTTTCAACTAACCAGTTTTCCTGGACTGTATAGCAACCAGTACTAACTTAATCTCCATCAGGAGCTGGCAACTTCTCCACATATGGAGGAAAATCGACATATTTGTCAAATTGTTATAGAAGAATGTTGTATGAACTGCAGAGACTGGGATTTGAACCCGGATCTCAGGGTTACACGTCCATTTGTCTGATTGTATTCTTGTTGTTGAATCATTGATTTATTTCCCTGCACTTATTGCTCCTTCATTATAACACTCTTTTGGTGCAGAATGGCTTCCTGTCTGATTATCCTCAATGGAACCTAAGTATGGAGGATATGAGATTGGCATTCATTCCTTATTTAGCCATTGTACTTTGATTAGTATTCGCCCGCTAATCGAAACGCAATATGTAAATAATGCCTGTTAATGTCCATTTCAATAGACCAGTGACTTTCTCTTTCCTGACTTTCCCCAACTCTAACTCAACATTCATGAACACTCACATTAAGGTTCCCCTAACACTTTAAGATTTCCTTTACTCACATTAAGGTTAATTCTCCTAACTCTCGCTATCTCCTTCATTATAACACTCTTGGTGCAGAATGGCTTCCTGTCTGATTATCCTCATTGGTACCTATGTATGGAGGATCTTAGATTGGATTGACATTTATTCCTTATTTAGTTTGTGGTTTGATTAGTAGTGCCCGCTGATCGAAACGCAATGTCTAAATAATGTATGTTAATGTCCGTCTCTAACACAACTGTCCCCAACTCTTAATGTTACCTAACACTAATATACACTTTTTTATTTTTCTAGATTTTTTATTTCTTAATTTTTTTCTTGTTTCCAAATTTTTTTTTTTGTTATTTTTTGTTATTCTTTACTTTTTTCTGTTATCTTTTAAAATTAATTTCTTACATTTTCACCTTTCAGGATTTTTGTGTCTCTGAATGGTAATACAGTGGAATGAGCTGTCATCAAAGTTTAACCCATTCTGTTTGAGTAACATATATAAAGGTGAGTATCATAATCATGGTATACAAAAGTACATTGTTATAATATAGAACATACAAGGTATGTCAATAAGAATATTTTGAAATTGCATTGTACACAAACAAAGTAAGGGAAATCCTCAGAAAATATATGTATTAGTGATATGCTTCAATGCACCCTTTACTTAAGGCACATCATAGATGATGGAAGCTTGTTGATTGCTAATGAATTAATTCTGCTGTACATAATAAATTCCCATAATACCTTGTATGATAATATCTTTTACAGACACGTTTTTCAGATTTTCCTGCCTTAACATACAGATTTCACTAGGCTTTATTTGTAAAATCTGACATGTTGGATGTGGATATGGAAGCAATTTAATTTATATCATTAAATATTTCTTTTTGGGTTCAATCATTCTGCATGTGATATGCACCGGTCAGTAGAACTTAGGCATACAACAAATGTGTTTTTATTACTTTGTCCTGCAGGACAACCAGCAAAGAATTTTAACTAGTTCTACAGCAATTTCAACTCATCCTTCAACTGAGACCTGTTAATATCTTAAATTAAAATTGCGTAAAATTCCATTAGGCCTTAAAAAAAGGTTAGTTTCTGGTTACATGCCCAAAAATGGGCCGGTGGGTAGGGATATTTTTATTTTCATATACATATTTAGGCAACGCTGTATGGGAATTTGTATGCTGTAATATTAACGGTTTGTGAAAATTACCATAAAGCACTACAATTGGGATGCTGTAAAAACTTCAGGCCCTATTTACATACAAGATTGATCAATGTTCATACCACTGGACCCTATGCATCTAGTACAGTTTGTGTGTTGTTTTGGCAATTACATACAATAAAATTGAATTACTGCAATTAAGACATGTGATTTTTAAGACAACTTCTATACATATTGAAGAACGTAATAAAAAAGTTTAAACAACACTGTCTTTTATATCAAGTCTTTATTACATTTTGGTTTAAATTACCATGTGCTAAAAATCGGTTAGATAGGTTTGATGATAAAAATACACCATCGAAGTACAACAATAAGACAGGTACTAATTCTTTTTATAAGACTTGAGTACAGCCACTGTGCTCAAATCTCAACATCTATTTTGCTTATGATGCTGGTAAACAAGTACAGTTACAGAACACAAAATGATTAATATCTTCATTTTATGACTAAGAATTTGATGTATTATCAAACAACGAGATCAAAGATTGGAAACCAATCTCAAATTTTATAATTTTGTAGGTCAAGGTCATTTGTCTTCCACCTCTGATTAGCACATCATGAGGGAAGTTATCAGTCGCTTATAGAATAAGGGAAAATCAGAAACATGGCTTTCAGGGATCCCTAGCAAACAGTAATAATACAATACATACATATTATTATATGTATATATACAGTACACATTCATAAATATGAACAAATAGAAGAACAAAATGTTTGTTGTTATCTTTTAAGTTTATTTGAAAACAAAGCTTTGAGATCAATTACCCAATATTTAAAAAGATAACAGATATTTCAGTGTTACTGAAACTTGGTAAATTGTTTAACACTCTAACAGTCTTAATGTGAACTACCGGGCAAACATAGAATTAGCATTATTTGAAAGCAGAACACTAATAAATTCAGAAAACAGAATGTGATACATAATTCACTCATGGTTCAATGTTCGATGTTTGCCCAACAATACTTCCTATCACAGATTTATCAATTCACATTGATTTACTAAGAAAATTTCTGTACTGGGAAAACCTTGTTAACTATCTAGAGCTTACAATTTTGACTTAATCTTTATGAAACCTTGCACAAGTGCTTGTCTTAATGATATCTTGGACAGGTTCGAACGTGGGTCATCTGGGGTAAAAAACTATGTCACCAGGTCAAATCACTGGAAAACCTTGTTAACCCTTTAGAGGTCACAGTTTCAATTGGAGGTTCACCAA
Organism: Lutraria rhynchaena; assembly: GCA_008271625.1. Classification (NCBI taxonomy): domain Eukaryota; kingdom Metazoa; phylum Mollusca; class Bivalvia; order Venerida; family Mactridae; genus Lutraria; species Lutraria rhynchaena. Next base: position 1,500,577 of record VIBL01000071.1, read on the forward strand.
ACCTTGTCAAAATGATTTTCATAATAAATCTTGGACCGGTTCGAACATGGGTCATCTGGGGTCAATAACTAGGTCACCAGGTCAAATCATTGAAAAACTTTTTAACCCTTTAGAGGTCACATTTTTGATCGGAGGTTCACCAAACCTTGTCAAAATGATTGTCTTAATGATAACTTGGACAGTTTCAAACATGGGTCATCTCGGGTCAATAACTAGGTCACCAGGTCAAATCATTGAAAAACCTTGTAAGCCCTCTAGTAGCCACAGTTTTGATTGGATTTTTGTTGAACTGTATTAAAATGTTTGATTTCATGATGTTTTGGACAGGTTCGAACGTGGATCATCTGGGGTCACAAGCTAGGTTAATAGGTCAAATCTCCTGAAAACTTTGTAAACCTTCTAGAAGTCGCAACTTTGATTGGATCTTCCTCAAACTTTGTCAGAATGTTTGTATTAATGATATCATGGGCAGGTTCGAATATGGGTCAACTCAGGTTAAAAACTAGGTCGTCAGGTCAAATCACAGGAAAACTATAGATGTTGCAATCTTTATTCAGGTGAGCGAAAAAGAGCCATCTTGGCCCTCTTGATTTTAATAGTCTACTGTTCTGTAACGATTATGAGCCTGAAATTACTCCCTGCAAGAAAACCTGTACATGTCTGTTGTACTGTTCATCATTTTTATCCAGGTTTTGTATGGTGCATTGTAATTAGCATGAACAAATTTTTACAAAATTGATGAACAATATTTAAGGTTTTTCTGCAGTAGTACACTAATGGGCAATTTTCTTGGATTCTGTTCAAGTATTAATATTGTTCTCTGCATGTAACTACCAACTTCTCCTGGGCATTTAGAATTGTAATGAACAACAATTGGCCTTAGACTCAATGTCTTCAACCAAATCATCACAGATAATGCGTGCCATGTCTGGGGATAATAAACCTAAGTCACATGTGAGAGATTTACTGGTTTTGTTTTTTTATTGTAGACAATATTGCTCTATATCTTGTTTACAGATGGCCATTGTGCTGATTGCCGTGAAAGGTGTGGTCATCCCGGTACACATGTGATCTTTAATAAGATTGTATTTGAAGAAACTGATCGAGGTACCCATGTTAACCATGCAGTCATGTATACAATCCAATGGATACTTAAGTAGTTTGCATTGTTAAATATGTCAATTTTTCGCAGGGGTTTCATGTCACACCAACAGCCAGGTTCATTTGGCAACTTTCAGCTTTAAAGGTACTGGAAAACCCGAGGCATACACCTAGGTAGAACCATCGATATGTGAAATTTGTCTATTCCTGGGTGACATTCAAATTCTCAGTGTTGAGGACTAGTGATTACTAGTTAAGATACCATAAACACTCCATAGAGGCCTCTTAAACCAACTATGTCAAATTGGTCTACTTTCAACAAAGTACAGTCAAACCTGTGTTGGCAATCACCTCTGAATAAAGGCCAGCCTTTGAGTGAAAGCCATTCTTTGAAAAACTGTCACTGATTATGTAGAAAAACTGACCTCTGAATAAAGGCCATCTGTCAATAAAGGCCACATTTTGTCTTTACCATGGGTGGCCTTTGTTGACAGGTTTGACTATACTGTATTGTTATATTACAGTGTGATCCGGCTGGATGTCAGATAGAGTTGTGTATACAACTTCGTATCATCATGGTGGGTAAACAAACATTTACAAACTTCAAGGAAATCATTTTACCGTAAGATATTCTCACATATTCTTATTGTTATATTTGTCTTCCATTCTATGAATTTTTTCCATATAATTTTACTCTGCAACATTTTACTTCATCTCTGCAAGTGAAAGAATTTTTTAAGTTGACCAATGCTATATGCAAAAAAAACTTAGAACAATTATCTGCTGAATTTCAAGGGATTTATTCAGCAATGATTCTCCGAATTTTCTTCTGGAAACTTTTCCAGAATTATATGACAGAATTCAGATTAACTGAAATTAAACAGTCGGACTTACTAAGCCTCCGTTACACATGTAGGTTTATGATATATTGTGTTACAGGAAATTGATGGATTGGTTCAAGTCTCGTGATGTAAGTGAGGATAAAGAATCCAAAGTATATTCACATTGGGAGAGAGACTATAACCTGGCTGATCAACCTAAGCTCGGATTGTTGATGAATATTTGGAGATGGGTAAATTGATTGTGTGTTCAGCATAGTCATTATTTTTGCATTGTATTCATGTGTAATTGTCCTCGTAATGAGTTACAAATGTGAAATTTCTTAAATTCTAACCATGAATTTCTTTCAAACATGTTTTTTGTTCCTTTTATATGTTTCACTTGTTAAGACTGATTATTGTAAGTTCTGAATCTCAACAGATTATTTAACAAGTTCAGTTTAGCATGAATCTGAAACATCGCAGTGGTACAGTATGGATTTATCATGAAATCTGTAACATTACAGCGATACAGTATGGGTTTATCATGAAATCTTTAACATTAAAGTGATACAGTGTGGGTTTATCATGTATTTTTTAACATTACAGCGATACAGTATGGGTTTATCATGAAATCTTTAACATTACAGTGGTACAGAATGGGTTTATCATGTATTTTTTAACATTACAGCGATACAGTATGGGTTTATCATGAATACTTTAACATTAAAGTGATACAGTGTGGGTTTATCATGAAATCTTTAACATTAAAGTGATACAGTGTGGGTTTATCATGAATTCTTTAACATTACATCGAAACAGTATGGGTTCATCATGAATTCTTTAACGTTACAGCGATACAATATGGGTTTATCATGAATTCTTTAACATTACAGCAATACAGTATGGGTTTATCATGAATTCTTTAACATTATAGCGATACAGTATGGGTTTATCATGAATTCTTAAACATTATAGCGATACAGTATGGGTTTATCATGAATTCTTAAACAAAACAGCGATACAGTATGGGTTTATCTTGAAATATGTAACATTACAGTGATACAGTGTGGGTTTATCTTGACTTCTGTTACATTACAGTGATACAGTATGGGTTTATCATGTATTTTGTAACATTACAGTGATGCAAGTGATTTTTTACAATTTTGGAAAGGGTCTGCATGTGGTCCATTGAGGAAAAAATGTGCAGTGTGATGCCAAACTTGGGAATGTTTAGGTCAGGAAGTGGGAAAAAGTCTTTATTTTTGTTTAGGAAGGTCCGTTACTGAATAATTTTTAACATACATAGTACAGTACATATTTATATTGAAATCTGTAACATTTCAGTCATTCAGTATGGGTTTGTGACTATTTCGTGGCTGCGTTCCCACTGGCTCCGTTATGTGCTCTCACCATTAAGATCATTGAGATCAGAATGGATGCTTACAAGTTTGTTTCACAGTGGAAGAGACCATTAGCTTTTAGAGTTCAAGATATTGGTAAATATTTCACTGACTTTTTTCCTAATTCTGTGACAAGAAATGTTTTAAATGAAACATCTACTCCACTTGTTCTGTGTTTGTGATGTTAGGGTAAATTTTTTCTTGGCATAAAGTAGTAAAGCGGCTGAATGGTTTCAATCACTTTTAACATTGTTTACTTCTAAATTATTAAATTTCAGCTATGCGGAATTCTTCTGATGTCCAGTAAAAAGAAAGACTACATGAAATTAATAATAATCAAATTCAGGAATTTATTCTATCTTTAAAATATTAATTTGAAATAGTTGAATCTATTCAGTGAGTTAAATCATGTGTTAATTAAACAACTGTGTATGCCCAACTTATATATTGAATATTTTCTAGTCACAAAATGTCTCTGAGGTCTCATGTCAAAAATCACATCTTGCTCTCCTTCTCTCCGGAGATTCATGAGTTAATTTCTGTTGTTGAAATAATCAGTTGGTGATTTTTTTTTCATGTGTGTGAATATGATCATAACATATAATTCATTGATCATAAGTTGTATATATTCTGCAATATTTTTTAAGTAAGTTCTGACGTTGAAGTAATGTTAACCCTTTTATAACTTTTCTTCTGCAGTTCTGTCAGATTATGCAGATGAATGTGAATATACAGATAATGGGTTAAATAATAAGGTTATATCCCTTTTTAGCCTAAATGTAAGCAAAATGTTGTCCTATTTCTCTACAGCAATTTTATAATCTGAAAATGGTTGAAATAAAATTAGATTTTAATTATGTTGAAAACTTGCAGGATGTTAGTACCGAACAGTTCTGAATAAATTGGTGTATTCACACAGTATGTTGTATATTATCACAATCATGATTGCATATCAGTTTTTTTATAATTCAAAGCAAATTTCAAAATGACAGTTCTGAATTTTTTTGCATAATTTAGAATTTGAATTTTTGTTTTTTTGAAATAGTAACATTTGTTGTCTCTTGAAGGGAGACATTCATGGATTTGCTTGACGTTGTTTCATGTAAGTCAACATTTTACTTCTTATTTCATTTTGCAGAAAGATTTTAAATTTTCTAAATCAGCAAATTTTAGCACTGATAGTGATTTGTGTTTTACAAACAAATAAATTCATTTTAAATATTTATGTTATGATTGTTTATCAGACTTTTTGGCTTGTTACTGAAAAAATAAAATTTTCACCTAGAATTTATTATCTTTGTTTTCCTTTATTACTAGTGCCTTTATTGTAAACTTTTAAATTAATACAAAATTTTACATTAAAAATGTTGAGAGTACTGTTTAGCAATCAGTCAATTAGAATGACTGCTTTGGAAGTTTATGTTCAATACTTGTCAATAACTCAGGGATTCTGATTACGTAGGATTTCACCATGAACAACTTTAACCTGAATCTCTGGATCTGGTGCCACTATTCAGTGAACACAATGCAATACTGAACATGGATTAGTAAGCAGTTTTTGACTGTACTACAAGTTCAAACATGAACTATTCATTAGGTGATATCTATCATGGTACATAGCACTGGAGTCCAGATTCTTCCATTAAAAATATAAAACTAGGAAGGAAGAAATCCAACATTCAACTTACAAGATCCTTGCTCACAATGGTCAGAAGTTCAATCACCTAGATAATTCTCGGTCTATGAAAATATTTATTACACCTAATAAAGGCATCCTAATCAAGGGAGATAATCCATAACAAAATAGTAACAAACAGTAACACTAGGATTTTACCATTTTATTCATATCAAAGTTTTCATGCTTAAAAGAGAATACAGCGAGTAGAAACATTATCATAGTCTACAGTCAAAAATATATTTTATTATTAGAAGCAAACACAAAGTAAACAACTTCGGGCAGATGCTTGTATCAGCATTTTATATGAATTGTACACAAAATGAAAGCATGCAGAGGTTTGGCTGCAATATTGTGTAGCAAACATACTAGTATGCTAAAAACAGTTGTCTGACAGAAGTGTTTATGCTGTAGTTGTAAAACGTTTCATTTGATGAAATCATGAGCTAATACATACACGAAAATACTGACTTGAAATGTTGAAATATTCATGAAATGGCAATTCTCGCAAAGAAAACTGGAACACAAATACATACCAATAACCCATTAATATTTCAGAGAATGTCATCAATCTTCATGCATCGGCAAATGTTCTATACAGAATTGATGTAGGTTCTCAGTGATCATCATATTACAGCAGTAAGTTTTTTAAGACAAATACATACATTAAGTTTAAGCAACAAATTGAAATGAACAATAAAAATATGATAAATCACTGAATCCATCACATTATGAATGATCTTAAGTCATAAATCAGAAAATTATATTCAGCATAAGGTTATAAAATAATCTTATAAATAAATACAACAAATAATATATATATAACAAATAAATGTAACAACAACAGAATCTCCATTATAAAGTCAACTCTCATTAAACTGTAATTATAACAATACAATCAATTAAAAAGTTTAAAAGTAGCAGCAGTTTGGTAAAATGATGTTAAATAAAATCTAATTAAAAACAGCACATCTGTGTATATGATAGATAAAACAAGTATTTTATTCTGTCTAAAGAGATATGCTGACATAAATAGAATAGTTTTGCTATAAATCAGTCTATTCAATATTCAGGCCAATCTTCATCAATAATCTATGAAGAAAAATGAATCAATTAATTAAAGATGGGAGATCCTGCACTGAATTCTCACAGATACAATAAAATACTTTCATATTTTAAGAAAGTAAAACATAGAAAGCAAGTCTGTGTTTTTAATACAAAATCAAAGAATGTTTAGCACCAGATATATCATACAATCATTTCTGTACAACTAATGGTAAAACTTCAGTAGACATTTAACATGCTTGGAAACCATTCAGGTTATGATCACTAGCTGATATTGAAACAATATTTGATGAATGAATGAAAACCAGTTACAGAACAAAATAACTATTCGTACACAACAAGTTTTGTGGTTTCCAAATTTACCTCATCAAAATAACCACTAGGATGCATGAACTACTAGTATAATCACATTCCAAACTTTGACTACCCAAGATAATGTAACCTTGACCTTACACCATAAAGTATAACTACAACCATCAGAGGTAATCTGTACCTTCATTTTTAAAAAAGTAACTATTCTATTTGACGGACAATAATGTTTTTGAACTACATTATATTTATTGCTGTGTATACTAATGTCATATTCCTAAAAACAATTTCCATTGTCATTTTTACAGAAAAACTTTAATAACAGATTATTAATCATCTACTAATGGTAAAGGCCAATTTATCTTCATTAAATTCGACATGAAACGAAAGATATGAAATACGTTAACTATATTCAAATACATTTACATATGTTAACACCAAAAGGCAAGATTTCTGAATTTATATGATCAATAAATATGAAGCTATTTAACACAATCATAAGTAATACTTAGATTTTACAACATTATGTTCGTGAGTAAGAAAATGTAATATGAAAGTTGTATAAAATATACCTCAAAAGAGAAACATTTAGTAGCTTTTTATGACTGGGCATTGTAACAAATATCCTAGAAACATGTATGTTCTGTATGTCACAATGAGGTAATACAGATTACCTTATTAAATTTGGAACTTGTAATAACAATAAAAGATGATGTATACTGGGTGGGTGGGGGACGCAGATTAAACTGCAATATATTTTTTGATGGGTTTAATGCTGTTTCTCGAAGATTTTTCAGTAATATACAGTGGCTGGTTCACCTAACCTGTTTTCCTGGGCTGTATACTAACCAGTACTAACTTATCCTTCCACAAGGAGCTGGCAACTTCTCCATATATGGAGACAAATCAACTTTTGTAAAATTTTCATAGAAGGGTATGACCTGCCACAACTGGAATTTGAACCCAGATGGCCAGGTTACAAGTTCAGCGCATTAACCACTGGGCCATGGTGGTGGCCACAAACAGCAAATATTTTCTTCTTTAAAATTATCATCAAACTTAAAAATTGGATAAAAATTAAAATACTGAACATTCTGTATAGGGTTAAATATTATACATTCCAGTCTGGAATTTCCAGATATGATTCAAGAGAGATTTAATTGATTTTTTCTTCATATACTAGAAGATTATAGATACATTGTACACGCTTATTTAACTGGTATGAGAAGATATGACAACAATGTAAACTGCATTTTTGTTGATGTCTCAGAAAATTGAGAAATTTGTGAATAAGGGTCCAATGATTCTCATGTACCAGAGGTCTGTGTTCATATCACATGACTCGTCTTCATACTCCGTCCTACCGCAGGTATATGAGTACAGGAACCATCTAGTAGTGTTGTAAACTAATCTGACACTTCATGAGAACATTATTGAAGAAATTGTTGATAGCCTTCTGCACCTGTGAATATAACATCAATCCAGATACACATAGCTTCCGCAGATGGAGCAACTAAGTAATATGTTCTTTCATACGTCTTCACATAGACGGTCAATTTATGGTTTGGACTTTTAACAGTTTTTAAATGGTCTACATACACCTCTTCTATGGCTTGAAAATATATTCCACCACATGGCTTCATTTCACTTTTGTCCACAAAATACACTAGAGATCTTTTTACACGATCAAACACAAACCAACGTTTATGCCAGGAATTAATTTTTCCACCCATTTTGACCAGAAATCCTCAAGCAGTATTGGCATTCACTATCACATGTGGACATATATCTAAATGATGTCCGGCAGTCCCTATATGAACCTTTAAGTCAAAGTCCAGACTTCTTACAGGCAAGCATTGAGTCAGGGAACGGGCCTGAAAAAATAACAAATAACGTTAATTGATGTTAAGATTTAACAGACCATAGAAGTTGTAACATTACTTCTTATTATAGTAGTTTCAAAGGTATAACACAAACATTTTCCTATGAATGTATTAAATGTTGACTGGAAAATTGCAAGAGATGTTCGTCAGTTAGATATTCTGATCAGAATAACCCAAGATATTAACACCAGTCAATTCTGACAAAAACAAACTGTTCGCGTTTTCAGCTGTTTTTTATTCAATTCATTTTTTTTTTTGTTATGATGCACAGGGTTTAATTTTAAGAGTCATTTGAACAATTACAGTGAGTTCTTTTTCTCAGAGTAGGTAGCATTAATCAAAGTAGCTGTGTTTATTAGGTAATACCCCAATCTGGGCGTTAATCTATTATCTAACAGTGTCAAAATTTGGATACACAGTCCAGATATCTGCTGGTAAATACAAAATATTACAGGTAGATAATTATGTCCAGTTATGAAACATCTGTTCATTAAGAGACCAATTAAAAGCAAAAGCCAGTGCTACTAATTTCTAACTATTGTAATCAATTTCTTATGTTATTCTCACATTTTAAATTAACACAACTTACTAGATGGCGGACAGGATGTCTCATATTTATCGTGTTAAAATGGCCGACAGGATGTCTCATATTTATCATGTTAAATTCATATTTCAGTTTCATGTTACATTGAATAATAGGCAATTATAAGATACATTTGAATGGAGTATTATTGTAAAAAAAGTTTGTTTGTCAAATATCTTGTTTAGGTTACATTTACCTGAAACAATGAATGTAACAAAAACTAGAACTATCACTGAAGGTGATTAAATACCCCCCCCCCGCAGAGCCCCTTTTTAAAGGCTTAATAACTTAGAACAAGCCATGCACAAATAGACCTAATGCCTAATGCACTGGTGAAGTTTTATAAACATCCAACAAGCTGTTAAGGAGAAGAAGCTCACACAAGATTTTGTCTTTAGACAAATAAAAAAGGGGCATAACTCCATGAAAATAAATCTGAATAATTTTTCTTATAAAATGCGCAAGGAGACCTAATGCCTAATGTGTTGGTAAAGTTTTATCAAAATCCAACCAGCCGTTTCAGAGAAGCGCACAGAGAAGTAGTGCACACAAGATTTCGTCTACAGACAGATGAACAGATGGACAACCTGAAACCTGAAATCAGTATACCCCCACAACTTGTTGTGTGGGGGTATAACAACCATTTAGTACAGATTAGGTGACAAGCTTATCATCTGACATAGCTTTGTGGTAAGAACATGATGTACAAGACTTTGTGTGAGAAACTAATCATACATATAACAAATCTCAAAATATTCTACAAAGGTGTTCAAACAAATATTTTTTTAAATTTCAATTCTTATAAAATAAAAACATAAAATCATAAATATGAATAGAATTCAAAACATGTGGACGGTAATTAATGTGTGTAACATGCTTATAATGATTTAAGTACTGTAAGATGAGGTAAATCTTCGTACTGAAGATTAACTTTTATATACATTCTCACCAGCTGTTTTTGCTTTTCTCTGTATTTTATTTTGTTGAGCGACAAGTTCCTCCCTAAGCAGAGTTTCCTCACTTTCATTCCAATTCTTCATGTTTTTGACATTCCTCATGTAGTGCCAACATCTTATTCTCTCTTGACTTCATCTGAAAACAAAAAAAAAATACTTGAAAAAAATATCTCTGATACAAGATGCATATACATAATTTATTCACCATTGTTGAGTTAATCTACCTGTGTCATTTATGAATGTGATAATAAGACAAATCTGGAAACACAAGTGAAGATGATACTTCAGAAGAATGTTGAAAATTTCTTTACTACAATTGTTAAAATATTTCAATGATGGGAGGCAACTCCAACTGACAAAGATGCCCAATATTGTGTATTACTTCCCTAGGTGAAATCAGTAATGCACGCTGAAAATTGTTCGTAAATGGTAAAAAATTTTGTGGTATATTTAAATTTCCTTACAATTGTTTTTCAAGGATACTTAACAGAAAATTAGGCCTGATTTTGAATTAATTTTTTCATCAATAAATTCTCCATCAAATCACCATGATAAACATAGTAAATATTTTACAAATATATTTAAATATTTATGTTTTATCTTGATCCACTCAGACAATAATAACAAACACACACAAACACAATCTCACAGGAGTTATCATGTGTTACTATTGTGGTCAGATACATGTAAGATGTGGAAATGTTTGTAAAAGCCAATTTCACCACATCTTTACTAAGGGTTCATTATAGAAACTATACAACCCTGAGCTTTCTATCACATCACACAACATCACTTAATTGACATTAATTTAGAATTTCCTTCTATTTGCTCTTAATTGGCAACACAATAATTGAAATTAATTGACACATTTTCTGCCATTAATTTGTAATGCATGGATACAAACAATTAGTGGTCTGTAAGAAGCCTTAAGGGGAAATAATTAAATCCTGAGCCAACAAGTTATCTTTTGAAAAATGTGAGCTAATTTATAGCAGAATGAAAATCCATGACTGCAGGCCACTTGATTTCATAAACAAATTTACCAATTATTCTTCTACAAACACTTAATATCTTTGATTCTATTTATAACCCTGCAATGAAACTACTGTACATAAACAGTACCATTCCTGCATACAGTAAAAAAACTTACTCTAAAACCAATGGATTTATTCAGAATGAACTCAATGAATCCCAAATTGGTGCTTTCATATTATATAACATCCCAACAGGGTAAATAAATAATTCATGATTAATGACGATTATAGTTCAATCTGTTAATTGATGAATTATTCACTGTTATAATACTAAATGATTCTGATTACAACTCAAAGGTTTCACTATAAAAACCCACAAAAAATAAACAACCTGCCAGCTATAGAGGTATGTGTCACATGTAAGAAATACAGACAAACCTGAGGTAAAAAAGAACACCTGTGAGAAAATGCCATTGTGCAGTAAAGACAAGTAGTTTTATATCCTACACAAGCAATCATTTATAATTTATTTTATGATCTTAATAAAAGTCATCAAATATAAGGGCCACTTCTCCTAAACGAGGTCTTTATTGACAAGTTTGACAGAGACTTAGCAGAAAAAAAACGATCTTCAAATTGTCAAAATAACATCATTTAACCGATTGGTTGTTTCAGAGTTTTATATTCAAACTGACCAATGGAAAAGCTGTATTTTGAGACAAGTGTCTAATAAGCCACTTTTATGCCATATAGTTGTTAAGTATGAAGTTAATCTTGTGTTTTATGAACTAGAGTCAAGATAATAATTGTATCTGATTGTGAGAAAGTTCAGTTCTTCCTGTATGTGTTCAAAAATTAATCAAACATGCTGTACTTATATCTAATATTTGTTAAGATAATTAATGAATGGATAAAGTTTTTAAAGGATTTCTTCTTATATACATCAGACTGGACATAAATGATTCACCTTCCCCATCTTGATGTACAGGTAGATATGATTTCATAGAGTAAAACATCTCGTATTCCTCAATGCTATTATGTCTTATGTAGAGAGCATACCTGAGAATTATTTTGTAAAATTTTTATCAACCTGTCATTCAAGGGTTCAGCATGAAATCAATGAACCTTAAAGCTGGCTGAACAAGGAGTCAAGCCCTTTAATTATTCATAATTTAACAAACTTGATATTCAAAAGTCACTCTGTTGATATGAAGTAAATGTTTTTTCCTACTTTTTTACCTTACAGCATACTTGTCACTGACATCTCTCTTTATAATTCAAACAATTCTTACAAAAAAGTCAGCATATTTCATTAGCAAAGAATTAAGTGAAAGTAACTACTGTAAGATGTCAACCACAATTTTAACAAATTTTTTGGCAACTACTGCCAGCCATCAGATTTTAACTACAAGCATTGGGGAACAGTCTATCTACAATAATAATGAAGAATTTGAGCAGCATTACCTGCTATTAGGAGTCATAGGATGTCACAGAACCAACAAGCAAATTCATTGAATTTATATCCCCTGCCGAACATACAAACTGAAGTAAGTACTATATATAGCATGTATATATAAAGCATGTATATATAGCATGAGGTAAAGTGTGAAAAGTGAAAAAAACACTGAATTGTTCCGTCATGCTATTGGAAGCAAAAATTTATCAAACATTTTGGGATAGAATAAAGACAGTATGTATTTTTTAATTATACTGTAGTGATAAACCACTATTGACTTCATTTTCTTTTGTAAGCATATATAATTAGGCTGAATATACCATGTCTCAAACAGACATAGAATGACAACCTGTGCTTATACAAAAAGTGAATATATGATCAAAAGTTTAGCTGTGCCTCAGATTTTACCACTTTATCCAACATATTATAAAGACACAATGTAAAATGTTCTATGCACTAGCACCATAGTAAATGAGACCTTTTTAATACCTGTGTTACTGGTCACTATGACTGTATATCTGTCTGTGTGTGTTTTTCACAGAGTTTCACGGCAATGAAATCATGGTTTGTGTGAGGGACTGGCTTTGTAATTGTCTGTATGTTTGAAATCTGGCTTATGATTAAGTCCAATGTATCACCTAGGCTATGGGTAGGTGTCTGTATGAACTGGATTAAGTTATTTTTTCTAAGGAAGCTGTTAAATATCACAGTGTTGCCCATTTAATTAAAATCTCCAAGGATGACCAAATTCTGGAGGTTGCTTATGTGAGTCTGTAAATACTGGGGAAATGTTCTGACTTGGGAAGTTGGTGGCAGGTAAGCAATTACTATGTGGTATGTCACATGATAATAAGGTAGTGCTATTCCAAGAATTTCAATATCAAAGTCTTTAAAGTCCAAATTTCTATGTAGATGATCTCTGTAAGCAGTATTGCCAGTCCATGGCTTTTGTTCTGAAGCACCATTTCATCTCCCTTGGTACTGAAGGTTCTAACCAAGTTTTGTTGAAATCCAATTAGTAGTTGCCAAGAAATAGCGCGGAAATGGATTTTACTTTATATACATAGTACAATAGTAATCATAGGCCATAACTCAGTGTTAAATCGTTGGACCGTGACACGACGACGACAACATACACATCTCCAGTTGGTACTGAAGGTTCTCACCAAGTTTCGTTGAAATCCAATAAGTAGTAGCCGAGAAATAGCGCGGAAACGAAATTTGGACAGATGGAATGGCATCAGACAACCCTAACTGTAGTGCAGAAAGACAGGGGCGCCAAGAGTCCACATACATCACATTGGGCCCGATTGGCAATCTTCAACATGGGTAACTCTTGCATACATATACTTAAGTACTTTTCTAACTCCACACTTTTATTTTTATACGTGTTTTTTAAGGTACAATCTGGTGTACAAAGGAGACTCAAAAAAACACTTCGTACTTTATTATTCCTCATAAGAGGGTGAAAAATGAAATACACAAATATGACAAACAATGAAACGCAAGAAATAATATCATCACGGGAGTTAACTCCGTACAAACAGGCACCAGATAAATAGAATTTTCAGAAAGAATATCGTATGGCATACCGAAAATACTTAGTAAAAATACAATTAGACCTTTAATCAAACTAAACAAAGTAAATTTAAGTAAGACACTTACTCCTACGGGAGGTCAGAATCTCTGATAACAAAAATGTAAAGACTTGTATTGTAAACAGCTTCCAATGCCTAAAAAAAACGGAAATGGACTGGTTTCCGTAGGCACTGTCCAAGATCTCAGTGCATTGACATGGAACGGGAAACAGTTACAAAAAAATAGACCGGTACCATTATTGACTCGGGACCGTCATATACTATGTTATAAAATCGTGTCTGTTAACATTTAACACGATGATTAACAAGTAGCCATGAATACATATGACCAAAAACCTGTTTACCTACATTAATGGAAGTGCACGTGCAATTCGTGTTTTCAGTTTTTTGCTATTTTTTACCAGCTTAAACGATGTACACGTTCAGTTCAATTTATGTGTGTTGCATGATGATTTTCTTCGATGAAAAACAGAAATGCCATTAAATACGGATAGTTTGGTTGAAAATGCGACGAATGACACCCGATTTGACTATTCTCAAGTTTTATAACCTCGGACCCAAGTCTTGGTGCCACGTATCATAACACCCACCCGGTAAATGATTATTCACACCAGGAAAAGTCCATTTTGTCTCGAAAATTCTGCTTTACCTCGCATGTACAGTATATATGCAACAAGTATACATAAATACGTGACGCAAATATTTCCAGGTGATCTAATGAAATACATTTATTTGTAATAGGAGGCAGAAAATAAAGTTCCCGATGCGGGGCTCGAACCCGCGACCTTCTGCTTGCAAGTCAGCTGCTCTACTAACTAAGCTAATCGGGCAGACAGACATACAAACTACTATAAACACATATATTATATATACAACACTGTTACATATTATTCCGTATTGTGTGGAACTCGGTACTGACTTATAGACACTTTTTTCTAAGTGACAGCACTTCTTAACTTCGACATTTAGCAAAATGGTGAATATGTCAGACAATTACGTTAATAGTTGGATATCAAAGACCTATACTATACATGTTTCTTAGCTTATATAGCACCTTTGTTTTTTGGGACTATTTTTGGAGACCGTCGTGTTTCGATATTCCAGTAATTAAATTATTGAAAAGTAAATTTGTTTAAATCTTCTAAGTACCTGGGACCAGTATATAAATACGTGTATGTGAATTACATGCTAGTAATCTTGGATGTACATTTATACCTACTAAAATACAAAAACATGAGAAATGGCATAACAAACCTGTTTATTTTAGAAGAATAAGTACATTGATCAATGTATTATAGTGACATATGTCTGCAGACAATTAGCGATTAGTTTTCTTAGGGAAAAAATGCTTTATTTTCATGAAAATGTTTTATCTTCCACTTGATTAGTACGGGCACTTTCTCGTGAAGAAATCTTATCATGAAAAGTTCTTGAATTTTCGTGAAAATGTCTTGTTTTTTTATGAAACTCTGGTAGATTTTGCCAAGATATTCTGATTATCTTCCGCTGCGGAAATATGCCATCATAATATATCGATACAGATTTCACGATATATTGATATCGTCGATATGCAAAAACTGAATCAAAGACACCCAAGGTTAACTACTGAGCTAATACATGCATATATGTCTCTATAAAACGTGCCCATGGTGTGATGGACTACAGCTAGCCAATCAGGCACATTTGTTTGTTCATGTGAAATAGAACAAATAGTAAGAACTTCTTGAAGCTCGAAAATCTCGTGCGTTCGTTCTTAATTGCGAGCATATAAATTAAATTGTCTTCTCAACTCAATTCAGTACAGTTCATGGATAAACAAAGGTGATGCTTTAAATTTTTTTGAAATTATTGCGTACATAAAAACCTGTAACATTTCATAGTACTGTGTAAAATCATTTTTTTAATCTGCAAAACAAAGAATAAGGTTCATAAATATTGGGACATGTGTGTGTGAAGATGTGTTGTGGTTGATAATTATATTTCAATCATTTTTAGCTGGTGCAAGGGTAGTAAAATGTGTAGGACTCCTAAAAGTGCCTTAGGCTGTGATTTCAATTTTATTACTCCATTCTAACACATGAGAGAATGTTCAGGGCAACAATAGATGGATTAACTAATACTTGATTGGCCAATTGTGTAAGTTACTCAGATTTTTTATACTTTTCGCAGGTATGGTCACATGGTTAACAGGTAAGACATTCTTTAGTGAAGGAAAAGTTCTGGAAGGTAGACATCCTTTTTTCCCTCGTTTATTCATTTTGTAAAATACTTGGTTGAAAAATGTGAATTTTCAATCTTCGAATATTTGAAAATGTAGGGTAATGTGTGTACTTGTATGTCTTCAGATTTACAAGTATTTCATTACTTTTATGACTATGTTTTTTCGGTTACTGAAACATGTATTCATACATGTATTTGCTCATAATAATTCTGCATACACATTTTTTCATTTGGTAACACTTCTGTTTTTTGTATTTTCTCTTTTTAAAAGTTTCCAGAACTTATTTTACAACATGAAAATGAACCTTTATTTGATTAAATTAATAAAAT
This sequence comes from Lutraria rhynchaena, assembly GCA_008271625.1. Taxonomy (NCBI): domain Eukaryota; kingdom Metazoa; phylum Mollusca; class Bivalvia; order Venerida; family Mactridae; genus Lutraria; species Lutraria rhynchaena. The sequence goes on from VIBL01000071.1 coordinate 1,516,948, forward strand.
CTTAATTTATTATTTGACAATTTTCGATTAAATGTTCATTGCCGAAACTGGACGTTTTTGTCTTTAAATAATGCAAATGAATCTGATTATTTTTTCGTCGAAGGAATGTGGTGCAAGAACACGCAACTACTGGTCTCCGGCTTCAATCTGCACTACGTAGATTAGAGTGAATGAATATAAGAACCAGTCAACGTGTTGGCGCGAAGACATTGGAAGTGAGGTGTACTTGATGTAAGTGAACTTTACGTAATTAATTTCTTTTAGGCTAAAGTCAACTGCGATGCATTTGATGGTTTATTTCGCTTAAAGGATTTTCACTCGAAATGCGTTAGGAATAATTCAATATTGGTTTCTTCTGGGCTTACTATACCAGTGTCAACTGTCATTGAAGTAAAAAAAAAATGGCCGCCATTTTTATGGATCAGTTGTTCGCACGCTTAGCAATTCATTGGTTCGCAAAAACGCATGTTTACTGCTTGTTGCCTCTACAAGTCGTTTACCTGAATATGAAAACTTTATTTTCTTTGATGAATAATGTGGAATTTTATGTTGAACGGTGTTAAAAGCAGAAATAAAGGTTTTAGCTTTTTTATTTTTCAAATTTTGAAAAACATGATTTGGTTAAAATTGTTCTAATACAACGAAAAGTTTCAAAGATTTTATCTTATATAATGGTACGAATATTTTTTTTGTCAGCCTAAATTTTGTATTTAAAATTCATGAGCTGCATCATTTTTACCAGAATTCTTTGAGAATGTAAATTACATTTAGATAGGAAGACCATTCTCCCCAACTTTTATAACCTCAGGGCTTACTGCATATGTTTAAATATTTTGAATATATTAAAGGTTGTAACATATCTGTAGCTCTCATAATGTAGTAATTTTGGGGATTGTCTAAGTGTATATAAGTATTTTAATTGTTTAGTGTTTATCACAATTATATTGTAACATGTTGAAAAATTCCTTGTATTTGTGTACATAATAGATATTTTGACGACTGGATTTTTGAAGTTGAGAATATTTAACATGAATATTGATTTATTGTGTGTCTCGTTACCTTATATGTATGTTGCAGTGATATATAATACCAGGCAAAGACTGATGGATTGTTTTACTTTTTAATAGACAGAATTGGATTACCAGAGCAACAGATAAGCTGCATATTTGTGTATTTACTCAATTAAATTTACAAAATACTCAATTGAAACTATTTTAGATGCATATCAAAAAGCAATTACAAAAGCAAAATACCCAATTAAAATATTTATGATGTGTATAGAAACCAATTTTCATGAATATACATGCATATAGTCATTTTCGTCTGTCAGTCGTTCCTCATAGTCTTGGACAAACGTTGTAGCGGTGCGGTTAAAAAACAACCAAATGTGTACAGTTTGGACTTGATAAGTAAGAGCATGAATTCCCAATTGATATAAAAATCATAGACCAACAGGTTTCAGGAAACCCAATTATATTTAGCAAATACCCAATTCGAAATGAAATGGTGGAGTAATACCCAATTCACTAGAAAGCTTATCTGTTGCTCTGGATTACTGATGATTATTTTGTTGTGTCTTAAATCTTTTGCATGTTATAGAAAATGTTTGTGTTGAAAGATAACTCTTGATGAGATCTTAGATATACAGTCAAATCTGTGTTTGCGATCACCTCCAAATAAAGACCAGTCTGTGAATAAAGGCCATTGTTTTAAAACTACCACTGATTATTTAGAACAAACTGACATCCGAATAAAGGCCACCTGTCAATAAAGACCTCATTTTGTCCCGGGGCATTCTTGCCCTATAACTTCCCAATGGAAATATCCTTCCTTTTTCCGATTTCAAAAAAATCTCAAACAGCCGCAAAACAATTGGTAAATAAATCTAGTAAAAATCCAATCTTTTAGAAGTGCATTATTGGTTGTTATGGTAACAAATAGTACATATATGGTACATATCCTTAGAAATTTAGAGATCATTTGAAGTGTTTGTCTTCTACATAATATTAAGATCAGGTCTATATGGTCATCACTGTCATGAATGTGTAAGTTGATGATTTCAAATGGTGTTTTGTATGATGTTAGGTGTTAAAAATAATGGAGGCTGTTTGATGTTAAGTGTAATTATGTCGCTTGTTAAAGGTGTTTGACTATATTCATGATGATTTTAGAAAAGGACTTGATGGTTTTAATTGGTGTTAACTTGAGTATGATGTCGGTGTTGTGTGGTGTTTATGATAAAATGAAGAAAATACTGTTGTTAATTGTTATTATGTTGTTTGATGTTTTTTGCAAATGATGATTTTGTTATCATTCTGGAAATTATTTTATACATCAAAATGTCGTTAAGTGTTGTTAAATATTTAAGATTGAGATGATAGTGCTGTTTGTTGTTCAATGAATGATGTTGTTAAATGTTGTTAATATATATTGGTGTTAAGGTTTATGAAGAGGATTGATTGTTGTAATGCATAATTACACCCCACACAACGAAGTTGAGGTATACTGGTTTCAGGCTGTTCGTCTGTCTGTCTGTCCTTCCTTCTGTAGAAGAAATATTGTGTGTGCTTTTCTCTTTAGGCATAAAGTCTTCTTGCGCATATTGTTAAAAAAAAATATTCAGATTTATTTTCATGGAGTTATGTCCCTTTCTTAATTTGTTTATAGACAAAATCTTGTGTGCACTTCTCCTAAATGGCTTGTTGGATGTTTATAAAACTTGATCAGTACATTAGGCATTGAGCATTTTTAAAGAAAAATATTTGGAAATATTCTTACAGAGTTATGACCCTTTTTATTTGTCTGTCCACAAAATCTTGTTTGTACTTCTTTATGTGTGCAATCATTCATTCATCACCCATTTGGAAATGTTTATGCAACATATGACAATATTGCAATTTCTGTGGATTATATAATTATGATTGTGCATTGTCACTTCAATTCTGAAAGTTTGTTCAATTTTTAGCTCACCAGAACGGAAGGTTCAGGGTGAACTGTTAGGATGGGTAGGTGGATGCTCCGGCATCCGTCGTCTGGCGTCAACAATGGTCTTCTACTCAGAAACTACCAGTCGGAATTACTTCAAATTTGCTGTGCAGAAGCCTTTTGACGTTCTAAATGCAATTTGCTCATATTGGTCCAGTTGACCGCTTTTTGGGGGTCACTAGAGCTAAAAATAGAAAAACCTTTAATTATCTTCATCTCATGCACCAATGGATGGATCATCACTAAACTTGGTCTGTAGCATCCTTAGATAGTCCTTTCTCAAGTTTGCTCAAATAAATTTGGTCGGCCCCTTTTAGGGGCCGCTAGAGCTAAAAGTAGAAATACCTAAAATTGACTTTTTCTCATGTTTCTATGGATCGATTATTACCAAACTTGGTTTTTAGCATCTTTAGATAGTGTTCTATCAGATTTGTTCTAATAAAAATGGTTGGCCCCAATTAGGGGCCGCTAGAGCTAAACATAGAAATACCTTAAAATGACTTCTTTTCATGAACCAGTGGTTAGATCATCACCAAATTTGGTCTGTGGCATTCTTCAGTCATCACAAATGTTCTTTTGTAGTATCCTTTGATGGTCCTTTATCAAGTTTATTATTGTTCCCCATTATTTGCCCACAAGTGTACCTTTATTGCATTTTTAGTAACAAGTTAATTAATATTTATTCTGGTGAGTGATGCAGGGCCATCATGGCCCTCTTGTTTATAGATCTGATCGCACTTTTAATCATCAAGTAGATCTGAAGTCGGCTTCTCTCGATGGTGAATGTAAAAAATCAATTATCATTCAATATAACTTATTTCTTCACTAGTTTTGGTACACATACTTGTCATACTGACGATTACTTAAACAATTTGTTTAAGAGATCATCAAAGCTTGTGTTTTTCCATTCTCGGAACATACCGGAAGTTGTATTGTCGCTTATTTTCGGATGCCACCAGATTTCGGATGGTTGACAAATTTGTTTGTATACTGATTATAGTACATGTAGTATTTTAATTGTATACTCTTTGAGATTTTCAGTATCTGTAATTTATGATAGGATCTTAAGGATTCCCAGTACGTAGCTGTGTAAAATTTACAGAATTCATAGTAAATGCTTTTCTTGATTGATTAAATGTGACTGAATGAATTCTGGGCTTTCTTTTCATTGGTAACGGAAGGCGCCTTTCATAAATTTGGGAAAAAAATAACAGTACTTTTGCAAAAGGGGAAGAAAAAACTTGATGCAAACTGAATTTTAGGGGAAATCTGCATGAATTTAAGGATTTTTCCTGAGGGGAAGACTCCTATAAACGGCCCTTGCTATAGAAGGGAAAAAAGCACTGGAATTAATGAAATTTCCTTATTTATGTGGGGTAGTGAGGCATTTTATTGTGAATGTTGCTTGCTATATTTCTTTCTGAGGATGGTGATAGGAGTTTAGTATTTAAAAATCCAATTACACTGTAAAAATAAATTCTGTGGATTATGAACACAAAAGTTTAAATATATTTCAGTAAATTACCATTGTTTATTAAGGAACAAGTTGTATTTTTTTCTTTACAAGGTTTATTTCCCACTTGTAACTAGGTTTTGCATTGTATAATGATATGTCATGTCATGCCAAATATTTATTAACAAAAACATTTGGAAAAAATAAAAAGGTTTAAAACATAGATCGTGCTAAAAAAATTGACTGTTAATATCCTACCATTACTACTAAAATGCATGATTTTCCAATTGTGAATCGAAATGACCTGTCCGATTCAATTCAATTATTGATTCTACTTGAAGACCGATTTTACATCACTACTAATCAATCTGTTCATCTGCATTTTTTCTATCGGCCAATGACAGGATTAGGGAGATTTGAGGAAAATGTATGACAATGAACTTCGGAACTTAACAATACTGCAAAGCCTGCCAACAACAGTCCTCTCAGTGCTTTGATTTTAAAGAATAATCATACTGATGTTGTTGTTTGGTGTTTAGCATGATGATATAAGGGTAATGAGTGGAATGCTATAAGTATATGTTGTTGGTACTGAAGTGGTCTGTGTGTGTCTCGGGGTAGTAGTGACGATGAATCTAGTTTTGTTTGTTGGTATTATTGGAGATGGTGGTTATTTTGATTGGACTCGATGTTAATGTTGTTGAATCTGAATGATATGGGATATTCTCAGGAATTAGTATTACCACCATTGTGTGTAAGATGAACATGCATATTGTATCCACTAGTTGTACATTGATGAGGGCCTTTTTCATTTGTTTCAGCAGTTGGATGTGTAGTCTTCTAGATGTTGACCCTCATTGAGGGAACCCAACAACAGATGGAAGTTCAGCTCATGGATTGTTGGCAAGGCATTAGTCTGAATGGTCGCCAAGCTCAGGATGAATCGTTTGACAGAAACAGCAGAAACACGTAAGAATTGTTGCCACTCGATATTTGTTCTTCAGTTAGTATTGTATCTAGTCAGTGTATGAGAAGCAGATTTGTAAAATAGTAATTTCCTCCTCATGTTAGTAGAATTGTGGATCCTGCAGACTTGTATAGAGCGATTTTAAGAGCATTAATTTGTATTTTTTTTCTTTTTTCTTAAAATTCATGCAAGTGGGATAATTGTTTTTATGTTCCGCAAAAGTCATTATTAAGGCAACAAGGTCGCAACATGTCGAATGCCACCTGGGCGCCAGTAGGTTTTCCTACTGTGGTGGTAATTCTGCATCAGGCCTGCCAAGTTTTCTTTGGGTTTATAATTAGCATTTTCTTCCTGCAATAAAATACAGAATTGATCTGATTATGCAGAAAAATAAATAAACAAAATTTGCGATTTCTGCATAATGAATTATTCAAAATCAGTTTTCAGAGTGTTATTTTAGATAGTAAAAGAATAGGATGCTTTTAGAGTCAATGTATATCAGGAGTTAGTAGAAAATTGTGAAGAGTAGATTGTGTATTAATTCTTAAAGTTAGTTTTACATTTGACTTATCTGTTGGACTTATACTAACCGCCTTCTGTTTTGTTTTGTTTATTCTTCCCTCTTTATGGTGACATGGCACCCTGTGCCGTGGCATCATTATGAGATAATTCAGCATCACCACGAACGGATGGACCACAATGCCTTGGCCTCAATGGTCGCCAAGGTCAGGATGAACTGTTTGGCGCACAGCAGAAACACGTAAGGATTGTTGCCACTCGATATTTGTTCTTTAGTTAGTGTTTGAACAAGCAAATGTGTTAAAGTTGGATTTGTAAAATAAAAATTATTATTTAATTATTCAAAATCTGTTAGAAGAGAGTTATATTAAATGGTAAAAAGATAGGATGCTTTTAGATTCGATGTAAAAATCATTATTCATTAGTAAGGCATCAAGGTCGACATGTCGAATCCCTTCCGGCCGGGCTCCGGTAGGTTTTCCTACTGGGGTGGGGATTCAGCATTAGGCCTGCCAAGTTTTTTATTGTTTTATAGTTAATTGATAACTTAAATAAAAGAAATAAGTAATGTATTTTTCAAAATCAGTTTTCAGAGTGTTATTTTAGATAGTAAAAGAATAGGATGCTTTTAGATTCAATGTATATCAGGAATTAGTAGAAAATTGTTAAAAGCAGATTGTGTATTAATTCTAAAAGTTAGTTTTACATTTGACTTATCTGTTGGACTTATACTAACCTCCTTCTTTTTTCTTTTGTTTATTCTTCCCTCATTATGGTGACATGGCACCCTGTGCCGTGGCATCATTATGAGATAATTCAGCATCACCACGAATGGATAGACCACTACAGTGCCTTGGTTTCAATGGTCACCAAGGTCGGACTCAAACGTACGGTGCTCAGCACCAAAACGTAAGTATTGTTGTTGATTTGTTCTTAGCATTTGTAGTTCTGTTGGTGTTGTTGGGCCGATGGTCTGTTGACATTTTTCTGTCGGTCAGTTCAGAGCTAAATCTAAATGATCAGTTTTACACTGGCGTTGATGCATTCCTTGTAATCCTATTTTTCATGATTGTTTTGTGCGTGAAAACCAATCTCGTCTGTTGGGGATTGACGAAGGTCTTTTTCTTATTTCAGCAGTCGGATGTGTTGACTTCAGATATGGGCCTTCAAAATGGTGACATGGCACAGTGTGTCGTGGAACCTATAGGAGATAACCCAGCATCAAGATCATCATTATTATGATGGAACTATAAACCTGAAGAGTCAGGAAGTCGGTGCCTATGCACCGCGAAGAAGTCTTTGGACTTCATATGAAGATCGGCACACGGATTGAGGGCAAGGCCTTGGTCTCAATGGTCACCAAGGTCAGGGTCAAGGGCATGGTGCTCAGCACCATAACGTAAGTATTGTTGTTGATTTGTTCTTAGCATTTGTAGTTCAGTTGGTGCTGTCAGGTTAGTGGTCTGTTGGCAATTTTTCTGTTGGTCAGTTCAGAACTAAATCTGAATGAGGCGTTAATGCATTCCTACTAATGGTAATTTCTCATCATTTTTGTACTTGAAAACCGATCTCTCCTGTTGGGCATTTACACGGTTCTCTTCTTATTTCAGCGGTCGGATGTGTTGACTCCCGATCTGGGCCTTCAAAATGGTAACATGGCACAGTGTGTCGTGGAACCTATAGGAGATAACCCAGCATGAAGATCATCATCATTATGATGAAACTATGAAATTATGCAGAGTCAGGAAGTCGGTGCCTATGCACCGCGAAGAAGTCTTTGGACTTCATAAGGGAGATCGGCACACGGATTGAAGGCAAGGCCTTGGTTTCAGTGGTCGCCAAGGTCAGGGTCAAGGGCACGGTGCTCGACACCAAAACGTAAGTATTGGTTTTTGTTGACATGCATACTCCAGTCAGTTCTGCGGGGTTAGTCGTCTGCTTGCTTCTGTTTTGTTTAGTTTGTCAATGTTTCAATCTATTTGATCTGTACATATTTTGTAGATATGGGATATTCTCAGGAATTTGTATTATCACCATTGTGTGTAAGATGAACATGCATATTGTATCCATTAGTTGTACATTGATGAGGGCCTTTTTTATTTGTTTCAGCAGTTGGATGTGTAGTCTACTAGATGTCGACCCTCATTGAGGGAACCCAGCAACAGATGGAAGTTCAGCTCACGGATTGTTGGCAAGGCCTTGGTCTCAATGGTCGCCAAGGTCAGGATGAACAGTTAGGCGCACAGCAGAGACACGTAAGAATTGTTGCCACTCGATATTATTTGTTCTTCAGTTAGTATTGTAACAAGCAAATGTGTTAAAGTTGGATTTGTAAAATAAAAATTATTATTTAATTATTCAAAATCTGTTAGAAGAGAGTTATATTAAATGGTAAAAAGATAGGATGCTTTTAGATTCGATGTAAAAATCATTATTCATTAGTAAGGCATCAAGGTCAACATGTTGAATGCCTCCTGGGCGCCAGTAGGTTTTTCCTACTGTGGGGGTGATTCAGCATCACGCCTGCCAATTTTTTTGTTTTTGTTTTATAGTTAATTGATAAATAAAATGAATAAATAATGAATTATTCAAAATCAGTTTGCATAGTATTATTTTAGATGGTAAATGGATAGGATGCTTTTAGATTCAATGTATATTAGGAGTTGGTAGAAAATTGTGAAAAGCAGATTGTGTATTAATTGTAAAAGTTAGTTTTACATTTGACTTATCTGTTGGACTTATACTAACCGCCTTCTGTTCTGTTTTCTTTATTCTTCCCTCATTATGGTGACATGGCACCCTGTGCCGTAGCATCATTATGAGATAATTCAGCATCACCATGAATGGATAGACCACAATGCCTTGGCCTCAATGGTCGCCAAGGTCCGGATGAACTGTTTGGCGCACAGCAGAAACACGTAAGAATTGTTGCCACCCGATATTTGTTCTTTAGTTAGTGTTGGAACGAGCAAATGTGTTAAAGTTGGATTTGTAAAATAAAAATTATTATTTAATTATTCAAAATCTGTTAGCAGAGAGTTATATTAAATGGTAAAAAGATAAGATTCTTTTAGATTCGATGTAAAAATCATTATTCATTAGTAAGGCATCAAGGTCGACATGTCGAATCCCTTCCGGCCGGGCTCCGGTAGGTTTTCCTACTGGGGTGGGGATTCAGCATTAGGCCTGCCAAGTTTTTTATTGTTTTATTGTTAATTGATAAATTAAATAAAAGAAATAAGTAATGTATTTTTCAAAATCAGTTTTCAGAGTGTTATTTTAGATAGTAAAAGAATAGGATGCTTTTAGATTCAATGTATATCAGGAATTAGTAGAAAATTGTTAAAAGCAGATTGTGTATTAATTCTGAAAGTTAGTTTTACATTTGACTTATCTGTTGGACTTATACTAACCTCCTTCTGTTTTGTTTTGTTTATTCCTCCCTCATTATGGTGGCATGGCACGCTGTGCCATGGCATCATTATGAGATAATTCAGCATCACCACGAATGGATAGACCACTACAATGCCTTGGTTTCAATGGTGACCAAGGTCGAACTCAAACGTACGGTGCTCAGCACCAAAACGTAAGTATTGTTGTTGATTTGTTCTTAGCATTAGTAGTTCGGTTGGTGTTGTTGGGTCGATGGTCTGTTGACGTTTTTCTGTCGGTCAGTTCAGAGCTAAATCTAAATGATCAGTTTTACACTGGCGTTGATGCATTCCTAGTAATCCTATTTTTCATGATTGTTTTGTGCTTAAAAACCATTCTCTTCTGTTGGGGATTGACGAAGGTCTTTTCTTATTTCAGCAGTCGGATGTGTTGACTTCAGATCTGGGCCTTCAAAATGGTCACATGGCACAGTGTGTCGTGGAACCTATAGGAGATAACCCAGCTTCAAGATCATCATTATTATGATGGAACTATAAACCTGAAGAGTCAGGAAGTCGGTGCCTATGCACCGCGAAGAAGTCTTTGGACTTCATATGAAGATCAGCACACGGATTGAGGGCAAGGCCTTGGTCTCAATGGTCACCAAGGTCAGGGTCAAGGGCATGGTGCTCAGCACCATAACGTAAGTATTGTTGTTGATTTGTTCTTAGCAATTGTAGTTCAGTTGGTGCTGTCGGTTAGTGGTCTGTTGGCAATTTTTCTGTTGGTCAGTTCAGAACTAAATCTGAATGAGGCATTAATGCATTCCTACTAATGGTAATTTCTCATCATTTTTGTACTTGAAAACTGATCTCTCCTGTTGGGCATTTACACGGTTCTCTTATTTCAGCGGTCGGATGTGTTGACTCCCGCTCTGGGCCTTCAAAATGGTAACATGGCACAGTGTGTCGCGGAACCTATAGGAGATAACCCAGAATGAAGATCATCATCATTATGATGAAACTATGAAATTATGCAGAGTGAGGAAGTAGGTGCCTATGCACCGCAAAGAAGTCTTTGGACTTCATAAGGGAGATCGGCACACGGATTGAAGGCAAGGCCTTGGTTTTTAGTGGTCGCCAAGGTCAGGGTCAAGGGCACGGTGCTCGACACCAAAACGTAAGTATTGGTTTTTGTTGACATTCATACTCCAGTCAGTTCTGTGGGGTTAGTCGTCTGCTTGCTTCTGTTTTGTTTAGTTTGTCAATGTTTCAATCTATTTGATCTGTACATATTTTGTAGATATGGGATATTCTCAGGAATTTGTATTATCACCATTGTGTGTAAGATGAACATGCATATTGTATCCATTAGTTGTACATTGATGAGGGCCTTTTTATTTGTTTCAGCAGTTGGATGTGTAGTCTACTAGATGTCGACCCTCATTGAGGGAACCCAGCAACAGATGGAAGTTCAGCTCACGGATTGTTGGCAAGGCCTTGGTCTCAATGGTCGCCAAGGTCAGGATGAACAGTTAGGCGCACAGCAGAGACAGGTAAGAATTGTTGCCACTCGATATTATTTGTTCTTCAGTTAGTATTGTAACAAGCAAATGTGTTTAAGTTGGATTTGTAAAATAAAAATTATTATTTAATTATTCAAAATCTGTTAGCAGTGAGTTGTATTAAATGGTAAAAAGATAGGATGCTTTTAGATTCGATGTAAAAATCATTAGTCATTAGTAAGGCATCAAGGTCGACATGTCGAATCCCTTCCGGCCGGGCTCCGGTAGGTTTTCCTACTGGGGTGGGGATTCAGCATTAGGCCTGCCAAGTTTTTTATTGTTTTATAGTTAATTGATAACTTAAATAAAAGAAATAAGTAATGTATTTTTCAAAATCAGTTTTCAGAGTGTTATTTTAGATAGTAAAAGAATAGGATGCTTTTAGATTCAATGTATATCAGCAATTAGTAGAAAATTGTTAAAAGCAGATTGTGTATTAATTCTAAAAGTTAGTTTTACATTTGACTTATCTGTTGGACTTATACTAACCTTCTTCTGTTTTCTTTTGTTTATTCTTCCCTCATTATGGTGACATGGCACCCTGTGCCGTGGCATCATTATGAGATAATTCAGCATCACCACGAATGGATAGACCACTACAATGCCTTGGTTTCAATGGTCACCAAGGTCTTAAACGTACGGTGCTCAGCACCAAAACGTAAGTATTGTTGTTGATTTGTTCTTAGCATTTGTAGTTCTGTTGGTGTTGTTGGGTCGATGGTCTGTTGACATTTTTCTGTCGGTCAGTTCAGAGCTTAATCTAAATGATCAGTTTTACACTGGCGTTGATGCATTCCTAGTAATCCTATTTTTCATGATTGTTTTGTGCGTGAAAGCCATTCTCGTCTGTTGGGGATTGACGAACGTCTTTTTCTTATTTCAGCAGTCGGATGTGTTGACTTCAGATATGGGCCTTCAAAATGGTGACATGGCACAGTGTGTCGTGGACCCTATAGGAGATAACCCAGCATCAAGATCATCATTATTATGATGGAACTATAAACCTGAAGAGTCAGGAAGTCGGTGCCTATGCACCGCGAAGAAGTCTTTGGACTTCATATGAAGATCGACACACGGATTGAGGGCAAGGCCTTGGTCTCAATGGTCACCAAGGTCAGGGTCAAGGGCATGGTGCTCAGCACCATAACGTAAGTAGTGTTGTTGATTTGTTCTTAGCATTTGTAGTTCAGTTGGTGCTGTCGGTTAGTGGTCTGTTGGCAATTTTTCTGTTGGTCAGTTCAGAACTAAATCTGAATGAGGCGTTAATGCATTCCTACTAATGGTAATTTCTCATCATTTTTGTACTTGAAAACCGATCTCTCCTGTTGGGCATTTACACGGTTCTCTTCTTATTTCAGCGGTCGGATGTGTTGACTCCCGCTCTGGGCCTTCAAAATGGTAACATGGCACAGTGTGTCGTGGAACCTATAGGAGATAACCCAGAATGAAGATCATCATCATTATGATGAAACTATGAAATTATGCAGAGTGAGGAAGTCGGTGCCTATGCACCGCGAAGAAGTCTTTGGACTTCATAAGGGAGATCGGCACACGGATTGAAGGCAAGGCCTTGGTTTCAGTGGTCGCCAAGGTCAGGGTCAAGGGCACGGTGCTCGACACCAAAACGTAAGTATTGGTTTTTGTTGACATGCATACTCCAGTCAGTTCTGCGGGGTTAGTCGTCTGCTTGCTTCTGTTTTGTTAAGTTTGTCAATGTTTCAATGTATTTGATCTGTACATATTTTGTAGATATGGGATATTCTCAGGAATTTGTATTATCACCATTGTGTGTAAGATGTACATGCATATTGTATCCATTAGTTGTACATTGATGAGGGCCTTTTTTATTTGTTTCGGCAGTTGGATGTGTAGTCTACTAGATGTCGACCTTCATAAAGGGAACCCAGCAACAGATGGAAGTTCAGCTCATGGATTGTTGGCAAGGCCTTGGTCTCAATGGTCGCCAAGGCACAGCAGAGACAGGTAAGAATTGTTGCCACTCGATATTATTTGTTCTTCAGTTAGTATTGTAACAAGCAAATGTGTTAAAAGTTGGATTTGTAAAATAAAAATCATTATTCAGTTATTCAAAATCTGTTAGCAGAGAGTTATATCAAATGGTTAAAAGATAGGATGCTTTTAGATTCAATGTATATCAGGAGTTAGTAGAAAATTGTGAAAAGCAGATTGTGTATTAATTCTGAAAGTTGGTTTTACATTTGACTTATCTGTTGGACTTATACTAACCGCCTTCTGTTTTGTTTTGTTTATTCTTCCCTCATTATGGTGACATGGCACCCTGTGCCGTGGCATCACTATGAGGTAATTCAGCATCACCACGAATGGATAGACCACTACAATGCCTTGGTTTCAACGGTCACCAAGGTTGAACTCAAACGTACGGTGCTCAGCACCAAAACGTAAGTATCGTTGTTGATTTGTTCTTAGCATTTGTAGTTCTGTTGGTGTTGTTGGGCCGATGGTCTGTTGACATTTTTCTGTCGGTCAGTTCAGAGCTAAATCTAAATGATCAGTTTTACACTGGCGTTGATGCATTCCTTGTAATCCTATTTTTCATGATTGTTTTGTGCGTGAAAACCATTCTCGTCTGTTGGGGATTGACGAAGGTCTTTTTCTTATTTCAGCAGTCGGATGTGTTGACTTCAGATATGGGCCTTCAAAATGGTGACATGGCACAGTGTGTCGTGGAACCTATAGGAGATAACCCAGCATCAAGATCATCATTATTATGATGGAACTATAAACCTGAAGAGTCAGGAAGTCGGTGCCTACGCACCGCGAAGAAGTCTTTGGACTTCATATGAAGCTCGGCACACGGATTGAGGGCAAGGCCTTGGTCTCAATGGTCACCAAGGTCAGGGTCAAGGGCATGGTGCTCAGCACCATAACGTAAGTATTGTTGTTGATTTGTTCTTAGCATTTGTAGTTCGGTTGGTGCTGTCGGTTAGTGGTCTGTTGGCAATTTTTCTGTTGGTCAGTTCAGAACTAAATCTGAATGAGGCAATGCATTCCTACTAATGGTAATTTCTCATCATTTTTGTACTTGAAAACTGATCTCTCCTGTTGGGCATTTACACGGTTCTCTTCTTATTTCAGCGGTCGGATGTGTTGACTCCCGCTCTGGGCCTTCAAAATGGTAACATGGCACAGTGTGTCGTGGAACCTATAGGAGATAACCCAGAATGAAGATCATCATCATTATGATGAAACTATGAAATTATGCAGAGTGAGGAAGTCGGTGCCTATGCACCGCGAAGAAGTCTTTGGACTTCATAAGGGAGATCGGCACACGGATTGAAGGCAAGGCCTTGGTTTCAGTGGTCGCCAAGGTCAGGGTCAAGGGCACGGTGCTCGACACCAAAACGTAAGTATTGGTTTTTGTTGACATGCATACTCAGTCAGTTCTGCGGGGTTAGTCGTCTGCTTGCTTCTGTTTTGTTTAGTTTGTCAATGTTTCAATCTATTTGATCTGTACATATTTTGTAGATATGGGATATTCTCAGGAATTTGTATTATCACCATTGTGTGTAAGATGAACAAGCATATTGTATCCATAAGTTGTACATTGATGAGGGCCTTTTTTATTTGTTTCAGCAGTTGGATGTGTAGTCTACTAGATGTCGACCCTCATTGAGGGAACCCAGCAACAGATGGAAGTTCAGCTCACGGATTGTTGGCAGGGCCTTGGTCTCAATGGTCGCCAAGGTCAGGATGAACTGTTAGGCGCACAGCAGAGACACGTAAGAATTATTGCCACTCGATATTATTTGTTCTTCAGTTAGTATTGTAACAAGCAAATGTGTTTAAGTTGGATTTGTAAAATAAAAATTATTATTTAATTATTCAAAATCTGTTAGCAGTGAGTTGTATTAAATGGTAAAAAGATAGGATGCTTTTAGATTCGATGTAAAAATCATTATTCATTAGTAAGGCATCAAGGTCGACATGTCGAATCCCTTCCGGCCGGGCTCCGGTAGGTTTTCCTACTGGGGTGGGGATTCAGCATTAGGCCTGCCAAGTTTTTTATTGTTTTATAGTTAATTGATAACTTAAATAAAAGAAATAAGTAATGTATTTTTCAAAATCAGTTTTCAGAGTGTTATTTTAGATAGTAAAAGAATAGGATGCTTTTAGATTCAATGTATATCAGGAATTAGTAGAAAATTGTTAAAAGCAGATTGTGTATTAATTCTAAAAGTTAGTTTTACATTTGACTTATCTGTTGGACTTATACTAACCTTCCTTCTGTTTTCTTTTGTTTATTCTTCCCTCATTATGGTGACATGGCACCCTGTGCCGTGGCATCATTATGAGATAATTCAGCATCACCACGAATGGATAGACCACTACAGTGCCTTGGTTTCAATGGTCACCAAGGTCGGACTCAAACGTACGGTGCTCAGCACCAAAACGTAAGTATTGTTGTTGATTTGTTCTTAGCATTTGTAGTTCTTTTGGTGTTGTTGGGTCGATGGTCTGTTGACATTTTTCTGTCGGTCAGTTCAGAGCTAAATCTAAATGATCAGTTTTACACTGGCGTTGATGCATTCCTAGTAATCCTATTTTTCATGATTGTTTTGTGCGTCAAAAACTATTCTCGTCTGTTGGGGATTGACGAATGTCTTTTTCTCATTTCAGCAGTCGGATGTGTTGACTTCAGATATGGGCCTTCAAAATGGTGACATGGCACAGTGTGTCGTGGAACCTATAGGAGATAACCCAGCATCAAGATCATCATTATTATGATGGAACTATAAACCTGAAGAGTCAGGAAGTCGGTGCCTATGCACCACGAAGAAGAAGTCTTTGGACTTCATATGAAGCTCGGCACACGGATTGAGGGCAAGGCCTTGGTCTCAATGGTCACCAAGGTCAGGGTCAAGGGCATGGTGCTCAGCACCATAACGTAAGTATTGTTGTTGATTTGTTCTTAGCATTTGTAGTTCAGTTGGTGCTGTCAGGTTAGTGGTCTGTTGGCAATTTTTCTGTTGGTCAGTTCAGAACTAAATCTGAATGAGGCGTTAATGCATTCCTACTAATGGTAATTTCTCATCATTTTTGTACTTGAAAACCGATCTCTCCTGTTGGGCATTTACATGGTTCTCTTCTTATTTCAGCGGTCGGATGTGTTGACTCCCGCTCTGGGCCTTCAAAATGGTAACATGGCACAGTGTGTCGTGGAACCTATAGGAGATAACCCAGAATGAAGATCATCATCATTATGATGAAACTATGAAATTATGCAGAGTGAGGAAGTCGGTGCCTATGCACCGCAAAGAAGTCTTTGGACTTCATAAGGGAGATCGGCACACGGATTGAAGGCAAGGCCTTGGTTTTTAGTGGTCGCCAAGGTCAGGGTCAAGGGCACGGTGCTCGACACCAAAACGTAAGTATTGGTTTTTGTTGACATGCATACTCCAGTCAGTTCTGCGGGGTTAGTCGTCTGCTTGCTTCTGTTTTGTTTAGTTTGTCAATGTTTCAATCTATTTGATCTGTACATATTTTGTAGATATGGGATATTCTCAGGAATTTGTATTATCACCATTGTGTGTAAGATGAACATGCATATTGTATCCATTAGTTGTACATTGATGAGGGCCTTTTTTATTTGTTTCAGCAGTTGGATGTGTAGTCTACTAGATGTCGACCCTCATTGAGGGAACCCAGCAACAGATGGAAGTTCAGCTCACGGATTGTTGGCAGGGCCTTGGTCTCAATGGTCGCCAAGGCACAGCAGAGACACGTAAGAATTGTTGCCACTCGATATTATTTGTTCTTCAGTTAGTATTGTAACAAGCAAATGTGTTAAAAGTTGGATTTGTAAAATAAAAATCATTATTCAGTTATTCAAAATCTGTTAGCAGAGAGTTATATTAAATGGTTAAAAGATAGGATGCTTTTAGATTCAATGTATATCAGGAGTTAGTAGAAAATTGTTAAAAGCAGATTGTGTATTAATTCTAAAAGTTAGTTTTACATTTGACTTATCTGTTGGACTTATACTAACCTTCTTCTGTTTTCTTTTGTTTATTCTTCCCTCATTATGGTGACATGGCACCCTGTGCCGTGGCATCATATGAGATAATTCAGCATCACCACGAATGGATAGACCACTACAATGCCTTGGTTTCAATGGTCACCAAGGTCGAACTCAAACGTACGGTGCTCAGCACCAAAACGTAAGTATTGTTGTTGATTTGTTCTTAGCATTTGTAGTTCGGTTGGTGTTGTTGGGTCGATGGTCTGTTGACATTTTTCTGTCGGTCAGTTCAGAGCTAAATCTAAATGATCAGTTTTACACTGGCGTTGATGCATTCCTAGTAATCCTATTTTTCATGATTGTTTTGTGCGTGAAAACCATTCTCGTCTGTTGGGGATTGACGAAGGTCTTTTTCTTATTTCAGCAGTCGGATGTGTTGACTTCAGATCTGGGCCTTCAAAATGGTGACATGGCACAGTGTGTCGTGGAACCTATAGGAGATAACCCAGCATCAAGATCATCATTATTATGATGGAACTATAAACCTGAAGAGTCAGGAAGTCGGTGCCTATGCACCGCGAAGAAGTCTTTGGACTTCATATGAAGATCGGCACACGGATTGAGGGCAAGGCCTTGGTCTCAATGGTCACCAAGGTCAGGGTCAAGGGCATGGTGCTCAGCACCATAACGTAAGTATTGTTGTTGATTTGTTCTTAGCATTTGTAGTTCAGTTGGTGCTGTCAGGTTAGTGGTCTGTTGGCAATTTTTCTGTTGGTCAGTTCAGAACTAAATCTAAATGAGGCGTAAATGCATTCCTACTAATGGTAATTTCTCATCATTTTTGTACTTGAAAACTGATCTCTCCTGTTGGGCATTGACACGGTTCTCTTCTTATTTCAGCGGTCGGATGTGTTGACTCCAGATCTGGGCCTTCAAAATGGTGACATGGCACAGTGTGTCGTGGAACCTATAGGAGATAACCCAGCATCAAGATCATCATCATTATGATGGAACTGGAACCTGCAGAGTCAGGAAGTCGGTGCCTATGCACCGCGAAGAAGTCATAAGGCTTCATAAGGGAGATCAGCACACGGATTGAAGGCAAGGCCTTGGTTTCAGTGGTCGCCAAGGTCAGGGTCAAGGGCATGGTGCTCGACACCAAAACGTAAGTATTGGATTTTGTTGACATTCATACTCCAGTCAGTTCTGTGAGGTTAGTCGTCTGCTTGCTTCTGTTTTGTTTAGTTTGTCAATGTTTCAATCTATTTGATTTGTACATATTTCGTAGATATGGGATATTCTCAGGAATTTGTATTATCACCATTGTATGTAAGATGAACATGCATATTGTATCCACTAGTTGTACATTGATGAGGGCCTTTTTTATTTGTTTCAGCAGTTGGATGTGTAGTCTACTAGATGTCGACCCTCATTGAGGGAACCCAGCAACAGATGGAAGTTCAGCTCACGGATTGTTGGCAGGGCCTTGGTCTCAATGGTCGCCAAGGTCAGGATGAACTGTTTGGCGCACAGCAGAAACACGTAAGAATTGTTGCCACTCGATATTTGTTCTTTAGTTAATGTTGGAACAAGCAAATGTGTTTAAAGTTGGATTTGTAAAATAAAAATTATTATTTAATTATTCAAAAATTTTGAGCACAGAGTTATATTAAATGGTAAAAAGATAGGATGCTTTTAGATTCAATGTAAAAATCATTATTCATTAGTAAGGCATCAAGGTCGACATGTCGAATCCCTTCCGGCCGGGCTCCGGTAGGTTTTCCTACTGGGGTGGGATTCAGCATTAGGCCTGCCAAGTTTTTTATTGTTTTATAGTTAATTGATAACTTAAATAAAAGAAATAAGTAATGAATTATTCAAAATCAGTTTTCAGAGTGTTATTTTAGATAGTAAAAGAATAGGATGCTTTTAGATTCAATGTATATCAGGAATTAGTAGAAAATTGTTAAAAGCAGATTGTGTATTAATTGTAAAAGTTAGTTTTACATTTGACTTATCTGTTGGACTTATACTAACCGCCTTCTGTTTTGTTTTGTTTATTCTTCCCTCATTATGGTGACATGGCACCCTGTGCCGTGGCATCACTATGAGATAATTCAGCATCACCACGAATGGATAGACCACTACAATGCCTTGGTTTCAATGGTCACCAAGGTCGAACTCAAACGTACGGTGCTCAGCACCAAAACGTAAGTATTGTTGTTGATTTGTTCTTAGCATTTGTAGTTCTGTTGGTGTTGTTGGGTCGATGGTCTGTTGACATTTTTCTGTCGGTCAGTTCAGAGCTAAATCTAAATGATCAGTTTTACACTGGCGTTGATGCATTCCTAGTAATCCTATTTTTCATGATTGTTTTGTGCGTGAAAACCATTCTCGTCTGTTGGGGATTGACGAATGTCTTTTTCTTATTTCAGCAGTCGGATGTGTTGACTTCAGATATGGGCCTTCAAAATGGTGACATGGCACAGTGTGTCGTGGAACCTATAGGAGATAACCCAGCATCAAGATCATCATTATTATGATGGAACTATAAACCTGAAGAGTCAGGAAGTCGGTGCCTATGCACCGCGAAGAAGAAGTCTTTGGACTTCATATGAAGCTCGGCACACGGATTGAGGGCAAGGCCTTGGTCTCAATGGTCACCAAGGTCAGGGTCAAGGGCATGGTGCTCAGCACCATAACGTAAGTATTGTTGTTGATTTGTTCTTAGCATTTGTAGTTCAGTTGGTGCTGTCAGGTTAGTGGTCTGTTGGCAATTTTTCTGTTGGTCAGTTCAGAACTAAATCTGAATGAGGCGTTAATGCATTCCTACTAATGGTAATTTCTCATCATTTTTGTACTTGAAAACCGATATCTCCTGTTGGGCATTTACACGGTTCTCTTCTTATTTCAGCGGTCGGATGTGTTGACTCCCGATCTGGGCCTTCAAAATGGTAACATGGCACAGTGTGTCGTGGAACCTATAGGAGATAACCCAGAATGAAGATCATCATCATTATGATGAAACTATGAAATTATGCAGAGTGAGGAAGTCGGTGCCTATGCACCGCGAAGAAGTCTTTGGACTTCATAAGGGAGATCGGCACACGGATTGAAGGCAAGGCCTTGGTTTCAGTGGTCGCCAAGGTCAGGGTCAAGGGCACGGTGCTCGACACCAAAACGTAAGTATTGGTTTTTGTTGACATGCATACTCCAGTCAGTTCTGCGGGGTTAGTCGTCTGCTTGCTTCTGTTTTGTTTAGTTAGTCAATGTTTCAATCTATTTGATCTGTACATATTTTGTAGATATGGGATATTCTCAGGAATTTGTATTATCACCATTGTGTGTAAGATGAACATGCATATTGTATCCATTAGTTGTACATTGATGAGGGCCTTTTTTATTTGTTTCAGCAGTTGGATGTGTAGTCTACTAGATGTCGACCCTCATAAAGGGAACCCAGCAACAGATGGAAGTTCAGCTCACGGATTGTTGGCAGGGCCTTGGTCTCAATGGTCGCCAAGGCACAGCAGAGACACGTAAGAATTGTTGCCACTCGATATTATTTGTTCTTCAGTTAGTATTGTAACAAGCAAATGTGTTAAAAGTTGGATTTGTAAAATAAAAATCATTATTCAGTTATTCAAAATCTGTTAGCATAGAGTTATATTAAATGGTAAAAAGATAGGATGCTTTTAGATTCAATGTATATCAGGAGTTAGTAGAAAATTGTGAAAAGCAGATTGTGTATTAATTCTGAAAGTTGGTTTTACATTTGACTTATCTGTTGGACTTATACTAACCGCCTTCTGTTTTGTTTTGTTTATTCTTCCCTCATTATGGTGACATGGCACCCTGTGCCGTGGCATCACTATGAGATAATTCAGCATCACCACGAATGGATAGACCACTACAATGCCTTGGTTTCAATGGTCACCAAGGTTGAACTCAAACGTACGGTGCTCAGCACCAAAACGTAAGTATTGTTGTTGATTTGTTCTTAGCATTTGTAGTTCGGTTGGTGTTGTTGGGTCGATGGTCTGTTGACATTTTTCTGTCGGTCAGTTCAGAGCTAAATCTAAATGATCAGTTTTACACTGGCGTTGATGCATTCCTAGTAATCCTATTTTTCATGATTGTTTTGTGCGTCAAAAACCATTCTCGTCTGTTGGGGATTGACGAAGGTCTTTTTCTTATTTCAGCAGTCGGATGTGTTGACTTCAGATATGGGCCTTCAAAATGGTGACATGGCACAGTGTGTCGTGGAACCTATAGGAGATAACCCAGCATCAAGATCATCATTATTATGATGGAACTATAAACCTGAAGAGTCAGGAAGTCGGTGCCTATGCACCGCGAAGAAGTCTTTGGACTTCATATGAAGCTCGGCACACGGATTGAGGGCAAGGCCTTGGTCTCAATGGTCACCAAGGTCAGGGTCAAGGGCATGGTGCTCAGCACCATAACGTAAGTATTGTTGTTGATTTGTTCTTAGCATTTGTAGTTCAGTTGGTGCTGTCGGTTAGTGGTCTGTTGGCAATTTTTCTGTTGGTCAGTTCAGAACTAAATCTGAATGAGGCGTTAATGCATTCCTACTAATGGTAATTTCTCATCATTTTTGTACTTGAAAACCGATATCTCCTGTTGGGCATTTACACGGTTCTCTTCTTATTTCAGCGGTCGGATGTGTTGACTCCCGATCTGGGCCTTCAAAATGGTAACATGGCACAGTGTGTCGTGGAACCTATAGGAGATAACCCAGAATGAAGATCATCATCATTATGATGAAACTATGAAATTATGCAGAGTCAGGAAGTCGGTGCCTATGCACCGCGAAGAAGTCTTTGGACTTCATAAGGGAGATCGGCACACGGATTGAAGGCAAGGCCTTGGTTTCAGTGGTCGCCAAGGTCAGGGTCAAGGGCACGGTGCTCGACACCAAAACGTAAGTATTGGTTTTTGTTGACATGCATACTCCAGTCAGTTCTGCGGGGTTAGTCGTCTGCTTGCTTCTGTTTTGTTTAGTTAGTCAATGTTTCAATCTATTTGATCTGTACATATTTTGTAGATATGGGATATTCTCAGGAATTTGTATTACAACCATTGTGTGTAAGATGAACATGCATATTGTATCCATTAGTTGTACATTGATGAGGGCCTTTTTTATTTGTTTCAGCAGTTGGATGTGTAGTCTACTAGATGTCAACCCTCATTGAGGGAACCCAGCAACAGATGGAAGCTCAGCTCACGGATTGTTGGCAAGGCCTTGGTCTCAATGGTCGCCAAGGTCAGGATGAACTGTTAGGCGCACAGCAGAAACACGTAAGAATTGTTTCCACTCGATATTATTTGTTCTTCAGTTAGTATTGTAACAAGCAAATGTGTTAAAGTTGGATTTGTAAAATAAAAATTATTATTTAATTATTCAAAATCTGTTAGCAGAGAGTTATATTAAATGGTAAAAAGATAAGATTCTTTTAGATTCGATGTAAAAATCATTATTCATTAGTAAGGCATCAAGGTCGACATGTCGAATCCCTTCCGGCCGGGCTCCGGTAGGTTTTCCTACTGGGGTGGGGATTCAGCATTAGGCCTGCCAAGTTTTTTATTGTTTTATTGTTAATTGATAAATTAAATAAAAGAAATAAGTAATGTATTTTTCAAAATCAGTTTTCAGAGTGTTATTTTAGATAGTAAAAGAATAGGATGCTTTTAGATTCAATGTATATCAGGAATTAGTAGAAAATTGTTAAAAGCAGATTGTGTATTAATTCTGAAAGTTGGTTTTACATTTGACTTATCTGTTGGACTTATACTAACCTCCTTCTGTTTTGTTTTGTTTATTCTTCCCTCATTATGGTGACATGGCACCCTGTGCCGTGGCATCATTATGAGATAATTCAGCATCACCACGAATGGATAGACCACTACAATGCCTTGGTTTCAATGGTCACCAAGGTCGAACTCAAACGTACGGTGCTCAGCACCAAAACGTAAGTATTGTTGTTGATTTGTTCTTAGCATTTGTAGTTCGGTTGGTGTTGTTGGGTCGATGGTCTGTTGACACTTTTCTGTCGGTCAGTTCAGAGCTAAATCTAAATGATCAGTTTTACACTGGCATTGATGCATTCCTAGTAATCCTATTTTTCATGATTGTTTTTTGCGTCAAAAACCATTCTCGTCTGTTGGGGATTGACGAAGGTCTTTTTCTTATTTCAGCAGTCGGATGTGTTGACTTCAGATATGGGCCTTCAAAATGGTGACATGGCACAGTGTGTCATGGAACCTATAGGAGATAACCCAGCATCAAGATCATCATTATTATGATGGAACTATAAACCTGAAGAGTCAGGAAGTCGGTGCCTATGCACCGCGAAGAAGTCTTTGGACTTCATATGAAGCTCGGCACACGGATTGAGGGCAAGGCCTTGGTCTCAATGGTCACCAAGGTCAGGGTCAAGGGCATGGTGCTCAGCACCATAACGTAAGTATTGTTGTTGATTTGTTCTTAGCATTTGTAGTTCAGTTGGTGCTGTCAGGTTAGTGGTCGGTTGGCAATTTTTCTGTTGGTCAGTTCAGAACTAAATCTGAATGAGGCGTTAATGCATTCCTACTAATGGTAATTTCTCATCATTTTTGTACTTGAAAACCGATATCTCCTGTTGGGCATTTACACGGTTCTCTTCTTATTTCAGCGGTCGGATGTGTTGACTCCCGATCTGGGCCTTCAAAATGGTAACATGGCACAGTGTGTCGTGGAACCTATAGGAGATAACCCAGAATGAAGATCATCATCATTATGATGAAACTATGAAATTATGCAGAGTGAGGAAGTCGGTGCCTATGCACTGCGAAGAAGTCTTTGGACTTCATAAGGGAGATCGGCACACGGATTGAAGGCAAGGCCTTGGTTTCAGTGGTCGCCAAGGTCAGGGTCAAGGGCACGGTGCTCGACACCAAAACGTAAGTATTGGTTTTTGTTGACATGCATACTCCAGTCAGTTCTGCGGGGTTAGTCGTCTGCTTGCTTCTGTTTTGTTTAGTTTGTCAATGTTTCAATCTATTTGATCTGTACATATTTTGTAGATATGGGATATTCTCAGGAATTTGTATTATAACCATTGTGTGTAAGATGAACATGCATATTGTATCCATTAGTTGTACATTGATGAGGGCCTTTTTTATTTGTTTCAGCAGTTGGATGTGTAGTCTACTAGATGTCGACCCTCATTGAGGGAACCCAGCAACAGATGGAAGTTCAGCTCACGGATTGTTGGCAAGGCCTTGGTCTCAATGGTCGCCAAGGTCAGGATGAACTGTTAGGCGCACAGCAGAAACACGTAAGAATTGTTGCCACTCGATATTATTTGTTCTTCAGTTAGTATTGTAACAAGCAAATGTGTTAAAGTTGGATTTGTAAAATAAAAATTATTATTTAATTATTCAAAATCTGTTAGCAGAGAGTTATATTAAATGGTAAAAAGATAAGATGCTTTTAGATTCGATGTAAAAATCATTATTCATTAGTAAGGCATCAAGGTCGACATGTCGAATCCCTTCCGGCCGGGCTCCGGTAGGTTTTCCTACTGGGGTGGGGATTCAGCATTAGGCCTGCCAAGTTTTTTATTGTTAATTGATAAATTAAATAAAAGAAATAAGTAATGTATTTTTCAAAATCAGTTTTCAGAGTGTTATTTTAGATAGTAAAAGAATAGGATGCTTTTAGATTCAATGTATATCAGGAATTAGTAGAAAATTGTTAAAGCAGATTGTGTATTAATTCTGAAAGTTGGTTTTACATTTGACTTATCTGTTGGGCTTATACTAACCGCCTTCTGTTTTGTTTTGTTTATTCTTCCCTCATTATGGTGACATGGCACCCTGTGCCTTGGCATCATTATGAGATAATTCAGCATCACCACGAATGGATAGACCACTACAATGCCTTGGTTTCAATGGTCACCAAGGTCAGGATGAACTGTTAGGCGCACAGCAGAAACACGTAAGAATAGTTGCCAATCGATATTATTTGTTCTTCAGTTAGTATTGTAACAAGCAAATGTGTTAAAGTTGGATTTGTAAAATAAAAATCATTATTCAGTTATTCAAAATCTGTTAGCAGAGAGTTATATTAAATGGTAAAAAGATAGGATGCTTTTAGATTCAATGTATATCAGGAGTTAGTAGAAAATTGTGAAAAGCAGATTGTGTATTAATTCTAAAAGTTAGTTTTACATTTGACTTATCTGTTGGACCTATACTAACCGCCTTCTGTTTTGTTTTGTTTTGTTTATTCTTGCCTTGTTCTTCAGTGTGTATTGTACCTAGCCAGTGTATGAGAAGAAGATCTGTAAAATAGTAATTTCCTCCTCATGTCAGTAGAATTGTTGATCATGCGAACTTGTATAAAGCGATTTTAAGAGCATTAATTTGGCTTTTTTTTTTTTTTTTGAACACTCGTGCAAGTGGGATGATTATGTTATGTTCAGCAAAAATCATTGTTAAGGCATCAGGGTCGCAACATGTCGATAGCCTCCTGGGCGCCAGTAGGTCTTCCTACTGTGGTGGTGATTCAGCATCAGACCTGCCAAGTTTTCTTAGGGTTTATAGTTAATTGATTACTTACTGACATAGCATTTTCTTCCTGCAATAAAATACAGAATTGATCTGATTATGCAGATAAAGAAATGAAACAAAATTTGCGATTACTGCATAATGAATTATTCAAAATCAGTTTGCCGAGTGTTATTTTAGATGGTAAAAGGATAGGATACTTTTAGATTTAATGTATATCAGGAGTTAGTAGAAAATTGTGAAAAGTAGATTGTGTATTAATTCTAAAAGTTAGTTTTACATTTGACTTATCTGTTGGACTTATACTAACCGCCTTCTGTTTTGTTTTGTTTATTCTTCCCTCATTATGGTGACATGGCACCCTGTGCCGTGGCATCACTATGAGATAATTCAGCATCACCACAAAGGAGCTGCGAACACAATGGACGACACCTGAGAATGATAGAGCAGAAGATGGCTGGATGGTAATCTATGGATTGATGATCCTGAGAATAACTAGAGATGATGGTTAGATTGGAATTAGTGGATTTGATGGCTGTATGGTATGCTGTGCACACCAGTGTATGATATACGGTATGTTAGTTCAGTCTTACAGAAGTGTGTCTCACACTCAAATTACTTGAACATAGTAATATGATGATAATTAGTTCATTTCTTTGCTCACTTTCTGTTATTATTCAGACCTCCATGGTCGAGTTGTTATGATGTCTAAATAGTAATCACTAACCCCTCTGCTGGGAGTTAAAATCCTACCCAAGAACAAATTTCACATAGGCCAGTAATTCTTCCCAGGTGTATGTGGGGGTCTTCCTGCACTGCTGAAGCTTGAAGTCGCCAAATGACCCTGGCTGTTGGTGTGATGTTAGTATCTAGGAACTTTTTATATCTTTGCAGTAGTATTGAATTTGCTGTCACCTTCCTTTTTTAAGCAGTCTTTTACTTACTATATTAAATATATCATTGAATTATTAGCTTATTGTTGTATTGATTCCTTGTTTGATTTCAGGATATGTATGCTAATTGGATCTGAACTTTAATCAGTTGTGAGCGATCAATGGTTCTGCAGGAAGTTTAACCCACTGACTATGTACATGACTAGTCTAGTATCCAGGGCATTGTGACTTATATCTAAAAATGATATTTTGAGACAGAAATAGGTTATTGATGTTTCTCAAATGTTTTGCAAGGATGAGGACCCACATCTAGGTGGTAGTACTGTTGGGACAGTACGCTCGAGTGTCGTTAGCGGTGACAAAGGGTTACAGGGTTCCAGAGTTTTTATTTCCTATTCGAAATCCAGGTTTTTTCTCTGGTTTTACCTGGGCGATTCGGCCACCGTTTGCTAAACATTTGATTAGTATAAGACAGAAATAGATACTTATTGTAATTGTAAACAGTTTTACTGCACAAAGAACTATAGTATTCTTACAAAATTTCATGGAAATCACATTCAACATTGTAAAAACTTTATGTATGTATGTGTAGTTGTTGTTCCTCTGATAGAAGTGTCCCCTCGCAAAATGAGGATTGAATTTGTTTTTATTTTGAAAGTTTCATCAAGATGAGTGTGGACTTTGATAGGCATTCAGATTGTTGAATTGTAAAAATTGTATATTCATGTAGGTCCTTGTTGTACCTCTATGAGTCGAGTGTAATACCCTGTCTATTTATTTACATGTACTTAGTTTGTATTATAGTATGTTTTAATTTGTCATTGTATTCAAAATTTCAAACATGTGTTTAAATTTATGTTTAAATTTATGTTGTATACTTATTTTACTATCTATTATTTTGTTATATAAGTTTCTTTGCTTGCATTTGTTTAATTAAAATCTTACTTATAAAGCTCTGACATATTGTTACTTATATTTTCAAAGAACTATCCTGAAGAAACAATAATTTCTAGTTAATATATAAGCTGTGTCCAAAGGCGCTAACACAAAGAAAGAACATTAGTTTATAATATAGAGCAGTTAAGGGGACAATAAGAATGCTGTGAGATCATGGAGTAGTTCATAGTTGATACACAAATTCCAAGAACACAGAATAAATATGCAAAACTACCAAAGCTGACTTTTAAAGTTTTGCTTAAATAAATAGATACAACAATGGTACAAAATAGTCTAAAAATAAAAAAATGCAAGGTTTATAAATCAGAAGTAGACCTGTTATTAAAGATCTTGAGACAAGCCAATCCTGAACCCCCAAAGTTATAAAACTTGAGATTGGTCTCTGATCTCAAATCCGGTCTTAATGTTTCAAATGTACTGTGATACAAATTACAAACTTTGAAGACAGACTTACATATAGTATAGTGCTGATACAACTTGCCTGATTATAAGGACAACCAAATTTTATTTAATTCCAACAATGACATCAACTTTACCTTGAAATCTTTATTCATAGTAAGAAATACTCATTATGCTCATTAACCTCTTTATAACAACAGAATATTGCTTCTCACAAAGGGTGTTGCTGTGGAGAGGTTGCACTGTAATATCTATGTACTAAAACGCATATGAAAACCTAGGAAATACGGGTTTAATGTGATTGAGAACACTCGTACAAGTTGTAAAGAATGAAGGAAGATAGAATATCGCTAACTGACAATAAGAAAGAGACTATCAGATCAGACATCATGTGATTCTTTCGTCCTCTGTCATCACGACCTGGAACAAAAATTGAAGGATCCATGTACTGCAAAGTAATTGATGTCGTTGATATTAGCTCTGTACCTTCAGT
Organism: Lutraria rhynchaena; assembly: GCA_008271625.1. Taxonomy (NCBI): domain Eukaryota; kingdom Metazoa; phylum Mollusca; class Bivalvia; order Venerida; family Mactridae; genus Lutraria; species Lutraria rhynchaena. The sequence goes on from VIBL01000071.1 coordinate 1,545,125, forward strand.
GTGACTGACAATTATAAAAATTACATGTACCCCGTAAACTTGCTGGCCATTCTTTAGACATTTGGCACAGTGTTTGTGGTAAAAAGTTAATGACTGTATGATAACAAATGTACTTTTGGAGAAAAGAAAATGTGATTCTAAAGGATTTTTTAAACTATTTTCTTGACTTTGACGGAGGCGTATGTGATTGATGATGATCGATAACTCTCGGTAGAGATTGTAATAATGCATAAATCGTGTATGCAATGGCAATTAATTATTTCTGTTAGTTGTTATACTAAAGTCTATATACAGTAGTTCCTTTAAAATTTTGTTCTATTAACTGTCTTGTTTTTTACGTTTATATATTTATAGCACGATATTAAAATAATTATTGTGATCTCATATATGTAAGGATTACATTATTATAAATGTCATAACATGGATATTCTCTTAGTTCTGCTCTGTTTGCCATCTCGGATACAAAGTCACCCTGATAATTTGGTAGTGAAAATGAAAAAATACACCAACTTCTCTATTTATTTTTTACATACAATGAAAATATTATTAATTTTTACATTCATATAAGAATTAGATAAAACTTTGGTCGGACAAAATAATGCTTTTAAATAACATTTCACTTTTTCTTTAAATTACGGAAAATTTCCGCATTTTCCGTGTTTTTCCGCGGATAACTGTCAGTTAGCAGTGACCCACTGGTTCTCATAAACTGATACCTGTTGATTCTGGTGCGCTGCAACAGCTGGGGACCAGTTTATGGGTCAGACACACACAAAAAATGGCTGCGCCCAGGTGGTAAGAATTTTTTAATTGAAATGTAAGAAAAAACAACACCATTCTTGTGATTTGGTGAAAGATGCTACAGAAATGGAAGCAAATATGTATATAGTTTAATTAGCATCGTCCAATTTTATGTGACGACCTTTGATAACCGAATATTTTTTGACTCCATAAGTGTCTATATTTCGGAAGTGTGATGCGTTCGGATATTGAATAGTGCATTTGATAGCAGCATTGTTAATTTTTACCACAATTGACAAGTATATGAAAGTTATTACATATCATAGATTAAAAGAATTGTAATTAGATAAAAACACAGCATAGAAACGGTGTAGAATTGATAAATATTGACAACTAATTGGTTTTAGAAATTACTGAGTTTACAGGTTATCTATGAATTTACACAATATTTCCAGTGGCAAGGTCGATTTCACCATGGCACGGCTAGTATTGACTATATTGAGATTCTTGAAATGAGAGCTTGTGAAAAAAATCTGTGAGTTGCGCAGAGCAACAGATAAGCTTTCTCAGTGAATTGAGTATTACTCCATCATTTCATTTTGAATTGGGTGTTTGCTAAATGTAAATGGGTTAACTGATACCTGTTAGTCTATGATTTTTATATCAATTGAGAATTCATGCTCTTACTTATCAAATCTAAACTGTTCACATTTGTTTGTTTTTGAACCACATCGCTACAATGTTTGTCCGAGACTATGAGGAACGACTGACAGACGAAAATGACTATATGCATGTATATTCATGAAAATTGATTTCGATACGCATCATAAATATTTTAATCGGGTATTTTGCTTTTGTAATTGCTTTTTGATACACATCTAAAATAGCTTCGATTGCGTATTTTGTAAATTCAATTGAGTAAATACGCAAATACGCTGCTTATCTGTTGCTCTGGAGTTGCGGAAAATTTTTATTGTCATTATTCAGAGTATAGCGCTTGAATTGCACATGCTAGTAATGGAAATGCAAAGAATTCAGAGGATTGAAAGATGTGGCCATGCAACGTTTACATTTAACTTTATTAGCATTCTAGAAATGACAGTCTGCAAGAAGATTTCCTTGTGCCTACACTTTTTGACCAATCTTTATCTTTTACTTTCTCTTTAATCGTAGATAGTACAGCATTGGAACTTGACAGACAAGTAATTGGCAAGGTGGAAAGTCTGTGGTGCGGATGGATTTGGTATGGTATGGTTGCTTTTGGTTTTATTAAGATTCTAGAAATGACTGTTTGCTGCAGAATTTCACCGCATCAGCATTTTGCGACAAATGTTTGTTTCTTATTTATTCCTTAAGCGTTGATTACTGAGGTTTTACTGTATACACTATTAACTCTATCTAATGTAATTATGTAGTAGTGATAGGCTGGCAATTAGAGATGATCAAATAATTTTTAACTAGACATTCACAGTAGCAACTGTCCACTTCATCTTACACCGACAAATTAATGTCAGAGAAGTCAAATGATTTTTGTGTTATCCATATATTTTCAAACTCAATTTTGCTATTTATACTCATTGGAAAATACTGTTAATATACTAAATGAGTTTCACACTGAGTGAATGAGTTTATATTCCCTGTAATCTGGGGACACGGGGTCTTTTTATTTACAAATATAAATCTGGGGACACTGGGTACCAGTGTTGTTATTTACAAATATAAATCTGGGGACACTGGGTACCAGTGTAGGCATCATTGAACAGGCATCAGTTCTCTATAAAATTGCCTCTCTCTATCCAGAATTACTGCTTTTACCTTGGTTGGAAATAGCTGCAAATATTGTGGAGATTTCGCTCGATATTTGGTTTTCAGTGGTTTATGTGAACCAATATCTCAAAGCATGTGCACTGTCAGCTTTACAAACTTTTTGTATCTTTTTTGTTCACCATTTAATTGGATTAGAATTATTGTGAGAATTTCTCAAATGTTATGATTTAATTCATAGTGTTTTAAGTGGTATCAAAAGATCATTTTAAATGGAATATTTTTGTGTTGTTCCAATTTAGTGACATTATACTTGACATAGTATTCAGTTTGAGTGTAATTAAAACAGATATTATTCTGTGTTTGTATTTTGTATTTTTTTTCTCATGAATTATATAACAGCTAATTTATATCATCTGGTTAGATTTGTTTAGTGTGTAAATCATTGAAATTATTCCCCTTTTATGTCATCAAAACTGAATCATTCCAGAGACTCTATTTTTTCATCAGTAGTTTATTAGTCAGTATATTTTTACCATTTTTGATGTCATTTTGTACTGAAGTATCAATGTTGTTTTTACTGATGAAAATTATAGATACTTTGTGTGTCATGTTTGTATCAGAAATGTTCCTTTTGCTGTTAAATCGTTGAAGAAATTTGCATCAGTACACTCCCTGTATGTTCATTTTATGTAAATGTAGAGCACATTCATTGTCTGACCAAATAATTGTGCACAACCCTTATATCATTGCTTACTCAATTTGTCATATAGATGTTGTTTAATTTGGTACCACAACACCATATTTTCAAGTTGGTGAAATTTCTGTGCTGTTGTAAACAATTCTGATTGGTTGTCTTATCCAGGTCCAAGGTTATGAAATTCGAGATCAGTCTCAAGTTTCAAATCTCAATTCTATTCTTAACCTTCATCTGAAAAATTATGAGATAAATTTGTTTGTTTTTAAACAAATATTTTTATCAATTGATTATTTCACAAAATTCTATTCAAATAGTGACATAATCATATTATATTATTGTTTATTAACTTGAGAACACTGAAAACACTACAGTGAGATTTGAGCTGGGAGATCGATCTCAAGTTTCATGGTGTTAGACTACTTTCCAGGCACTTGAGTTTTTTATCTTTCTTAAATAGCAGTATTTTAAGCGCATAACTGATAACATTCACCAGCTATTTTGAAATGTATTCTTGTAGTTTTTTTATTAAGTGTATTTCCACACTTTTCTGAGGTGTAAATCTGCGGTTTTGCAGTTTTGTTGTTAGTATTGAATTTAATTCTTTTTGGGATATTCAACAAATTGACCGCAACTTTTTGAAAAGTATGACTGCGGATATACAGGTCTCTTATTTTCTTGTATCAAATGATGTTGAACCTAGTTAACTTAAAATTCTTGTTTCTTTTTGGTTCGTGTAGTTTCTTTATAAATAGGAATTTCTTACTTTCCTTTCTTTATATTAATGGTTAAAGTATTTTTTTGGAGTGTCTATAGTGTTTAATTTTTATTCATGGAATGTTTTTTATATACTTCATGAAAGAAGTTGAAAAAGAAGGGACCACTTTGATTCTTATTTTAAGGGTCATTTTAAGGGTCCCAATACTTTAGAATAATTTTTTTCGTACAACAAAAAAAATCATTGAAATATTCAGGTCTTAAATCGGATTTGTTAAATATAATTTATTGTGTAATTTTATACACCAAGAACAGACACCTGAAAAGTCTTTATTGGGAGTTTTAGTTAGGCATATACTTAATTGTACAATGTTTCGTTCATAAAGAGTTATCACTTAATTTTCACTGTATGATAGGAACATTTGCATTTTATCCAAGTGGCAGATGAACGTTTCAACTATTTTACTTCACTTTGAAATGATCAATTTTGATTGAAGAAAAAAACAGAGCAAATTTTTTTAGTGTCTTTAAATAGATAATGAAAAATTGTTCATCTCATTCTGTATTAAGTTTCTGTCTTTATTGTTGAATGTTTCTTCATGCTACAGCAGCTGATTATTAGCATGTAGAATATTTGTTACTTGTGTACCACAGTGTATATAGATACTGACATCAGAATGTTTACCCATTTGTTGTTAAATGATCAATCTATGCACTTTTATGATAAAACATGTTAGATATTGAAAAATACCCTCATATATGTGCTTGTAACAGTCCTTTATGTGCGTTCAATGATACATTGCTGATATGGTTTCTATTTAAACACTTTTAGTACTAAGTGTATCCTAATAAACATCCCCTGGTAAGGTACATTTTAATTCTAATAAACGTCCCTGGTAGGGTACATTTTAATTCTAATAAACGTCCCCCGGTAGGGTACATTTTAATTCTAATAAACGTCCCCTAGTAGGGTACATTTTAATTCTAATAAACATCCCCTGGTAGGGTACATTTTAATTCTAATACACGTCCCTGGTAGGGTACATTTTAATTCTAATAAACATCCCCTGGTAGGGTACATTTTAATTCTGTTATTTTCATTTTGACAAGTTTACTTTTCAAGGCTGTTGGATACAAATTTGTAGGATTGTGTGAGTATTTTTCTTGAACAACAACTTTTCATTTTTATTAGATTACTTGTATGTGTTGTTTTCTGGGTTAATGATTCACAAGTAATGATTATTGCTATGATATATGAGACTTACTTTTGGTTTGTGTTCAAATAATGTGTAGTAAGATTTAAAATACAGCAAATGTTTTTTTAATTACCATGACACAACACATCAATGTTTGAAAGAATGTTCCTTGTTCATGTGGATCACAACCACCTCATTGGAATAGTCTCCCATACCAGGTCAAATCCTGTCCCAGCCTAAATATCTTCAAGGAAAGGCTGGAGACAGCTCCTTTCTAGCTCCATATGTTTTTTTTTAATCTTAACCTTGCACTCTTTAATCTGTTAACGTTTATCTTTTAATTGAGCACTTAATTCTTTTTAACGCAGTTTTCCTGACAAGCGCCTCCCAGTTCTACTTCCACTTCTTCGGGTATACGCTCAAAAATCAATTTCTGATTACACTGAGAGGCTAGGGACAGTGTTAAAAGTGCTATTTTACAATACATGTGGTTGTTGTTAATACATGTTTCATGCTAAAAGATAAAAAATACTATCTACATGATAATACAAGATAAAAACAGGATGACGCCTAGAACATGTGTGCTTGTAGGCCTGATGTGAAGGATGACAGTTTCTCACAGGTCCTAAGATTAGTTGGTAGAGCATTCCGATGTCTGATAGTTCTTGGAAAATATGAGTAAGAATGGTAGTTGGTACTAGAGTATGGAGGAACAAAATTATATGGTTTTCTAATAGATGGAGTTAAATGATTGTGATCGACCATAACAAGTTGATTTGAAATTTTGAAGAGCATCATCAGTGATGAATAAATGCATCTTTGTTCGAGTGTTTGCCATTTTAGTTTTTCAAGCATGGTTGTTACGCTGCTATAGTGAGAATAATCATTCAAAACATATCTAGCAGCAGCTCTTTGTACTTTTTCAATTTCATAAATAAGACTTTCTTGCCAAGGATGCCAGATGGTATTGCAATATTCTAATTGAGGTCTTACATATGTTTTGTATGCTGTTTCTTTAATATTACGATTATGAGTTTGAATTTTAGGGTGTTATTTGCTTTAGCAGATGTATTTGCTATGTGCCTCTTCCAGGTGAAGTCATCACTGATATTGACGCCCAGATATTGGAATGTTTAGCAGATTTCAATTCTAAGTTATATAATTTGAAAGGAAATAATTTGGTCTCATCATTTTTTGTTATTCGCATTACTTCGCATTTATCTGGATTTAACTCCATGGGCCAGTCTCTTTCCCATTTTTCTAATTTTTCGAGATCTTTTTGTAAATTCTCTGAGTCAGACGTTGAATTGATGGTTAGATAAATGATCGTATCATCAGCGAATAATCTTATTCTACATTTGACATTAAAGAGACATGGGCCTAGCACTGAGCCCTTAGGGACACCTGACATGACTGGTAGTGTGGATGATTGCAAACCTTCTACAACAACACATTGGGTTCTATTACTGAGGAAAGAGCTGATCCATTGTGTTGCAGATTTACTAATACCAAGTTTCATTAATTTATATATCAATAATTTATGATCCACTTTGTTGAATGCCTTTGAAAAATCCATTAGGTCTGTTTGTTTACCTTTTTCTAAATTGTCAAAAATTTCTTGAGAAATGATTACAACTGCGTTTCGCAACTATGTTTTATATATGTTTTATATATGTTTTATATATGTTTTATGTATGTTTTATGTATGTTTTATATATGTTTTATGTATGTTTTATGTATGTTTTATATGTTTTATATATGTTTTATATATGTTTTATGTATGTTTTATATATGTTTTATGTATGTTCTATATATGTTGTATATATGTTTTATATATGTTTTATATATGTTTTATGTATGTTTTATATATGTTTTATGTATGTTCTATATATGTTGTATATATGTTTTATATATGTTCTATATATGTTGTATATATGTTTTATATATGTTTTATATATGTTTTATGTATGTTTTATGTATGTTTTATATATGTTTTATATATGTTTTATATATGTTTTAACTATGTTTTAGTGAAAACCATGCTGGAAAGGGGTTAAGAGATTGTTATTGTCTAAGTGGTTCATGATGTTAGATACCATAACATGTTCCATAAGTTTTGAGCAAATACATGTCAAAGAAATAGGCCGGTAGTTACTAGCTTTACATTTTGGACTTTTTTTATAGGCAGGAGCTATTGTAGCAGTTCTCCAATCACTTGGACAGATACCAGTATGCAAGGAAGATCTAAATATTAAAATTAAGAATGATGCCATTTCTTTTGACATTTCTTAAAGCAATTTTGGGGAAATCTGATCTGGACCTGAAGCCTTACTTGGGTTTAAATTCTGTAACATCTTCAGAACACCATCATGGGTAATTTCTATGTCAGGCATTTGATTTTCTGATGTGAGTTTTCCAGAGTTAAACAAGTTTATTTCACAGAGATGTTTTAGATAACAAGGCTTAGGTTTAGAAAATACTGATTCAAAATGTTTATTTAAAATATTTGCTTTGTCTACAGGTTTTGTAAAGACTTTGCCATCAGATTTTAGGGGAGCTACACCCTGATTGTCAGTTTTCTTATGCTTAACAAATGAGTACATCTTTTTATTTTTGCAATTATTTTCAGAGTCATGAGAAAAGATAACTGATTCTAAGTATTCCCAATACGCTTTAGGAATTTCTTCCTGAACAGTTGATTTTAAAATTGTGAATTTTTGCTTCATTATACTGTGATTTTTACTATCTATGGATCTCTTATACTTTGTATAATATTTGTTGTGTTTAGTTATCCACTTTGACATTCTTTTTTGTAATCCAAAGCAGATCACTCCTAGCTTTTGACATTTTAGAAGGAATGTATTTATCTGATAGTTCATTTAGTTTATCTTTGAACGCATTCCACATGCCATCTGTATCATTAAATGGAAATTTAACAAATACATGATAGTAATCAGAAAGGTCCTATTTGAAATCCCAATTAGCCTTCTTGTACAATTGGAATTTTCCTTTTGGCTGGAGTGGTCTGTAGTAACACGTTCATTTTTGAAGATTTTGGTGGATTTAGTATATTTGATTTTCTGGGATTTTAAGTGGTATCTTCTGTATGCATTTGCGTTCTTCATGTTTAGACTTATTTTTCTTGTAACTGTTTGTTTTTGGTGGTTTATTACTAGATTTACTGTGACTTCTACCAGTTGAGGACTTATTCTTCGGGGTAGATGTAAATCTTGGTTTCATTTTAGGTGATGACCTGTCAGAAATACCTTTTTTGGATGGGGTATGCTCTGAATCTTCTGAGGGGCTAATATCAAGAACAGAAAAGCTATTTGTATCTGATAGACACTCCCACAAGGGACAAAGAACAGTGTTAATTATTATCTATGCATATTATGTAAATTAAAAGGTAAATCCTTAATTATATTAAAATAACACATGAATTTATTCACTCGTAAACATTCTATGTTAAACTTTCCAAAAACAGAAATGTTTTATGTATAAAAACAAAATAGGAAGATCAGACTAATACAAAGTTAATTTTGAAAAAAAAAAACAATATAAACCAACCAGTGTTACAAATTAAAGGTAAATTCTGCAAATTTATTACTTACAATCATCCTGTAATGTTTGGTCCATAATTTTGGCAACATCTAATGTATCATTATAGACATTGCTTACAAAGAAAACTAGAATATATATATCTATTATCTGTATAATATTACTAATACTCAGAGTAATCATATTCATAATCAGTTATTTGATTAACAATTTGGTTATTCAATAGTGAAATATTGGTGTAACATGTAATCATTTGCACTATAGCTTTTGTCTGTTCCTCAGATAGTTCGACTACTCTTGAATCATTATATTCACTGTCTGACTCAATGATAATATATGTATCACTAGTCTGATAAGAGTCATCATCTGCATCACTTATGTCTTCAAAAGTATCTAAATATGAAAACTCTTTCTCTTTTAATTCTCCTGACAATTTAACAGTTCCCAAATTCTCATGATAGCCAACGTCACAATCACAAAAAGGATCTATAATATCAACTACTGATTTAGTCGCATCATGAATATGTTCTTTCTGTATTTGATGTATCATTATCTACTCCATCCTCACTCTTCAATAAATTGTCCATATTAACATCCACTGATTCATCAACGTCATCACCATCATTAAATATGTGTCTTTCATAAATTGAATCAGAACTATTTACAACACTAGAACCACATAAAATATCTACAACACTTTCAACTGGTTCATCACCACCACAAATATAATCCACATATGGTGTATTAGAATTATTTGTAACATCAGTACCACATAGAAAATCCAATAATTCTTCGACTGGTTCATTTTCACCACAATTATAATCTACATATGGTGTATTAGAATTATTTGTAACATCAGTACCACATAGAAAATCCACTAAATCTTCGACTGGTTCATTTTCACCACAATTATAATCTACATATGGTGTATTAGAATTATTTGTAACATCAGTACCACATAAAAAATCCACTAAATCTTCGACTGGTTCATTTTCACAACAATTATTGATGTTACTTATATCGTCTAGTTCTGCCAATAATTCAAAACACTCTTCTTCACTTGATCTGTTTTCATAATAATTATCATTTGAGCAAACTTTGTTTGTACAATTTGTTTCAGAATTTAGAGCTAAACATCTTGATTTCACTTGATCATATTTATGTGTTAATCTAAGGTGTCTACTGAGGTAACTTTGCCTGATAAATTTACTTGTACACCGTTCTGCATGACATGTCCAGTATTTGATATTTTTGCTATGTTTTTCATTAATGTGTCTTGATAAATTCCTTTTGTGGGAATACCTCAGACCACAAGTATCACACTCATAGATTGGCATAATTCTTACTATAATTTTAAAACACTTCTCTCGCAGTTAACTAACATATTTCAATATTTTTCAAAGACCTTTCAAACTCAAAAGCAAGTTTTTCATGCATGGAAATAGTGACCTGATAGTTTTGCTCCTCATCATGAGAATCCTAATATTTAAGTTGAACAGGTTGTTTAAACAATTTTGGAGAATAGTCTTATGGATTATAGTCTTGCACATGAAAATTGAAAACTTTCAGTGAAATTTAAGTTAGTTGAATACACTCTTGTGAGATCCAAACAAATGTATTATACTTATATGCTCCTCAATAAGAATAATGGTCACTTATACAGTTCATTTATGAATTTAAAGTTTAAAACTGCTATTTTGTCAACACAAGTTGTCTAATCTTTTGTTTCGCCGTTTCCGCTGTTACACGAGTTGGTTGTTGTATATTTTCATTTAACGCTCTGTACCATGTATCAAATTATTATTTCCTTTGTCTTGCAGTCCATTATTGACCGAACATTCAAGGGGATAAAGCAAATTGATTGGTCTATTTTTATTCTCCGGAAGGCATTATAACTTTTGCTGCTCTCACTGTTCCATCGTGGCTATCTATTAGTTCAATTATTTTTCCCATTTCCACGTGGTAAATCGTTTTCTACTATAACAGTTTCACCCGTATGAACTTGAAATGAACTTGATATGATTTTATTCTCCCTGTTTTCAAAAAGCATTGCATTCTTTCCCTAAGATTTGCTAAATATTCTTCTTTCCATATTTTCCAAAACTCATTTAAATGTTTTTGACCTTTTTTCCACATATTCATTAATCATGCCCTAGAACTTTCATATGGGTGATAGTCACTATCATTTTCATCATGCTCTGTCACTGGTATTCCGTTATTTAGGTTTAGACTTAGGAAATGATTTGGAGTGATTGTTATTGTTGAATTAACATCATCATCTAAATAAACCAGTGGTCTAGAATTTACTACAGCTTCAGCTTCTTTTAATAGTGTTTGCAATTGTATTAGTGTCAGCAATTTTTCTGCCTATTGATTTACGTAACAATCGTTTTACCAGTCCAACCAGTCTCTCATAAAAACCCCCAATCCATGGTGCTAATTCTATAATATAGAATTCCATTCTATTCCTGAGTTAGATACATATGAAGTTATATCTTTACAGTTCAAAATGGTGTCCCAAACAGTTTTGAGAATTTTACTTGCAGCTTTGAACTGCGTAGCATTATCGCTTAAAATTTCCACCGGAACACCCCTTTGTGATACAAATCTTCTAAATCCAAGTAAAAATTCTTCTGATGTTGCATGTTGTTGTTGAGTAGTGTGGAGATGCAGCAAGTGAATTGTTTTACAATCATTCATGAATTGCATGCACTACAGTGTGCTGATGAGCTAGAGCTTGTGCTGACATTCTTGTCTTTGGTGTAGAGTCAGAAACACAATTATGTCCACTGTAAACAGGTAGATGCTGTTTCTAGACTTATGCACTAATATTTTTTGTGAAACATTATTACTGATGGGTAGAAATTTTGTTTTGACAGCTAGCAAGAGGAGACTGTTAATTAGAAAGTACAAATTGCACACAACTTTAAACTGAGTGATTCTTAATAAAGATTGCTATCATTTTGGGGTTGAATAATGGTTGCATTCTGAAAACAGTTTGTAATAGTTAAATGAATTATTGTGTCATAACCACAATGTAGAGATTGTTGTTGAGAACTGATGCATATTTCTGTATTATACAGTTACAGTATAACTTCATTATCTCGAGGAGTCATCAGAACAGACTAAATGCTTGAGATAAACGTGGTTAATGTTTGAAAATTATGCACAACTAAGGATAAAAATTGACTGGACTTTAAACGCTCCTCAAGATAAGTTGGGTGCTTGTGGTAGTGATGCTAGTAATAACAAAGTTTATTGTAGTAGACATTGCATTTTGATATAAGAGAAATGTTTGAGTAATTTGTTGTATCCTTTATCATGTGATTAACTTATTACTCACTAAATCAAATTACCTTTTTAACCAGATATAATATTTTTAATACCTGACATTTGTGTAATACCTGAACCTAGTGACTGTTTGTAAGTGTTGTGTAATCTACTTGTGTTGTAATTATTTTTCTTGTATAAATATTGTGAGTTCTTAATTTCTGTAAACAGTACAGTTGAACCTCTTTAATCTGAACCTTTTCAACCCGAAATCCTCTCTTAACTGAACATGATAGATGGTCCTGATTTTTACTGTATATTTAGTGCTATAAAACTTCTGGAATCCTGAACCTTCACATGTATTCCGGAGACCTAACTAATCCAAACATTTTTGTCTGTCTGAGCAAGTTTGGATTAGAAAGTTTCTACTGTACACATTGTATTTATTTATTTAGTTGATAAATGTATCTATTGTATGCTATAACAAATAAATGATATGAATATAGAAGCATTCTATCTCATGTTTTATATGGTAAACTCTTAGAATATCTGGTCAATAGTTTCTTGTATATGCTCATAAACACATGTTCAGTCCGCCAGAATATCATCAATGTACATACTTATAAGGGTCTACAAAATATTGTCATAAAAGTTGTCCTTTGTTATTAAGCATAAAAAATTGTTTGTTTCTTGTTACCTGACCTACCCTGACCTGCCCCTGTGACCCTAGACCTTTTCATCGGCTCGAGGAACTGTACATCCATTGTCTCACTTTTTACCTGTCTGTACAGGAATAATCTCAACAGGGACTTTCAAGAATAAAAAGACACTGGACGTAAGTACCCTGTCATTAATGAGCATGTAACCAGAGACAAACAATTTTTATATGCCTTATATCCTATATATTCTCATAATTGTTGAAAAATGGTGAAAAATGTTCAAGTTTCACAAAATTCTTCACTCCCTCTGTTTTTCCTCTCATATATATACATGCAAATGAGGGAACTCATAAGAAAAAATACATAAGGAGGTAATAATGTATGGACCAATAGTGCTGAAATAAGATTTTTAGGTCAGCCTTTGTTCTGTTTGTTTACTTTTTTCACACAAGAACTTTGTGAAACATGAAAATCTCATGTCTGTGTTCACCCACTATGTGGTTATTCGGGACATAATCAATGTAGACTTCATGGGAGAGTTATCACACAAGTATATGACTGTTACATTTCTTCATTTTCCCTTGATTTTTTCATAAATGTTTTTCAGACATACATTATCATTTACACTTGGTAAATGAATTTAGAAATAATGAAAAAAAGACATGGATGACTTTTATGATTTTATTTTACAACTCTCCAATAACACAATCATAACATTAGCACATGTGAGATTTCAACAAAACATCAAAAAACATTAAACAAATATTCTTATTAAAAACTACATGTAAATGTTTTTCAGACATACATTATCATCTACACTGGGCTAATGGACTTGAGATAAAATGAAAAAAAAAACATTGCTGACATTAATGATTTTATTTTACAACCCTCCAATAACACAATCATAACATCCATATTATCACATCAGAGATTTTTAAAAAAAAGCATCAAATATCAATAAACAAATAGTCTTATTAAAAACTACATGTTAATGTTTTATCAACTAAAATTACAATTATTGATATTAAAATGTAAGAAATACTGTAAAGAAAAAATCTTACACATACTAATTATACACTCTATCAGAAGGGGTGAATTTAACAAGCATAGTTTCAAGTTATGAACCTGCAAACTTCAGCTACCTTGCAACATAAACAACCAGCTACAGCAACTTGTAAATATAAGCTACATGCAACTACAACAGTCTACATACTTCAGCTACTCAAAAATGGTACCATGCATACCTCACTGCAAAAATCACCTCTCACAGAAACTAGCAAATCTCTGCTACCTTTCAACTACAGTAGCTTGCACCAACTTGAAAATCTCAGCTACTAAATCTCAACTACAGTAGCCTGTATACCTCAGCCACCTCTTAACTACAGTAGCGCACAAACCTCAGCCAAAACCCAATAACAACAATCTCTCATCTACATTAAACTTCAAATATCAGCAACCTCTCAACAACAGAAGCCTGCATACCACAACTAATTCTCAATAACAATCACCTCCTATCTATAGTAACCTGTACACCTCTGCTAATTACCAATAGCAATCACCTTTCAACCTTGGCATCATGTATACCTCAGTTGCTTACCAGCAACAATCACTTATCATCTACAGCCGCTGCGACAACAAGCACCTTTCATCTATTGTAACTTGCAACCTCAGCAATAACATATTAATAACCTGCAAATCTCAGCTTCCTTCCAATTACAGCCCATTCTTAAGTACCATAGCCAGCAAATCTCAGTTACCTTTAAAAAAACCTCTCACCCATGACAACTTGCAAACCTCAGCTGTCTGTCACAACAGCCATCTTTCAAATACAGTCAACCTTGTGAACAAAGGACACCCTTTGGAAAGACCAAATGTGACCTTTATTGACAGATAGCCCTTATTTGGAAGTCAGTTTGTCCTAAATAATCACTGACTGTTTTTCAAAGAATGGCCTTTATTTACAGGTTGGTCTTTATTTGAAGGTGGCTGCAAACACAGGTTTGACTGCGCAGTAACCTACAAACTAAGATATTGTTTTCAACAGTTGGCTGCTAAAGATGACTAGCACAATATTCATAATATTGTAATATTGTTTAAACATTGCTAAAAAGTTTGAAAAAGTAAATGTACCAGTAGATCTGAATATGACAAAAATACAATACCACAAAATATCTGAACATGATATCAGAATATAACAAACATACAATATCGCACAAAAACTTCACATGTAAATCTGAGTATAACAAATATACAAATAAGTGTGAGGTTGGGCCCTTAAAACTAGTTTAATGGCCAGTAGCTTTACAACAGACTGTTCTAAGCTGTACCCTCCTGGAGATTGTATTTTGTCCTCCATTTTTGTATGGTTCAGTGTGATAGATTGAATTTAGGTTGGGGGAGGGTAGTGCTTTTGGAGAAGATAAATAGAACAAATGTATAAAGTCACATAAAAAATTTGCATGAATATTATAATGGAAAAATGTACAAAATCACATCATCTCATGTGAATATTGGAAAATAACAGTGAACAATATCATACAATAACTTCACATAACTATTAGAACAGAACGAATGTATAAAGCATAGGCACTTGATTTCCATGATTTACATGTATATACCTGAACAGACCTATTTTTTTAATCTAAACTCATCAAACAACACAATTCTGCCAAGAAAAAAAATGTCATTTTGCTATTATGCATATCAGAAAAACTAAAAGGTAAGTCACTAGCCATTTTTAGATAGATAGAAGTGACGGTATCCAGCATTCCCTCTGAAACGCGCATGCTTTTTGGGAACCTTGCTCTTGCTGTAGCGCCAAGTTGTAAAGCGAGGTTCCCGTACAGCAATTCTATTTTAAAACAAAGGGTCAAAATATTTACAAAATACATGAGACAAACTGCAAACACAACTTATGATTTTAAATTGGTATTTTTAAGATTATCTGCTGTTATTACAGAAAAAATACAATGCAAAAAGCGCAACAAATGCCTAAAAATTTTACCAAGAATCTCTTCAATTATATCAACAAACTAATAAAAACAGTAAGTTTCTATGTCACTATTTGTCCAAATCAGCTCTTTCTAACCATTTTAATAACTTATATCACACTTCAGGAATATGTCAATAGTCAAGGATAAACACTTGATAAATAAAGCCTTCTCCAAGGTTTCAAATTTTGAGTCTAGTGTCAATGTAGCAGATCTGCCAGGAAATCAGAATGTTTTTCCTTTTCCTGCAACGGTTAAAAAGTTCATCAATGGTGAATACTTAGATACAGAAGGATCTGACTGGTTTTGATCCAACTTTTTGTTTAGACAATTTTCAGCTCACACAGATCTGTGACTGTGAATGCTTCAGCTCTTAAGGATATGTCACCACCACTGAAATTTACAAAAGTTTTCAAATAAATTTTTACTGTAGGACTGGTAGTACAGTTGGTACATTTATTATAACTTGTTTGTGAATAGCGGTACCTACTAATTTTAATTATTTGTTCAATTTTATCCTGTTGTATATCCCAATGATGAAGGTGTAAATTTAAGTTTAAGTATGATGTTTAATACAGTAGCACCCCACAAATAGGACCTCCATTGGTACTTTTGTGCCCCCATAACCAGGGTGGTCCTTAATTCTGTTCACTTGAGATTATCTTACATTAAATGTCTTCACGGGTTCTCATTGACTAACATCTGCTCTTATTGATTAGCTTTATTTTGTCTTTTAAACCAGATGACCCATGTTCATACCTGTCCAAAACATCATGAAAACAAACATTTTAACACAGTTTAACAAAGATCCAATCAAACCTGTGGCCCCTAGAGGGTTAACAAGGTTTTTCTATGATTTGACCTGGTGACTTAGTTTTTGACCCAAGATGACCCATGTTCAAACTTAACTAAGTTATCGTTTGAACAAGCATTTTGACAAGGTTTAGTGAATCTCCAATCAAAACTGTGACCCCTAGAGGGTTTACAAGGTTTTCCAATGATTTGACCTGGTGACCTAGTTTTTGACCCCAGATGATCCATGTTCAAGCTAGTCCAAGATATCATTGAGACAAACATTCTGACCATGTCTGTTGAAGATCTGCTCAAAAGTGTGACCACTAGAGTGTTTACAACAACCAGGTGTGGACACCAAACGCCAGAGTAGACTGACTGGTAACTATAGCTCACTGAGTGCTATGTGCTCAGATGAGCTAAATAGCAGTTAAACAGTAAATGTGTGGTTATTCAAACACCTTCTGGACCTTTTTGATCATTTAAAGAGCTTAACATAGCCTAAGATACCTTTCTGGATCATGGGATAATCCAATCATGACATTACATGTTAACAACCTTAATACATGTATTGACATTATCACTGTCATGTTAACACATCTACATATATCTACATAATGTTGTTAGCTGCCTTTTTTTTCTTTTTTGTTCTTTTCATCGTCACTTTTTGATACCTTTCCTCAATACTTTCAAAGCAAAAGGGCCATATATTAACTTCAAATAAATGCCAACATGACATTTTCGTCTTTACTCATTATTAATATTTTTTGACAATGCCATCATAACAAAGAACATTTATAACATTTGGTACTCTGAAAAGTGTCCTGAGAATCAATTAGCCCGGTGGTCTCTTTATCAAACAAAAGGGACATTAAACAAAGAAAAAATCTGTTCTCTTAAAAAGTGTCCTAAGAAACGAGGTGTCCCGAAAAACAGGGTGGTCCGCTTGCAGGGTTCTACTATATTATCTGAGTATGAATAAAAAATTACTAGACTGGTTTGCCTTATAATTACGATAATGAACACGAGTGCTTCTCTCCAACTAGTATACCTCCATCAGATGTTAAAAAACATTTCAATTGGTACCTTGATAAGAAGAAAAAAAACCAGATGAAAAGGCATAATTTTGTTTTGTTATCACCCAGTAATCACCAATTTCTCTTCAAGTGACCAACTACTAGTCTCACATGATTTCTGAATCAGCAATGAGAGACAAATGAGTGTCTGAGATCAACTGTCACAGAGAAATTGTGCCTCGCCCAAGGATCACACAAGAAACCCCTGTATTATAAATCCCATGCTCTCCCAAATTGAGCTAAACAGGAAGAGAGTATTGTTTCTAAAATAATTACTGCTTGTCCAATTTGAATCTAATCAATAGTATTAGGTAACATAAGTAAATTGTTTAATTGTGTTAATATATACAAAAGTAAGAATATGTTTTAATATAACCTGAAAACGTAAGATGCATTTTTATGCAAGTATAGTGAACATTTAATACCTAAATACATGTATGCATATGCTGTTCTTTCCACTACATACAATAGTAAGAATGTGGTTTAATATGACCTGAATTAGATCAAAAAATTGTTTGAAATACATTTAAATATACATAACAGAATTATCTTTTATATATCCTGCTTAATATGAATACAGTTATTGACAGTACCTTCACCTCATCTGAACCCCAAGGTTGCATTGTGCTTGCAGAGCCTGCTAGTGGCTGAAATGGTTAAAGCACTCTATAATTTAGACTTTGCCAACATTTTTTTGCCAGAACAATAACTAAGACTCTGAAATTATGTACTAGTTAGCTTCAAATGGTGGCTAAACCCAAATATTATGTCCTGTTGATAAGAAATCCAAGCTTACTTTGATACTGTTCTTACAATTAGTCATTAAAGTTGAGTTCATCTTATTTAATTTTGTTGAATTTATATAAGACCTAAAACAGTTTTGTGACTGGATTCCTTATCAATAAAAACAGCATCCACTCACCATGCAGCTATGTTACAGTGCAGATGAGCATGCTGCAGAGGGTGACTAAAAGCCAGTGGGTACATAAAGAAGGCTAATGTTGGAAAGATTACTGGCGGAAACAGTAATAGAACTTTACATTTAGAATTACAATAAGCACACCAATCTATGAGAAAAAAAACACAACATGCATTGAATATTGCTAATGAATCACTTACATTGTTTATATTACAGGGCTCCACACTAACGGGTCCTGGGATTCTGAGGATCTCAATCAGGAGGAATCCCTGTGATTCTTTGATGCAGATTCTGTTGGGATCCCTGAAATTTTGATATGAATATTAATTTGTTTTACCCAAATATTCAAGAAAATATAGGTTCCAGTATTTCACAAAAAAAAATAATAATAAGAACAAAATAAATTGTTTGCAATTTTACCATCAAATCCTATTCCAAACTTTCACAAGCAAAGTATATTGTGTCAACACAGCATAAAGATTACTGGTGCACTTTACTGTAGTATGCTAGTTCAAATACAAGCGTCTATCAATGACAATTTAATTATGCGGAAGTACATGTATATCAGCGGAATTTCTCAGCCTCCATTAAAAAAAACAAAAAGCAAGAGATGAGCGACTTGAAGTGCAACCTAATTATTACAAAGAAAAACGGAAACATAAAGCATCTTGGTTAACAGAATTTGAATGGTTAGAATATAACACCATAGACAATGTAATGAAATGTGAATTTTGTATTCAATATGACAAGGGTGGGTCATTTGTTACAGGCTGCAGTATTTTTAAGGTACAAGCCTTGAAAAAGCATGGTGCCTCAGAGAGGACACCAAAATAATAAATTGAAACATAAAGCTAAATTATCATCACCAGGGTCTTCTCAAGGCAAGAAAACAATGCAAAAGTTGAACAGTGCAGCATTAACAAAATTAATGTATTTAATCAGAAATGCACAGTTAATAGCTAATGGTGCTAAACATGTTTCACGGATCGGATTTTGGAACGTACGGACATGTACATGCTGTTGTTTAAAGGGGGTTGTTGCTCAAGAGAGGGCCTCTCTGAAGAGATTACACTGTATTTGAACTGTATTTAGCTAGTAATTTATTGGAACTTTATGAATATTTCACTCTCGTCACGGGTATTACTATTTAACGACTAATTAACGATGTACAAACATGAGTTTGCGCTTGAAATTTATTTCAAGGATGGATATGGGTAAAAAAGATGGAGAGTTATATCGGAGGGACAGGGTGTTCTCGTTGAGTATTACAGGTACACTGACCCTTGTCTACGTCATTAAATTTGCTCATAACAGCATCATTCGTTGTTCATTTCTAAATATTACACGAGTTTTTATATTAAATAGTTCTGATATAAATGAGTGTAGTTGATTTGCAGGTACTATACTGCAAGTTAGTATGGTATAGCTGCAACTTGTACAACAATATTTAGCAACTGTATAGTGATTGTCGTAATCACAATATATGTCCAGTTAAAGGTCAAGTTTATCGTATATTCATGTAAACATAGTACTGCTACATCGTAACACAATACCATGTAAATGGATAAGTTTGGTAAAATGTTTTATCAGTAATTTAAAGAATTTCAGAACTGTTCTATTCAGTTCTATTACAAAGTTTTAATGTTTGAACATAATGGGAGTAATTTGGTTACTTACATACATTTTGAAATCTCTCAAATTTCAACATACGGCACGTTTTTATCCAGTGATCACAAAATGAGTTGTTTGTTGAACAATTGGTGGCCATCAGCTTGATCGTGTCATTCAGATAAACCGTAATACGTATTATGAAGCCATCCAATACCATTGTTACTGAAATAAAGTGCTATGTAAACCAAATATAGACAGGTGTTTGTGTATTTCATCAATTAAAGGATTACATGGCTCGTGCACACATTTTGTTTACAATCGTCTGCTGCCAAATAACCATCGGTCAATGTTTGGTCACTTGTCCTAAAAGTATGCACGAGACTGCTTTTGTTATCTCCCTTATCTAAGTCAATTTCTTCACATCATACATGTAGAAACCACACGTATTCCATTGACTGTTTCTATACAGTAGCATTTTTCAACACGATTTTTTTCTAATCTCATATTAATGGGCGTAAGAATTAAGATTAAACTGCTCCGCAATAAATAATTTCAAAAGATCCGTATTCATTAAACGCATTATCTACATAGTTCTCCGAGCTGGTATCGCACGAAGATGTACATGAGTAACCCTAACGTTCGTGGACACTAGGGATTTTTATTAATGTGTGCGGCGTGCGATAGAGTCAAAATTTTGCATGACATAAATCTATATACTATGTATGGTTAAGTTACTTAGAAAATCAGACATATTTAAGTTATTTTCTATACGTATGCTAAGATACATTAAGATATCTGGCGCAGTAGCGATCTTTACGTTGTCAAACAATTTGAAGTACGTCATGATTATAAAGTCACCTAGTAACATTGAAAAAGGATGAGAGTATGCATCGATGAGTGTAGTATTAATGAAGCTTCAACCATCGACAATATGTTCGTGTAATCTGGAAGAAAACATAACACATTATTTTTGTTCTACATTCTTTGAACAATGAATTAGATTATTAATTATTCTTTCAAGACTGTAAATTAATCTAGATTGTTTCATACCGATAGAAGATAAATATTGTCATACATCCGATTGTCCATTTTCTTTTAGAGTTTGTTTCTTTTGCACCAGTTCTGCCACATCTATTCGAGTTGTATTCAAATCGGAATTTAGAAAAATATTGAAGAATTGTGATAAATGGTCATCATGTTGTCCAGTCTTTGTTTAGAATATGACATCAGAATCATATCGTCTGCTTAAGTTTGTAAACTGACCCGTCATACGTTTTTAAGGACAAAACTTATGGACATTGTATTCATGTTTTTGTACTGTAGCTGATGATATTATTAATAGGACTGTATTTCTGAGTGTGCGTTTAATATTGAAAAGTCAGTGAAATATACGAACTTCTGAGAACATTGACATTAATGTATTACGTGTATTACATTGGTTGCTTGAGAAGGAATATCTGCACGGTCAATACATGCTCTTAATATTCTTCCTTTTATGTTGAATTTGTACTTTTCACCTTAATGTGTACACGGGTGGCTGAATTATTTCAATGTTCCGTAACAGACTATATGTTCGTTAGTGAAGATCTATTTCTTGACAAATTGTTGCTATGTCCAAAATGTTAGATGAACCCAAGCCGCATTGTTTCATTTAAAGCTGCTTATTAAAGCATTCGGTAAGGTTAATTAAAAGTAGTTTCTGAAGATGCCTAGCAAGTCTGTTTTATTAATGGTATTGTAGTAAATCATACGTATTTGAATATTTTTACTTCTTTTTTTTTTGTTTTCGCTCGGGTTTGACGTCGCATTAACAGCCAGGATCATTTGACAGCACTTATAGCGTTAACGGTGGATGGAGACTCCAGGTGAACACCTGGGTAGGACCGCCAACTTTCCATAAGCTAGCCGGACAACTTCCTCGCATGTGAAATTATTGGCTGTTATTGTTATTGCTCCTGTTAATTTTAACCATAAAGTGATTCTAATATGATCTATGACTATTCAGATCCTATATATTACATAGACATCATTTAACCATACAGATTTTCATTTTGTGCGAGAAAGGCCATGCTTTATGATTCAAGGTTTCTCATTTTCATGGTACTTCTAATAATCTATCGATCAAGCACGACTATCTGTACGTTTGGCAACAAGTTCCGAAGATTTTTTGTTAAGATATCAAGTTAAAATACACGCATATACACTATATCGCATAATTATACTCAATCAAGATTTCTATGTCCATGTACACGAAATACTCGTGCAATTATAAGGTTGGCTGATTCCGAACTTCCGTAGTATTTTGTATTTGATTCACACACCAATACCTTTTAAATTTGCTTTGCTGCTTTTCTATTAATGATGAGCTTCCCAAATTTGAAGAAAAATGTCGGATATTTATGTATAATTTATGCACCTGATTCAATGAACTGAGGTAGTTTTGTCTTTCTTGCGCTTTCGGTGTTTGATTTATTTAAAATGTGTTTAATTGATATACCTGCCCCGCCACAATGTTTATTTTTTTTCAGCTATAGCACATGCATGTGTTTTCTAAATTATCGTAAACTATTGTGTTTCTTTTCTTTTTATTTCAGAGTGGATCACTGACAAGAGAATGTATTCGTAATAAAACAGTATTGATAATCATCAGTAATCAATATCCGACCACAATGTTACATCAAGACAAGGTTATCCACAACATGTTTCGAAATTCGAAATTTAGAACCAACTTTATACAATTACAACAACTTTGTCACTTATCGGTGGATTTATTAACTCTCCGAGGTGTGTATCTGTGCAGAGTCATATATGGCCATCTACAACTATCTGTAAGTCAGAGCCTAGAGTTAATGCTACACTTTCACTTTCCTTGTTGTATGCTCACATCACACTAAACAACAGTCAACCTTTGTGTATAAAGACTATATTTTGAAGAGTTTAAAGCTTGTACGGAAAAACTCCTTTATTACTGACACTTGTTGTTCTGGGGAAGTGTCCTTAATAGAGGGTGTCCTTAACTGTGAAGATCACCCGGAGATGTGCAGAATGTATATATTAACATGTTTTATGTGCAGCGTCATCATGAAGCTCGTAGTAAACTGACGTACTTTGTGATAAATATGCAATACTAATAATATTCATGTTGAACAGCAAACACTATACCCGCCACATGAAACGTAAAATAATTGTTAGCTTCTAGGGGCCAGTTTCATAGACATGCCTAAACGACTGAGACAGCATTTTTTAAATCTTGCTGATAGTATTCATTTCAAACATTTACCTTTAGTTGTCGTTGACAGGTTGTTGCTCTAGAGAGGTTAAATTAACAGTTAAATCATACGATTGTTGAAAAGAGGTTGTTGCTTAAGAGAGGGCCACTCTGGAGAGGTTGCACTGTACCTTTTCAGACCATTCAAGTTAAGTCGAGATGTAAGTGGAAAATATGGCTTCGATCAGTAACACTTCAGCAGCTATTTTCCAAATTTTAGTACAGAATAAATAGACTTTAAGGATTAGAGCCAAAATTTAAAGAAAATCTTGAATTAAGAAGCCTTATAAATATGGGACCAAATTTGAATACTCATCAAAATAGTTAGCTTGGTTGTCATATTGTATGATTGTTGTTCTATAATCAATATGCCGCATCTTGATCGTTCGACACTGTGAGATATAAACGGAGTTCAGCTTTGGTCATTACCATTTGTATCGTTATACATACTGCACGTTTCCTTTAAATGTTGTACATTTTAACCTCTGAATACCGGACCTTGTCCGGACCGGGTCAGAAGTCCGGTTTTCTGAGAGTTCCGGTATTCAGAGAGATTTTCAACTGAAATTATTACAATGATCATAGACCAATGATATTTGTGTGAGTGTTACACTGAACGTGTATAAGTATTAGTAGTGACAATTAAAACAAAAACATTTGATGAGGTCTTCTTTTAATCTAAAACTTTTTTCTGCGTATGTTTATTATGCGACAAATTATTTTCTAAAACCAGTCTCAAACAAAACTAAGCTTTGAAATCATATTTTAAGGGAACGTAAGCATGAGAAGATACATTCATCTTATTTTGATAAATATGCATTTATATTTATATGATATGGGGATATAAATATATGCTGTTTACAAATTTTGTCATATGTTTACCGGGCTATAGTATAGTATTCTAAATAGTGTTATTATAGTAATGATTCGACAAAAAGAACGAAAATCGTTTCTTACTGTCAGCATCATGTTGTCGCGTTTGCTAATTTTCCGTACGGGTACAATTCTCTACCAGTTTTACTGTATAAACACATTAGGTTAGGAGAATTTAAAATCACGAGAAAATCGTGGCAATGTCTGTGTGAAAACATTCCTTTGTATAGATGGAATTTTATTTATTCTTTAACCCATGTCGTAGAATATGATAGCAGACGATAGTTAAATCTGATAAAATGTACGTACAATTGAGTAATTAAATAAAAAAACAAGTGGGTTTGGTTGAAGAATATTAGTGACTCATCCAATTTATCAAGATCTTGTTCGATATGTGTAATGCAACACGTGGTCCTGTCACATGACTTCTATTATTATTCATTCAATATTCACGCACTTCTATCCATGCAGTTAATTTTAACTGCATGCTTCAATTAAAGTTCCTTATTGTTTCATGCAAAGATTTGCAAAACGATTTTCCATGAATTGTATGACTCTACAAAATGGTACCGTACAAAACTATTAAAAACATGACTGAAAAAAAGGAGTTGGCGTTTTAATTATCAAACTCTTTAAAAGATTGCGAATGAGAAATAAAGTTTAAAGGTAATTACCTAAACTTGAACTTAGTGTTTTGTTGTTTTTTCAACATAACGTATGTATGTAAATAGAACAGTCTTTACTTTCTGAACAGAACATTTATTTCGATTAGAGCTTTATAGCTCATCAACAGAACCGAATTACATTTTTATAATCACACGCATAATAAATGTATGTGTTATAAATAAGTATAAAAGTAGTGCAATATGACAGAAGGGAGGGCATTTAATAATATATAAATAGATTTAGTCATGATGAATAGTTTTAACACTGTATGTACTACTGGTGTACTGTCTAACCTAGACAAACTTCAGCAAACAGTAACTATAACTAAAGCCATTATCAGTTCCATTAAAGCTCGAATGAATTAATTTAATGAGTGAAGAAAAAGTGCTGTAAAGAGTATGCTGGATACATGCTGCTTAAAGTATCCGTGCATAAACACAATACTATCTATTAGTATAGATAAGAAAAGGAGTCCTAGAAAAAAAACATACAAAACATCCCACCTTCACCAAAATACTATAAAATATGTATCACATACTGTAGAACCTTTCCAATCAGAAATTGGTCGGACAGACAAAAATGTACGGAATAAATAGGTTCCGGATTCCAAAAGCTTTTTAGCATTAAATACATAATAAAAAAATCTGGACCAGCAGACATGTTCGGTTTAGAAAAGATTCTGAATTGCAATGGTTCGTATTAGAGAATTTGACTGTATTAGCATGGGTTCTATACGAGCTGATTGCGTTTAATTCGGTGACAGAGCGAGACACAAACAAGAACAACCAAAATACTGAGACAAGAATATTTTTATCAACAGTTGCATTCTGGTACTTTGAAATCGTCTGAATACAGCCAAACATGTATGAACGACCACCTTTGATCCACGGTCAATCTTTGACGTAATTGATATAAGGTTCTGAATGAAGTCGACTATTAATAACAACCATAATACTTTTCTACATCTAGTCACAGTTCGCAGGCTTACCTTGTATAAGTTTAAGTTTGTATGAACTTACTACCTGCTAATACTTTGATGTAACGAGACATCATGCTATATAATATTATGTAACTGATCATATTTCTGCAGTGGTCTGTCATCATAGTCGACAATCTGAATGAAATATAGTGTACATGTGTATTTTTTTCACACGTATAACTTTTTCGTCAACTCAAAATAGCATTTGACTTTTGCTATATATGTATATCGACTTTACGATAGCGATATTGATTCATAATTCATATGTTAAACAAATGAATGTATGCAGAGAATAAAACGTGTAAAATATGCTAGTTCAACAGGGTTGGTTCAGAAAAAGCCTGTGCATTTCGCCGGGTTATTTCTACAACCCCATATGTCATTTTTCCCATTTTAAGAAAATCGCATTGAAATGTTGAAGTTATGAACTGCAATAACTTTAAACGAGTTACGGTTTGTGGAATCAAAAAAATTAGGACAATATTTAAGGCAGTGAATTGGAAGTCTGTATATATTATATTTACCAGAAATTCATATTTATTGTCGCCTTATTCAATAAAGATGTTTCTTGCCTTGTTTTAATGCTTGACTGTGTATGTACCTATAACTGCTGCTCCATGTTAGATCGCATACAGAACTAGTAATGTTTATGCTTTCTCATCATTTCTTATCTCAATTCCTGAGCGCAGTGTCCGATAAATTCTTGCAAAATTATCACAAAAGTAGCGAAATACTTAATTTCAATTAATGAACGATGATTAAAGTATAGCTGTCACAATAAGTATACACTACAGAGGTAATATGCATGACTAGTGCTTATAACCTTTACCGTTCAAGTATGGAGGTGTCCTTCAATGTTGTCTGGTTTCGAATTTATGATTTATTGTCTTATTGTAGCTATTAATTTCTAAACCCTTGTATGTCGTCCACGTTTGTATAAACAGTTCAGCGATTATCAACGTTTTTGGATGTGAAGCGTTTTCACTTTAACACATGAGTTCTGATTTGAATATGACAACTTATTCCGTGGATTTTTTTTCGAATCCTCAAGCGTAAAAGATTTGATTGTTGTTTACTCTTACATCGCTGTTGTAAAATCTTCCTGGTGCAGATTTTGCCATTGATTTTAATCACGACAGGAAGTCTTTCTGGTACACTAATATTATCGACATCCGTACGGTGGAAGGGAGACCATTATACACGACTTAATATCAACGATTGTCCCCCTTATTGATCAGAATTGAGACTATTTACATCATGTAAAGGACTTATATAATGATATTACACCTTGCATCGGACGCTGTCTAATTTAAAATCATTGCCAACAAAGCGTACATATTAATTTATAGTTTTATAACGAAACTTTATATGAATCATAATTTATTTATATATATAGGTTAATCATGAAGATTGCGAGTTGACATTTTCCAAATCATGAATTTAGCCGTGATTGGTTTGTTCTTCTGTGATTTGCGACGTTCATTTGAGCCATGATAGCTGGTTTATGGATATGTAGATGTAGTCTCTGTGTGTGATAATCTTCTAACCGCGACTACCTCAATTTTACGACCACCTTATAATAACAACCACTTGTTTTCGGACCCGCTTTCAATAACTCCCCTATAATTCAACTTGATGATGTGATCACCTCATTTATACGACAATTTTTTCAAAACTATCGGGGTTTTACTGTACTTGAAAATCGGCTCTATTGTACTAACTATCGTCACTTCACACTGAATGTGAGATAGATGTATTACGATTCAAGTTCCAGGAATCGCTTTTTCATGTTGCAGATATAGACAAACCTGTGTTTGAGGCCACCTCCAAATAAAGACCACCCTGAGAATGAAGGCAATTCTTTGAAAAACCGTGACTGGTTATTTAGAACAAACTGACCTCCAAATAAATGTCACCTTTAAAATAAAACAACAAAATAAACAATTACTTTGTACAATTCGTACAGATTATCAATATTTGTTTAGTTTGGCATTTTTACGTGGCAAATATTAGAGGCAACTGTTTTTTTGTAACACATATCGTATATTCCAACTACAATATTCATGCAACAATCAAAATTCATATAACTCATTCGACTATGTAAAACAGGCTCTACTGCTGATTGACTGATGGCCAGAACGATATAAATAACAAAATGAACAACCTAAGTAATGGAGAGATGAAAAAGCCAATGATAATATTGCGCTGGTTGTTGTTGTTTCTGTTGTTGTTGCTGCTGCTGGTGTTGCTGCTGCTGGTGTTGCTGGTGCTGGTGGTGATGCTGCTGCTGCTGTGTAACTCGTTAACTTTGTAAAAGTTCTAAAGAAATACGTTGAAGAATACAATCATATGAATTGAATGAGTACATTTATAAATGCTGATTCCACATCAATGACAAAAGATGAAATTGAATTCCTAGATATGAACACATTTAAGGGAAATAGCAATCCCTCTGAAGTTGGATTACCTTAAATGTTATTGTTACAGGAGTTCAATGTATTAATTAATTATTATGCACGTATTGCATTTGAGTGTACAATTATGCGATCGCATAATAGATAGAATACCTTAATGTCGATGTACAGAACATTATCATGTATAAGTTGCACTGATTTAGGTGCTGATGTGTTGTTTAATTTGTTTTCACTGCCTTCAATAAAAAATCAAAGCAAGCTCTCTGAAGCATTGTTCTCTAGGAATAAAATACTAACTCAACTTCAAGAAAATGTTTTTAGGCTACTAATTCAGGTACGACTTCATTTATCGACTGTATATGTGAATGGAGATATCTTAATAGCTTTATTCACACAGGACACAGGGATCTTTCAGAGTTGGTACTATTGTATGTACCAATGGTGTTTCAAGCTAAACCGTAAACATAACATGGTAGAGACATATGATATCAATACTTCAACTTTAATAAATTTTAGATGGAACATTTATTCAATGCATTTTAATGTCATAACAAAGACAGGATGTTTTATATATACAGAGTACAAAATAGTCAACTGGTGCATGATAAAGCGTTCGATTATACGTTTTAGTTTCGATAACCGAACAATTAAAATTGAAATTAATAATTTCATATAAAAGAATTATTTCATACTTAGAATATAAAAGACAATTACTGTATTTAGTGCGTGTAAAGATTAATGAAGCATGAAGAGATCACTAGAGACGTTAAACGATAGGCAAATTATTTAGTTTGTATAATAAGCCATTTAAAACATACTACAAAGCTATGTTTGTTTAGTTAACAATACTTGTCGCTCCAATTATCTGCCTAGAGGTCATACATGAATACGCAATCGTGGAATTTCATGTAACACGAGAGAGAAGGTGATTTCGATTATTAGGTGAAGTATTTCAACAATAAATGGATTAAAGTGCATAATTTATGTATTGTTCAATGTTAAAATAGATGTTACTCAAATGAACTCAATGACGTCATACGTATCAATGTGCGTCACGAAATCGTTGAAATCCCCATAACTCGAGAAAAAAATGAGTTTGTTTATTACGACATGCGTTTTAACAATAAATGGATTAAAAGGCGATAATAGATGTTTCGTTCAATGTTCGATGTCATTATATTTGGAAAATGATTGTTACTCAAATTAACTCTGATGACGTCAAACAGACAAAGTCGTTAATAAATAGGTTTAAAATAGATACGTGAATACGAGAAAAAAGTAAGTTCGATTATTATGACTGATTTCAACAAAAGACAGATTTAAGGCGATAAATGGTGCTTTGTTCAATATCTGAACATGCTACAAATATGTATATATATGCTGTAAATTGGGATAAGTTAATAATTCTGCAAATTAAAAATGCATTTTATTATTAACTGTACGTTGTTTTCCTGTGTCTAAACACAGAAACGACAAAGTTCGTAGCAATAACAAATATGCTTTTCGTTTGGATATTTGATAGTCAGTGAATTAGACAAGAATAATCAACGGAGACAGCCTTGCAAATACATGTATAAAATTCCATATAAATAAAAGAGATAGGATATTGCTATCAATAAAAAAAACAATGACCAATTTTCTATAAGTGTTTGAGAGGTAAATAGATATTAAAAAATGAAGAGGTTCAAAATATATATTCAGTATAACCTCTGAAAACAGAACTCTCTGAAAACCGGAATTCTCTGAAAATCGGACAATTTTTCGGGTCCCTTTTTTCTATGATTATCAATAGTTCACTGAAAACTGGAAGTCTCATAAAACCGGACTTTTGTCTCAGTCCGGAAGAGGCCCGGTTTTCATGGGTTTTACTGTATATCTTTATCTACGTTTATTTACACACAATAAATGAAAGAATATAAAAATTACCGACAAGGGACATGTATAAAGCCATCCAATATTGAGTTAAAAGAGACACAGAAAAACAAATATAATTCAACATATTAAGATCAAGGATAGCGCCAAGAATAAATGAAATAACACTAATAAAATAGTGATACTAATCATTTACAGCAATACACTTTTCTGCTATCTAAAATATCAATGCAAGTTTTTGCGCAAATTCGAGTAAATGCCTGATCAGACATTACAAATATAAGTTTGTCTTCATCCGAAAAAAATCATAAAATTTGAATTTAGAGTTATAACTGGAACATTTCGATAAAGATCGCAATAAAACAGAACATAAATTTCTAATTTCGCCGCAATATGGTCATTTACGGTCTTCTAACAAAGTTTTATATCTTCCGGTATCCACTCTAATAGGCGGACACCACATCTAAATTTACTAAACGCAGCTCTGAGTTTTGGAGGTAAAATAATATTAAAGTGAAACCCAACTTCAAATTTATCCTTATACAAACAGTTCCTCAGTTAAATACGACCTTTTCCAGATTTTCAATCAGCTTCAATAGACGTTTCAATTCTTCAACAAATATAGGCATCAAACTGTTTTCAATATTTTCAATAAGATTAATATAGTTTACTAGTACATATGTTGAATAGTAAGTTAATTGATTCAAGGGAGTTGACTGCAATAACCCTTTTCCATAGTCGACAGAGTTGTCTTTCTTTGGCCATTATCATTTTGTATAGTCATCGTTAGAAAGGCCTTAAAAATAATAGCTTGTTTCTGCTACCCCGACCGACCCTATTTTTTCCGCCGACTCTATGATTGTTTTTGGTCAAATTATAGTTTTGCAAAATAAAAATAATGTCTGTCATATTCTGGAATAGCCCTACTTATTTCGGCTTTGAAGTTGGCCGATTTCAAAAACAAATTTGGAAGGCCCATATACGATATGATGGGTGAAAATGCTACTATGATTAATTGTTTAAATGTAGCCGTTAACTGCAAATTGCATCAATGAATTTTACTCAGCTTTTACAAGATTCTGGAAAAAAAAGAAAAAAAGCCGTAGATGGTACAAATTTTATCATAAATTGTAACAATTTCTATCGTACAATACGTTGGAGACAAAAGACGTCATAATTCTACGTATGCATTTTGGCTTTAGAGATTTAATACAACTTCGATTTAACTTCGCTCATTAATTAAAATATATTTTTCAAAAATTCCAAGTAGAAATGACAAAGGGGTCTGCGCGGTTTAGTTGCTATGGTCTCTGACTTGTAATCACTAGCCCTTCACCGCCATAAGGTCGAATCCAACCTAGGAAGCTGTCCAGTTAGCTTACGAAAGGTCGGTGGTTCACCCAGGTCTAAGCTTGGGGGTCGTCCCCCGCCGTTATAGCGGGAAAAGTCGCCGGCTATTGGTGAAACGTTAAACTGCAGTGAAAAAGGGAAATGACAAAATAGTTTAGTTTCCATATCAAAGTACAAATGTACATGAACATGGTTAAATTGTACATTGGTTCACACCACACAGTATGAGATATTCAATAAAGCCTCAAAATTGGGACTAACTTCGTGACCAAAGAAAAAATGACAAGCAATCATCAATTTGAAATATAAAAGAAATACTAGTAATTAAAAAACAACAGTCTAAAAATCA
This sequence comes from Lutraria rhynchaena, assembly GCA_008271625.1. Lineage (NCBI taxonomy): Eukaryota > Metazoa > Mollusca > Bivalvia > Venerida > Mactridae > Lutraria > Lutraria rhynchaena. Next base: position 1,576,886 of record VIBL01000071.1, read on the forward strand.
GTCATCTTTATAACGAGGTGCTCTTAGAATTGAAGTGGAGTTTCTCATCTTTATCTAGGTCGTAATTTCATCTCTGTTCTCTTCAAGGAATAGTGATATCCCTTCCACGATTTCCAATTGATCCCATCAGCGTATGATTCGTGTTTTCCATTAAGATACAATCCATTCAGATTCACTGTATGGCATTTTTGATACCACCAACCACCTTTAAAAGTAAGTGAGCAATCTTTTAAAGGACCAACATCATAAGTGCTGAATTTCTGATTAGTGTGATGTTGTATGAGTGAATCTGAAACATTTCCACTAAAGAAATCAATACTTAATACAAATCCGCCAGACCTGGGTCCGACGGAAAACAGTCCATACTTAGCCTCTTGTATTATTCTCAAAGTCCTCCAATTCAATGCGTAGTTCATGAGGACCGCTGGATGTTAAACGATGTAAGAATTCATTTCCGAGCCAAAATTCACCAGATAGATCCCCGAAACCAAACGTGTAGTTCATCCAGTTTCTAAAAAAATCCTCAGAGCCATCCACGCGTCTTTGAAATACCGTCCAACCACCACCGTCTGTTTCCATATCACAATAAACATCCAAAGGTCTCCACATTGATTCCGGAAACACTGTGTATATACCACTGACGGTGTGTCCCAAACGAAGCCATTCCGAACAATCAGATACACGAGACTCCTTACTATTCGGATGTGTTTGGACACTTTTAGCGATTGCTTTTACATCACTTTGTAAACTTTCTAGGAATGGAAGTACATTTAGTATGTTAGACAGATTTTGCCATCCACTTAATAACATTTCTGCAGTTGCTGCATCGTTTTCTCTCAGTGACTGAATGTCAAACTGGATACTTCTTCGAATCCTTTTTTCCTCTGTAAGTCCATTTCTAAACATATTCATTTTGTTCTGTAAGTCTTGTATGAGATTTTTCATTTCCGATTTTATACCATGGCCGTTAATATTCGGTGTCATTGTAGAACCTGTTTTGACATTATTGTTACTTGTTATGGTGTCCAAACCCAGGTACAGCTCCCTTCTTAGCAATCCTAAATCTTTTACAAAACGTGTTTCCAGTGTATGTAATCTTTCTCTAATTAGCTGTATATGCAAATCCAAATCGCCAAGTCGATCTGCACAGATGAGAGATATTAGGAAATTGAAGAACAATACCAATCGTAAACATGTTGATGTATTCCCCGCCATTTTGTAGCTAATGAATTACAAGGTCCGTCTCTTGCTTTTAAAAGGCACATTACTTTGTGACAGGAAATTTATGAAGGATATTTCTCCGAATAATTCAGATTGTACTTGTTATTCAATTGCCCACTCCAGTTTCCGTGTAGTCGGTAAATATTGCGACGATTTATTTTGCTCATTTTAGATGACAACAGTGGACCTATTAAATAGACATTGTCACGTGTCGACAATTTTTGTCCGAATGTGTGTTCGTCTGAATCTTAGAAAAAAAAATTAACAGTCTGAACAAACGCTTTGATTTTAAAGGTCAATTCGATGCTAATTATGACATTCGGGACAAAGGTATTCGGTTTCCGTGATCTTTATACCCGTACAGACGGTTCTTTTTAATCAAAACTCATCAAACAAGGCAAATGCTTGCATTTTTCGGAAACCTCATTGTAGCGCCCCAAGTTTAAAAGCGAGGTTCAAGGAATCTTAGGTAAGTATATAATAAGCTTGTTTTTTATTTGAAAATAATTTATTCAATAGTTTCTTTATAAATACAGGTATTCTGAACGACACATATTAACTGAACCTTTGATTAACTTTTAAAGCAGTCGTAATATGAGTATTAATTAGCATGTAAATACCAAGTATTGAATTTCCGCATAATTATGGCCTAATATATTTAAAGAAATTGTACGGATTTTCGACTGTAATAAAATATGAATACTTTTATTAATATGACTTACACCAAGCATGTCATAGTATATAACATATTGTTTCTACACTGTACTATAATATATAGTCAAACCTGTGAATATAGGCCACCCTTGGGAAGACAAAATATGGCCTTTTTCACAGGGTGGCCTTTATTCGGAGCTGGCTGAAAACACACGGTAGACTGTATTTATTATCAACGCGATATATAGACCAAATATCGTATGAAAATGTGTAGTTTGTGTGATGGCGTGGACTTTTTAATGTAGTGGTCTCTAACAGATGTTTTACTGTATTTATCTTAATGTGTCACTCATGAATCACTTCATAGGTTTAATGATTATACTCTGAGCACATACGCACTTATTTTCGTTTCTAAGGCTAAAAAGACAAATAACTGGTTTCCGCTAACATCCCCAAATTAGAGGGTCGGCATTTTTTGGCCAAATGTGTTATAAGATCGATTTGTGTTGCTATGACGGTGTTGCTAACAGAAAAATATTTAGATGCTTTTGCAGTTATTGTTAACTTTAATATTAATGTATAAAAATCCAGTGTGTAATTATTTCTCATTTTCGAAAAGCTTTCTTGTAAAAACTTACACTACTACAAAAGTCGTCTTAATATACAGAAAAAAAACAGTATTATCAGGGACTACTTTTGCGCAAAACTCTCCGAATTTGTATGGGCAAAAATTCTTTGGAAAACAACGCATCGCATTTTACATTCGTCGGAAATGAAATAAAATCCAGTCTGGTAATAACCACAAGCATCGGAACTTACAACGCACGTGACCCAGATAGAACAAAACAAAACTAAATGTCATACATCAATAATAGAGACTCAAATGAGTGTCATTCGGAACAATGCATTCGGCTCTTATCTTTTTTAAAGATTCTTCTTGTTTCAAATATACCTGTATTTGTTAAGTTCGGCGTTATAGTTCACATGAAAATGAAAGAATCGACCGACACCAAGCTATGTCTCGGGTCGGCGGAAAAATAGGGTCGGTGGAGTACGCAGCAACCAGAATTTTTTACGTCTATTTGTAAAACATGTACTAGATAATGGTTACTTCCTTCTCTGTTCGTTGAAACGTCCACTTGAAATTGTCGAGATAGTTGTGGGAACTAGTACTCAAAATATCACGTGAAAAATTGACATTTTGTGGTAAAACTAAGAACATTCCTAGAACTCAATATATTCCTTGAAATCAGACGGGTGCCCGTGATAAGGATTCCCCTGATAACGGACTTTTACTATACAGTCAAACCTGTATTCGTGGTCACCTCCGAATAAAGACCACCCTGTGAATAAAGACCATTCTTTGAAAAACCGTCACTGATTATTTCGAACAAACTGACCTCCGAATAAAGGTCATTTGTCAATAAAGGCCAATTTTTGTCTTTCCCTAGGGTGGCCTCTGTTCACTGGTTTTAGAGTGCAAACAAACGAACATAATTATGCGTCTATAATCACAATCGGACCATTTCATATATCTTTCTCACGCTACAATCTTAATTCTGACCTAGTCACGCACAAACATCGTTTATGCTTACATGCATTATTGTTCAGTATATGGTAAAACCTTGATATTTTGACGACTTTCGGCACCAGAATCGGTCTTAATATTAAGATGGTTTCATTATCAAAATTATGGAGGAAATTCGGAAAACCGGCTTGAAAGAAAGTAAAATTGAAATTGTGACTCGGTGAGGTTTTACTGTATATATGAGGGAAAACGTGAATGAAAATGGATAAACTGGTACCCGCTCCATTGATACTTTGCATTAGAGCTTTAGGGACCAGTATGCAGTATCAAATGACACGTAAACTGACCTTTGATTGGTTAAAGCAAGGATAAAATAAAGATGATCCGAATAAGCAAATGTCGTAAACATCATCGAGTTGATTGATATGGTTTTAATGATGTTGACGAATTTTAAATTAATGCGGGCTTATGAAATTTTAATACATTATTAACCAGGGTATATCAAGTTTATTTCCAATCAGACATCTTCTACAAAACATAATTTTCTAACAAAATATGTCTGTCATAGTATACTACATGAATGCTTCCCAATTATAAATTCATTCGCCTACGTTGAATGAAACGAATGAATGAGAAATACAAATGTACTTCAATTAAAATAGTTCAACAAAAATGAGAAACTTTTCAATACTCAACGAATGCAATTTCGTTATAAATTGATTGCAGTATCTACACTGCGGAAAATTCATGTGCAATGAATATGAAATCAAAACATTAGAACAGATCAATGAGATGTGTCTGCAATATTTAATGTCACACACCAACTGTGTAATGAACTGATACATTTGATTGAAAATAATGCCAAGAAAGAACTACATGTGATTGCAGGCGTTCGCGTGTCTACCGGATGTCCCCGAGAAAAAGACGCAAACCGGATGTCAGTTATGTACAAGTTCGAGCAGTGCCTCCAGGTTGTCGTTCTTTGCATCAGTATGTCTTTATGTCCAACGTGCCTATGTTAAAATCCCTGACAATAGCTGCAATAACAATTTCACTTGTGTACGTCCGAATGAACTGAACTAATTAACATCAATACATTAACAATTTTAATAGTGCATTTTTGTATTTCGTTTGCAAAGACTGAGCATACGGGTATCTCCATTAAACATATTGTTGAAATAGTCCGTTCTCTTCGAACTGAGCACAAGTTTGTTTGCTTAAAAAAATGGTATTCTCCTCACGGAATTTCGTGACATAACTAACATTTAACATATCAATGCCACATCAAAGGTAATCTCAATATCTAGGATGAGGCTCCTAACACTTCATAGGTTTCTTCACCAGTTATTCGATATTGCATTTTCTTGTAGTTCGGTAAGTCAAGAACCCTGGTTCTGTGAACTTCGTTGTAGAGAATTTGTATAGCTTTCGGAATGGGTTCAAACCCGGCAAGAGCTGCCAAACTGTCGTTATACTCCCACTGTTTCGGTCCCATGAAGTGCGCATATCGATGTGGCAGACCCTCACTTAAACGGCTCTGGTAGTCTAATTCAATATCAGCTTCCATATCCTCGGGGCTAGGGAGTGTTTGGGTGTCATCTAGTGTTGACAAAACGAATTTCACTTGGCTATCGAACTGAGGAAATGGGCAGATAATTTTACACATTCCGATGAAAGACATTGTATTGAATCTAGTATGAACGATGTGTTTATACAACGGTGTTATCCTTTCTCCAACTATTTTTACTCCGCACTTTTCAGACAAATATGGAAACGCGTATCGGTAGCCCGTACATAGAAGAAGTGCGTCGCACTCTTCCTCGATGCCATTTTTGTAAACAATCGAGTTAGCCTTGACCTTTTCTATACCGATCTGTTGTGAAATGTTTTCAGGCAGCGGGGATTGGATCGTTGGTTTGTTGTGGCTTATTGTTATCTATAACAATGAAATAAAATCACATCATTGCATTATCATGTAAGCATAGATTAAACGTTTAATACATTTTGAGCGTACAACACAGAAAACTTAGACAAGATTGTTATAGCAGCATAACACAACACATTCTTCACATACATAATGGTGCAATAAAATACCACAGAAAAACATGTGAAATATGCACGATTGCACTCCTACGCAATAATTGCAGTAATTAAAGGGGTGAATGCAAATTTTGATGTCAAGAGGAGGTAATCCCTTCTTGCCCTCACTCCTTCAATAGTAAAACTTCAGAGTTAGAGATATGCACGATTATACGCTTGTCTGCTATAGATTATTGAACGAAATGATGCCCGAAATGTATGGGAAAAAACGTGTGTTCCAAGCTTGAAGTTTTACTGTGACGGAAATTTGCGAAAATATGCATTGACAAACGTGATAGGGCAATCTCTATCCAGAGTTGTCGTTCGTTATCACCACATACATCTCAGTCAACGCCTCAGCTTTTTACAAGATTCTTGTAGAACAAGAAATAAAGTCACAAATGATTCAAAATTTAAAACTAAGTGAAGCAAAACAATACATTCGCGATCAAAAGATGTTGTAATATACCAGAAAATCAGGAAGTTATTTATTTATCAAGCGCACTATTTCTCGAAGGAGAGTGTTTGTATACTTTTGGTAATTAGGTCACAAAGTTACGCCGCTTAATTGGAAATGAAACGAAAGCGTGATTCTGTGTATCAGATGGAAACTAAAGGAGACCCTGACACGTGTTTTGAACTACTTTCCAGACGTTGACAGAGATTTATCGGAGAGATAACGAACGACAACTCTGGATAGAGACTGGTAATATGGGGTAAACTATACCTTTTTAGCATTTTTATATATATCGAGGCATATATCTTGTCCAGATGCGGCGCCACCCAGACAAACTACCGTCTTTCCATTAAACAATTCAGGATTCCTGTAGTCATGGCTATGTACAACTAACCCTTGGAAATCGTCTAGTCCTTCAAGTGTCGGCATTAATGGGACCGAGTAATGTCTGCAAATAATAAGAGACCACATTTTTCAGTCGCAATTCGTAATGTTATAGAACAAATTATGTAGTACAGTGCAACCTCTCCATAGCAACACCCTTTGGGAGAAGCAAAATTATGTTGTTGTTAAGAGTTGTCGCTCTAGAGAGGTTAACGTAATAGTTAAACCGTACATTGGGAAAAATTATGCTGTTGTTGAAGGGAGGTTGTTGCTTAAGAGAGGCCCGCTCTGGAGAGGTTGCACTGTATTAACAAACTCGCTTCATTAGGAGGTCTCTTAAAACTGGTCGCACTGTATTGTAAAACCTCAATATTAAGACCACATTTGGGACCAAACGAAAATATTTACGATCGCATTCAACTTGAAATATAAAAGAAATAACGGAAATCGGGTCAGAAAATTAATATGCGCTTTTTTATAATGAGGTGATCTTAATACGGAAATGGTCGCTAGGCTAAGTTCATATTCCATACGTGTATATATATTTACTTCTTACATAATTAATACCATGGATATGATGTTCTTGACATCTTATGTACAAATGTACAACACTCATGGAATGGTCCGGGTCATTTGGGGTAGGGTTGTATGATGTTTGTGTATACATATATACATTTGTATCAATTAAAAATAGCGATGTTAGCATAGTTAAACCTCTTCAAAAGCATCAGTGTTTATCAGTTTATATCGTAAACATTGTGTAGACTACTCAAAACTTCAAACCAGAACAGTTTGGTTTTCAACAAAAAAATGAATATTCGTGTATATACTATAGTCAAACCTGTGTTTGCGACCACTTCCGAATAAAGACCACCCAGTTAATAAAGGTCATTCTTTGAAAAACCGTCGGTGATTTTTTAGAACAAACTGACCTAAAGATAAATGTCATCTTTCAATAAAGGCAACATTTCGTCTTTTCCAAGGATGGCATCTGTTCACAAGTTTGACAGTATTTCTAGATTTAGTCTAACCGAGTAACAACAACCGACACATTTTGTGTAAATTCCACAAGACAAGGGGAGGTAAGTATGTCCAGTATTTCGGTTGAGTATAAATGCAAACAAAACTGGGGAATTATTTCACAAGTTAAGTGGTGCTACAACAGTATAACATGAGACTAAAAAAACAAAGCAAAAATAGAAAACCCTGCCCAGGAGCCCAATAAGAATAACTTGCAGATGTTTGTATGCAGTGTACATGAATAATGTTAGAAAAGAGAAGCTGTGACGTTTGATATAAAGTTAAAATATAACAATATAAATGAGAATGAATGGAGAGAAACATAATTATACGCTTGAACTGTTTTTGGAAATGTAGGCCTACAGGTGCTCCGAGTAATACATTTTCGCCAAATATAAATGCTTTATTCCATACCAACTGACAAAAAACAGTTATGTGAAAAATGGTAAAATGCAAAATCATTGACAAATCAACATGGTACTTTTTGGCGCTTTTAGATCGGTCCAAAGCACCGTCATAATAGTATTACAATGTACATGTATTTGAATTTACACGTTAACTTTCAAATTTTCAAGAGTTGATTCGTAAGAACGCTTAATGCTGTTCCTTTGGGATGAAAAATATTCATTAACAGTATTTACTGCTCTACACACTAAAAGACTATTAATACAGTAGTGTCTATCTTCAAGTAACAGAAGCATTAAATTAGATTAATAAAATGTGAATTTATTGTGGCTGAAGCGTTTGAAATAAATTCACTCTATATGTTTGCAAGTTGGAATGACAGCGCTGAATTCATATCGATATTTGCAATTTTGTTAAAAAAAACATGAGTGCTGATCAAGATGTGACCAGATAGGGCATTTCAGTGTCCTGTATCACGCCATTTCAAACCATTTACACAATCGCCGACAACAATTCCATAAATTGACCATTTAAATCTGTTTATTCATTAAGCCACACGAGATGGCGGATATGTGGAAAGATCTATCCTGTAATGCATGGAGTACTTATGTAACCTTAAATCAGCATTGACATATGAGATCGGGTAACAGTCCGATACTCTTCAACTGAAGTCAGAAACACACCTTTACCATTTCTTAAACGCCCTTCTTCATTGGTCGACGCTTATGACCACAGTCACAAGGTACCCAATGAAATGCCTCATTACTAATTCAACAATTTCAGGAATATTGCTAATCAAGTGGTGGATCGATTTTACAGAGCGTAGACGACATGCAACAGATGTTTTAAGAACTTTCTAAAGTGTATGCAGGCCTAACCAATTACTTAAATATATTTAATCAACATTCAATGTGAAACGTTGACGTGAACTTGATAACAAACATCAATCACCCACGCACGCACGAACATCCACGTGGGTAGAACAGATATAATGAATAGTGGGTACGTAAATGCAAGTTACAACAGAAATATACTTCACATATTCCATAAAATGAATTGTTTCAGATTTTCAAGTAATTAGTGCAAAGCAGCTAATATGATAGCGACTGCTTTCTATTACCGTTAAAACCCACGACTAGGTTGAGGTTTATTGTCGTTCAATTCGCTGAGCTCGGTTGAGCTTTCAACAATTGCATTTATAACATTGAGCTCTGTCGAGTTTTTACCATTATATCTATAACCTTGAGCTCGTTGGAACTTTTACCATTATCGTTAACAATCCTAAGCTTAGTTGAGCTTTTTACCATTATTGTTTATCATCCTGAGCTCAGTTGATCTTTTGTCGTTATATTTACAACCTTCATGTCGGTTGTGTTTTTACCATAATCGTTGATAACCCTGAGCTCGGTGGAGTTTTTTACTATTATATTATATAGTCTTAAGCTCGGTTGAGCTTTTACCATACTCGTTTAACAACCATGAGCTCAAATGAGCTTTTTACCATTATTGTTTATAACCTTAAGCTCTAGTGAACTTAAAGAGCTCTAGTGAGCTTAGTAACCTACCCCGAGCAGATCATTAGAGCATCAAATTCGGTGCTCATCGTTTGATTAGTACAGTCAACGGAAGAAGACTTAACCTTCCAACCTGTACCCGTGTCTGCGCTTAGGGGCTCCACGCTGTCAACTTTCGTATTAAACTGCAAAAATAAGTTTGTCATATGTCCATCTTAATATAAAAAACTTACTCATTTCAAATATAGCGAAATGAGTTTATGACACTATGAAGCTAATAAAAAATATCATTAATTATTACCCCAAAATGCGAGTCCTTATCCAAACATACATAGTATCAGCTATAATGTAGACAAATTACGGTGCATTATTTATATGCATTTGTGAATTTCTTATGCCATATTTAAAACGATGAACCTAAGCATTCTCAGCACAATAATGCTAAAAGCATTTTGTCAGTGTAACAAAGTAAACAATCATTAGCAAAATTCGTAATGTTGTAACAAATCAACAGGTGTCCTCATGTCTGCAATATTCCAAAAGGTAGAAGTACAAATGTAGTCGTGTATTTTCCATTAACGAGTAATATTGAGACAGACTCAACAACAAGCTCTTGCAGCGAATATCTCCACATGCGACACAAGAGCCTCCTCAACATAGTCTATGAGGTTACATGTACAGCAAGACATGTGAACAATGGCAACCAAATCATAAACATCATATACAGGATAACCCTTGAAAACCGGACTCCCTAAAATCCGCAACTCTTCAAAATCTGACGATTTTTCAAGTCCCATTTTTCTATTTGAAATAGGTCTCTGAAAACCAGAATTCTCAGAAAACAGGACTTTTGGCTCAGTCCGGAAGGGGTCCGGTTTTCAGGGGTTATTCTGAATATACATATACATGGTCGACCTTTAAAAGGGATATAGATGAGAAAAGGATTCCTAGAAAAAACACATGTGACCAGACATGCAAAAAGTGTCCTTTAGGATGAAATTTTTAGAAAATGAGTTCTTTGTCGTAACGTATGCCTACATAAATTTTGTGTTTGGAGGAACATTTTATTTTCAAACCTTTTCTTTAAACCTTGGTACTCGTGGCCACAAGTTTTACTGTACACCGGGAAGTCAACGGAGATAAATCGCTGTACAGAGCTAATTAAACCGGTTCCCGGTCCTTGTTGAAATGCACCAAAGGTCTCTACACTGACTGAGTCAATGGGAACCAGTTAATGAGCAAATGTAAGAATAGAAAATGATGCGAAATCAAAATGGGGAAATTACCGGATATGAAATATGAAATATATTTATGAAATGCGCTGAGTATAACAAAATAGTCAAATTAAAATAAAAAATATCAACGCGTACCTTGATGTATTTACGAAGATCATGATTGTCGGCGTAGTTTTCTAAGTATTTCAATACTTGCGCATGCTCCATGAAAGATGGCCACTCATCCGGAAATGGATAGTCGGGAAATGCCATCACTTCTTTGGGAATATTCGTCCTACAAAATATAACAAGAAAATCTGTCATATACTAAAGGTAAACAGGAACTTAAACATTAAATGTGTTTGGCCATTATTTCTTCACTGACAGGGGAGCGCACAGGGTGATCATGACAAATATAAACAACTCTGTCGATTAGGGGCAAAATGACCAACTTTGAATCATGCGAACTGCGAATTAAGCACGCATGCGTATAGGCAACAGGTATCACGTGACTAAACAGCGTTCATAACGAGACACTGTTGATACTGATATACTGATACTGATTCAATGGAAAAAGGTAGTTTTACTGACAAACCTCCATATTTTATTAAATATATTTGTTTGAGTTAACAAGACGTATAAAAGCCTGTGAAGCAAAGGGATGTCAGTAGCGTCAGTAACAACATGAAAGCTAAAAATAGTAACATATCCCTCCGCGTCAAAAAGACTCAAAATAAATAAAGTATAAAACCTCATTTTGCGACAACTTCAATATGAAGAATGCGTGAACTTAAGAATCACTTATTTTCGGATCGGTTATCAGTCTTTCCAGTACAATTTACTTCAAAGATTACCTCAAAGTTAAGACCGTGCTTTGCGGTTCCAAAGGTGTTCATAAATATTAAGTTTTACCATATACATTACACAAACCGACACGATTTGTTCATGATCGATTTTCTTAAGAAACAAGATCTAGAAATGTGAGAATTAATCACACATTTACTAATTAGAACACCAATACTTGGGATTCCTTGAAAGGTCTGTGTGTCATCCGGGCAACTGCGATATGTTACGAATTGCGGTATAGATAGGCCAATACAAATGGTGTTCTGCCGAACACTGGATCAATAAAAATAAGAATCATTGAACATTGACAAAAGTGTTTCTATAAACTGAATGGCTTTGCCTATCGTCTCCTGATAAAGATCAGGAGCATATTGACATAATTAAACATTAATGATTAAACAAGCGCCACATTGTCTTGGCTGTAACGCCGTTTTTTTTCAACAATTTTTCAGTTATATACAGCGACTGATTCATCTAATCAGTTCTCCTGGACTGTACTAACTTATCCTTCCATAAGTAGCTGGCAACTTCTTCACTTATAGAGGAAAATCGACATTTTTATCAAATTTCCATGGAAGGGTATGACATGCCACGACCAACGCCAAATTTTCAGCCCAATCCCGAAAAATCGAACACGTAACGTTGAAACTAGATCCGGATTTCTCATCATACACAAAGCAGACAGTGAAATGGCCTAATTTCGCATATTCATGCGTGGTTGTCAGATCGCAAGAGAATTGCAATATCACATAACGTAATAGTGTGCATGTAAATTGAACATCTGCTACCTCAGAGTGCGTTAAAAATATACAGTGCAACCTCTCTACAGCAACATCCTTAGGGAGAAGCAAAAATATGTTATTGTTGAGAGGTTGCTGCTCAAGACAGGTTAAATTTATAGTTAAATCGTGCAATGGGAAAAATCATACTGTTGTTGAAGAAAGGTTGTTGCTCAAGTGAGGGTCGCTCTGGAGAGGTTACACTGTATCTTATTCTTAAACCCTGAAAACCGGACCGCTTCCGGACTGGGTCTAAAGTCAAGTTTTCTGAGAGTTCCGGTTTTCAGAGAACTACTGATTACAGAAGAGAATAAATGGAACTTGAAAAATCATCCGATTTTCAGAGAATTCCGGTTGTCAAGGAGTCCGGTTTTCAGGGGTAATACTGTATATGATGTGTTTTTTAAGTAATTTGCGACAAAATAATATGTAATAATGACCACGAAAGAAAACAAGAAGTAATCATACCGTAGATTTTTGTACATGCTGGTCAGTACCGGAAGTCCGTTCGTGTCTATGCCGACCATGTCCGTGTACCTCCACGTACCACCCACCCCAGCGGACTGCTCGATCCCTACACATCTAAACAGATTTGGTCTCGCCGACAAGTGCCGTAGAGCACTGAGCCCCGCGGCGCCACAACCAATAACCCCAACACGTATTGCCATGGCTGGCTCTGGAAACAAATGAAGTGTGTCAAGATGAATTCCTTAAGTTCAAATGAAGAGTAGCTATCACAACACTGGTGAACACTGTACCATTATCTAGCGGTCACGTGACAAAATCCGATACTAAGATATTTACGAGGCTCACCGCGCTACTCAATCAATACTGCTTGTTCCAGACAACATTACTTGAATGGGATCGACGCGGTATTTCTTACCATTGCGAAATTTCGGAAATATCACATTTTGCTACGGAAACGACCGAAGTGTTCCGATTCTATGTTTCACTTTAATCGGAAATATTACGTTTTGCTACGGAATCGACCGAAGTGCTTCGATTGTATGCTACGCTTTAGTCGGCAAGACTCGGGTCCATTCGTGTGCCTACATGATCCAATCAAAAGAGCAGCAAGCAATGTAGTTATACAACTCATAATGCATGATAATATGTAACATGTGTGTTTGAAGCAACGTTGAATGAAATTCATGCTTATTCCGAGTTATATATATTTATATAACCTAATTATGCATTACTTTTCTAAATAACTCAATTCACCCCTTTTTTCTGAGGACATAAAAATCTGGCGAGCATAAAAAAACGTAAGTAATGTGCTGATTGTGTCCATATTCTACGTAAACATCTAGACTTTACGCCCCCCCCCCAACAAACATCCTGTATCCACCCCTGATTAATGATAACTTTAACCTGTTGTGAATGTAATACTGTTAATAAACGCATGAAACATTGTATATTATATGTACATTCAATAAACTGGTTCCCGTTACTCTAGTTGTACTGCAGCATGGAACAAGGACCAGTTTAATTAATCAATAAACTGGTCCCCGTTCCGTGTTGCTGTACAGCAAGAGTAAACGGGAACCAGTTTCATTAATCAAGTTATACGGTTGGTTGCCTTACAGGGTGAGATCAGACGCTCTATTATCTAAACAGATGGGACGACGTCCACCCAACAAAAACTTTTTTCATCACAAACTTTTTCATTAGTGCGTCTATTCTTGACATATGTATATATTGGACTAAATCTTCTGGATTTACTATTCGCACAAAAATACAGTGAACGTTTGAAATAACGTCTGCACGCACACACTGTGATTTTTTTACTATTATAGTATTTACCTAAAAGGACATGTACAAGTACTTTATCATGAAACCGCCGAAGAATTTACAGATTGCTAATCGTTAATAAATCATTCAGACAAGGTCAAAGGTCATAAAAGGTCAACTGAATACTCCAGACGGCTACAATTCAAGTCTAGTCAACTAAAGGGTTTATATACTATGTACACAAGTATTTTTCATGCTAAATAAAGCCGAGTGTAGGCAGTTAATCGTTTTGAAACAAAAAACATGATTCAATTGATAAGCCGTTGGACGAAAGTATAACTTTCATAAGAGGAGTGGAGCTTTCGAGACGATAAACTGAAATATGCAAATCAGTTTTAAATTAATCAAGCGAACTTAGATTTAGGCTTTAGTGAAAGCATTGAATCCTAAATACAACATGCATAAATAATGCGTATGTTTCGTACTTTCGTGATTGAAAAGAATGCATACACGAGTGAACCGGCAAACATTGGCCCCACAAAAAAGAAAAAAAAGTCTCATTTGAGTGTGGTTAGATTTTACTATGAGGTGTATGATTATTGTCTGAAATATCAATAAATGTGACCTAAAGAGTGGCCATTTTACACATGTGACTGTGGTAAACAAAGGATATAATCTGTGTAGACAAGGGTATGCTAAATTAAAGTTATTCTGCTCTAAATGCGGAAGAAAATGACATGAACTAAATGAACAACATACAGGCTAATTGATATTGTAACGATTAATTCAAAACTATGACAGTAAAACCCCTGAAAACCAGACTCCCTGAAAACCGGAATTCTCTGAAAATCGGATAATTTTGCAAGACCCATTTATTTCTATTCTATAATCAATAATTCTCTGAAAACCGGAATTCTCAGAAAACCGGACTTTTGGTCTAGTCCGGAAGGCGTCCGGTTTTCAGGGTTTTACTGTATTACATTTAGTAATATCCAAAAACTATCCCATGCGTAAAACTTTAAGCTTTTGGCTGAAACGAGCGACAATAAATACCTTATGAAATCATTCCTGCGAATTCTTCACAAGGACACCAATGCTCACATTTGTAAGTAAATCAGAATGAATTGTGAGTACAAATGTTAACTAAATGCGACCATTTTGCTGGCCAGTTATCCAGGTGGCGAGGGTAAACAAAATTAAACTCACTATTCAATCAAGCAAGTGATCTTTAACCGGCACAATGCGCATGTACAATCACACCTTCACGCAGATCATAGACACGGCATGAAAAATAGTCATCATTACGGGTACAATAGGGCTTGAAGATCACAAACCTTTATGACTAATTTTTCTGGCGACAATTTAAATTGGATCGAAAATCGTAAAGCTTTTATCTTTATATACATGTATAAACAATACCGCAACGAAACTAGACTGGTTGTCAGTGATTAAAGTCAAAACAACTGAGCGATCGCCCAGTGGTTAGTCACATTGCATATCGATCAGGGTACCCAAAATATGATCCCTGTAATTAATACGCAAAATTTTAGAGTAGGTAAAAAATCTACCAGGGAACACAGACTTACAATGGTCGGTATAATTTAATTCAGTAAGGTGTAAAAAATGTTTGTTTCTGGTTACATGCTCATTAAAAATAGTTATGGTAGGTAAGGAAATTTTTTGAAGGGGGGGGGGGGGTAAAAGAAAGTAAAAAAGTGAGAGAGTGGATGTACCGTTCCTCGGGCGTAATAAAAAGTCTAGGGTCGCGGGAAAAAATAGGGTAAGTCGGTAACCAGAAAGAAACATTTTTTTACGCCCGAGTACATTATGGGAATGGTACAAAAGAACAAGAAATGTCAAAATAATTCATATTGTTTTTACTTGAGTGAATTTTGAAATACTTTTTTCCATAAAATGTGAGCCCAGATGTTTCATTATTTCATTATTTGAAGATACCAAAATATGATTACAATGTACGCACATTAGATAAAAGATTCACAATTTATAACCTGTTATTGTTTGCAATTAGAAATAATTATTACTATAAATTTTGATAAGTCGATTTTTACACGTAAAAAAATGAAATACGTTCTAAATTAATTTTGATATTGAAAATTTCATTTAAAACTATACAAATGTCAATTTTATCTCTTGAGATTCCACTCCCTCTATTAAATCAATTAGATGAACCGTTCATTGTTTTTTAATGGTTCATAGTATGCATTAATATATATTACGTCTTATTCACCAATTTTCATTTTTTTCTAAATTTAGTAACTCACTTTTAAATGCAGCTGAAATCGCATCAATGATGCTAGTACAGGAATGAATGTATAAGTACATAATTTCAATAAAATATCTTATTTCCAATATGTACATGTACAATGCTTTTAATTCTTACTAAATGAGCTAATTTCCACCTCTGGTTTATTAAATACATGTAAAAATGGTTACGACAAACTAACCCTTTGTCTCATAATACCGCATTTCCCAGCATCTGAAGCAGACGACTTCTGAAAACATCGTGGCAAAAGAAGTAATTGTCTGTAACAAGCAGTGGCTGCTTTTGAGGCAAAGGGTTAAACAAAATTCAAGATATCCATTGATCGTTAATAAAATACCCATTAAATACGAGTAAAAATACCAATTAAATATCTATAAAATATAAATAAAACATAATTCAATCAAAAAATAAAAAACATCAGCTCTACTTACATTAAACAAGCCAATATGAATATATAATCGTCCTATTGAAATCACTCTAAAATATATTGAAAATACATTTATACGTATACAATGTAGTTCCAAATGAAAATGTATTGAATACGTCACAAACACTCGAAGTAGTTCCCCGATTTTCCTTGTGTTCAATCGTTTAACCGAACAGTCGAGCAGACGCTGTCAAAACTATCGTGTAAAAGCCAATAGCTTCTTCGTAACCTTGATCTAGTGCAAAAAAGGCACAAACCAGGCTTTGTTCGTCTGACTTCGTGAAAACTGACCTCAGTGTTGTCCGTTATCCAGAGCTAACTTTGATTTGGACGCTGAGAACTTTCAGTGAATTCCAAGCGAATTTCGTCGAGACTTTGCGAGTTTCAAACGTTTCTTTGTCGACTCTACAACAACACGTGGTATTTTACCTTTCAATTAAATCAGACGACTAAAATGAGGTTTATATATAGGGAACAACCGTGAAATCATTTTGCATAAACCAGCATGCAATATACACGCGTTTGTGCGCCGTATTCGTGAGGAATATGTTTCAGGGTCGGATTAAACGGGATAGTTATTGGTGTGTGAGGGATATATTCTTATACACACAGAAGTGGCATGAAGATTTTTTGACAGATTTGCGTTGGTTGATGAGTTTAGATTAAAGAATAATGACTGTACGAGTTTAAAAATCACGTACGGAAACCGAGTGTCTGTGCTAATTATAGTGACTTTATTTGTTTTCAGAATAATTCATAAAAAGTATTCTTGTGTTCGCATTTCCTTTGCGCAAGTTAAATAATGGCAATAACGTGACCTAACCTGTTATTTCTTTGCCATCATTAACCTTGTCTTCAGCGCGAAATGATCAACGTTAGGCGCCTAAACGCAAGCATGCAGCTGAGTCCCCATCATTTTTCTAAATAAAGATAAAACAATTGAAAAATAATAATATGTGGAATAAATTATACATGGGATGGTAAAATTGCTTTAATAAGAAATTAAATCAATCAAATTCTGGACAGAGATGGGGTTAAAATAAGCTACTTTCATAACGTATCATATTCTTGAATCCACTTCAATTTAGCCTGGGTACGCGCCTGAATTTCTACAGATGAATGACAAAATAATTAGTGAGGTAGAGCGAATGACAAATGACAATACCGTGAATCATTATCAATGTCACATCATTCCAGCGAATCTTCACTCATGACCGAAAATCGAAAATTTCAAGATCGTTTTCAACGTTGTACGAGAGCAAGCATTTGATGGACACGAAAAAAATGGTCTACCATAATTTTACCAACAACCTGTTGGTGTTGTTCGCAAGATGCTTCACCTAATTGTTGTTTGGCCTACAGTAAACCCTCGAATAGTGGCAACCTCAATATTACGAACACCTTGTTACCACGACCACTTATTTTCGGACCGAGTCCCCTATGATTCAACTTGATAATGGGACCACCTCATTAATACAACCGATTTTTCGGTCCCTAAAGGTGGTCTCATTATTGAGGTTTTCTGTAAGTAATTTTATAAGAACGACATGATTTCTCATTGACCCTTAAAGTCACAACAGAAGTTAGGAGCCACCCATAGTAGTTACTGAATCAACTTATACAGTCAAACCTACATTAATGATCACCTAAAAATACAGAGCACCTTGTGATCAACTGTAAAACGAACCTCCACATAGCAACCAACTGTGCTTAAAGATCATACATCTATTCTACATCTGATGATCATTATTCGAATATGCTTGAAGGGGCTGCGATTGTGCTTAAGTGGTTAGTGCGCTGGACTTGTAATCCAGCGATCCTGGTTCAAATCCCTGTCAATTTTCCTTCATATGTAGAGAAATTGCCGGCTCCTTGTGGAAGGAGTTTGAAATTAAGATAGATTCTAATCGAAAATGGAATTTGAGTGTACACACAAATTTTAGTAACCAATATGTATCACAACAAGACAAACCCCATTTAATTTGTTTAAATATTTATTTCTATATAATAATATTCCAGTACCATAAAAACAAAACTGAAATAAAATAAAAGAAAAAAATCAAGTGCTTTGGGCGGATGACATACAAAACAAGATCAGAATAAGCATGAATTAATGTATACAGTGAAATGCTATGTTTGAACAGCATGTTTCAATCAATGAACCCTGCACTAAAATGACGATGTAAACATGGATGCCTTCAAAACCCTCCTATGTTGCTTAATTCTATTAAAGATAATACAATTATAATGAAAATAACATAAAATACAGTTTTAAATAGATTTCCATATCCAGGTAATGCTTATTGACAGATCAGAAGCCAAGGGTTACAATATAAAACAGTTTCAGAACCAGTCACTGAATGCTGTCCAGCCATTGGCTGATTTCATGAATGTGATTGAAACAAACCAATCATATGTTTACAATTTAGACTGGTCTCCAAAAGTTCAGGCATCTGACCTAAGTCCAATTAGGGCAAAGTACAAAAAAAGGAAAGCACGTATCACAGATAACAGTACACATACTTACATACATATACAGTGCAACCTCTCCAGAGCTGCCCTCTCTTCAACAACAGCATGATTTTTTCCCACTGTATACTTTATTAATATAATCTCTCAAGAGCAACAACTCCTCAACAACAACATAATTTTGCTTCTTCCAAAGGGTGTTGCTTTGGAGAGGTTGCACTGTATATTAACTCTTAACAAAGTCATAAAGAACAAGTTACAGCATAACACAAAAAGGATGATAAATATGGTGAAATATCTGAAATATTCATAAAGTACAAAAATAAAAAGAAAATAGTCTCCTAGTTTGTACTTTATGCCTAAATAAAAATTTATTGTGCATGCCATTGAACGTTTCAATGTTTATGCATTTAGGATACTGGCAGCTATACACAATTTTTTCTGCATGACAAATAGTGCATTTCATTGAAACTAATAAAGCATAGACATGATAAAGTTAAAAAGAAACAATTTATGTGACTTATATAAAATCAGTTTTTTTTTCTTTTATACACTGGATAGTGAAGAAAACTCATTGATTCATGATTTATGATACCAAATGTCTAATGTTTACTTTAAAAACCAAGTTGTTCAAGATTTTTCTTATTTGGTCAAATACTAAATTTTATCACAAATATATGAGCAAGGTCAAAACCAAAGATCTTAAGTATGAAACAAGAGGGTCAAGATGGCCCTTTTTCGCTCACCTGAGTAAAGACTGCAACATCTATGGTTTTCCTGTGATTTGACCTGGTGACCTAGTTTTTGACCCCAGATGACAAACGTTCAAACTTTGCCAAGATATCATTAGGACAATCACTATGTGTTCAGGTGAGCTAAAAATTGCTAAAATCCTGGTTAGCTGTATTCAACTAGAATTATAACACTATCATTTAACATAATCAGCCCATTTAAATATAAGGTAATTTTACATGGTATGTACTTTATTTGTTAAGGACTGCATGGAATTTTCCATAGTCTATGCTTTGTTCATGTATCTATTTGACTGAATTAAATCTTAACAACAATCATAGTCTTTTAATCACAGGACAAAAATCCAGAGATATATCATTGGGATATTTCTACAAATCCTTATGTCATTTTTTTCCATTTTGAGCAAAAATTGCATTTGAAGTTTTGAATTGCAATAACATTTAAGTGAGTAACGGGTTTGTGGAATTAGAATTGATACTATTAAGAATAGATCTACAAGCAGGTAAGTATGATCATTGTAAAGAGTTCATTGAGACAGAAAAAAAGATATCTAAATCTCAATATAGCCAAAAATTGAGTAACGGGGTTGTAGAAATAAGCCAGTGATAAAACAAACAGAAAATATTAGCATGTTGTTTTGCAGCAGTTCATTAATTTATGTATTTAGCAAAAAGTCTAATTTTACAGCATATTGTTAAAACCTGACGGGCGTAAAATTTTCATTTTCCTAATATGATATATCTTAAATGTATTCAAACACTTGTATTCACAAAAGTTCAAGGATTCATTCTACTTATTCAATTCAGAAATTCAGCCTTTATAAACCAGTTCTTGATGACCTAGTCAATTAGAATGATGTAAAAAAAAAAGTTGTGGACAAAATGAATCAATGAACCAGCTATACTGGAGTTGAAGTATGAAGAACAGCCAGGGTAATTTGACAACTTTTTCAGCTTTAACGGTGGAGGAAGACCCCAGGCTTACACATGGGAGAACCATCAACCTTCTGTAAGCTAGCAGGACAGCTTCCTCCCCTGTTAATACAATTATATGAAACAAAATTATGTAACTTCAGTTCATTCGGTTCAAATTACACACATGTCATTAAACTGAATGTAATCATGGACAAAAACTTAAGATAATGTAAGAAAAATTCATTTGCATCCAAACAACTCCATTTTTTGATGCCAACCCAAAAGTTTCTAACAGCAAAATCCAAAGTACGAAAGCATTTTGGGGCAATATAAGAAATTAGACATTATAAGTAAACCAACAAAATAAATTACTAACAATAAAAAAATGGAATAATAGTTTCAACAAATAGTTTCATCACAACAAGATAATGCTTGACAAGACAGAGGAATAATTGAACTAAACAGAACTGCAACAACATGAGTATTTATTAACAATTAAAAATAAATAACTTAAACACTTATTTTATAAATCCAAATCAGCACTTATAAACCGAGGGGCCATAACTCCTCTCAGATTTCTCCCACATCTCAAGCTTATTCCAGAAATCTTTATATCAAGAGCAGAATCATAAAAAAATTAAGCTTCAGTACACAGCATCAATGTAAATAAATGACGATAAAAAAATGATTTAAAAAATCAAATTATGGATATATTCTATTAGCAAATGGCTATAATTTTGTGAGGGATTTATATTGCAAATATGGATAAATAAAAAATAGTTACATGGTGGATAAATTTAAAAAATAAATGCTTGAATAAAAAATGCTATGGTAGTCACAAAGATGTGTCTAAATGTATAAGCATGTGTTTTTTTTTCTTTTTTGAAAAAAAAAACAATATTGAAGCCAAAATTTGCAAATTAGGCCATTCTTTTTTTAAAACCCCTTTTAGGTTAATTTTAAATACCCGACAATAAACTGGAATATTTTTGTAAAATTCATAAAGCTACAAAAGATTCTGCTCTATGATTCAAAAATAAATTATTACCATTTTACCATTGTAATTACAGATTTTATGCCAGAATAGAAAACATTAACAAAGTTTGATGCAGGGCTCGACGATTTTCTCTGGGCAACTCTTCCTGCAGGACAACCAGCTATGGATTTTAACTAGTTCTACAGCAATTTCAACTCATCCTGAGGCAATTTCTACTTGTAATTACGAGTGGACGAGTGGATTTGTCCAGCCCTGTAGATGTATAAGTAACAACAAATTCATGATAAATGCAATTAAATGATTTTAACTTAATTAACAGTATGGTACTGAAACATATTTATAAACTTCTACCACAGGACCATTACATGAAATGAAAGCACAAATGTACCATCTTATACCAGCATTTTTTACGCATACATAATAATCACTCACAACTCTTTTTGGCTTTCAGTGGAGAAAAATACAAGGATTTTGTATGAATGTGTATGTCTTTTCAATAGCAAAATGTACTTTAAATAATGGCCATGAATATTTCCATATAAATGATGCATAATAATATACAACAGGCACTAAATTAATATGCTATGGCCACATTACTAACACCTATTAATATAGGAATAGAGTACACGAAACATACCTCCATCATCAGGATAAATTAGTACCCATAAAATATGGCATTATTTATTGAAAATACAAAACACAGAGAAGAAAAAAATACACACACATGGGTGCAAGTAGAAAATTTCTAAAACCTGAAAATACTGCTGGAGGCCTTTACACGAGAATGGTATGTCACAAAAAAGTTGTTTCCCTTTCGTTTTAGTCTCCTTAAAATAACAGACACCTCCTCCTTGACACTATACCATTTGCCTGCCTTGGGAATGCACTTCCCCTTCTCACTGGATTTAGAGAATTTGGAAAAACGATCATCGGAGCACTTCAAAACCAGAAATCCGGTATAAACCGGAAAACTTGCACCCCTACACACAGATACATAAGAAAGCACAATGTAGTATAAAACACAACCATGAAGATTATGAAAGCAATCTCTGAAGCAGGGCTTAGGGTTTATTAGGAATGATATTGGGGACCAATCTCAAAGCAGCCTTACTATTGGTCACATATAAGATTGAGTTCAGAATTAACCAATCGGATTGATTTTGAGACTGCTTTCCAGATTCATAGGTTTTAAACAGAGTTTTAGAGGTTAGTTTCAAAATTCAGCCTTGTCAATGGTCAATAAAAAGGCTATGCTTAGAAACAACCAATCAGAGAGTAAGATTTGATTATGATTTTGTCTCAGACTCAAATAAGTAAACTACCATCCAAATGGTTTATCGCATCAGCTAAATGTTTACAGCATAAAACAATACATGATAAAATGATATCCTAAACGATAAGACAGCCACATACATTAGATAATAAGTGAGTAACTGAAAATCATGATAACAAAATCTACTCAATTACTCTTTAATGGTTTAGTGTCATTTACAATTTCAAATCTTGCTGATATTTAAAAAAAAATGTGCAACTATAGAAAAGCTAAAACTAGACTTAATTACAGAATGTCTCTTCTGCTTCAATACCACCATGAACATTTATTTAAATATCTGCATACCAGATATGCTGTTGTTGTAAATAAAACCATATTTAATTTCCTGACATATTTAGTTCCAAGATCTTGAAAATTTAATCATCGATGTGGTGTCTAAGACCATTAATGCTGCACAAAAAACAGCCAAATCCAGCTAGGTAAAAGAATAGAAAATGAATGGCACATATAGATGCCATATGTCAGATGGTATGAAATGACTAGACGAAGAACACTATTTATTACAAATGTTTGTGATACATCATTCTCTCTGGGGTATAAAGTTGCACCAATGAGGAACCACCAACCTTTCATAAGCTTAATAGTTGGACAGCTTCCTCACATTGGATTTTTTTTCTGGTCCAGAATGGGATTCAAACTCATAGCTATGAGGGGCTAGTGATTTCTTGTAAGAGACCAAATCCACTAAACCATAGAAGCCTACATTACATATCATGTGATGGCAGATATTATATAGCATTAAATGCTTAGAATAACAGTAGAATATTCTACACAAAGTGTCAGTTACACAGTTTAACAATCAGTCTATTAAACAATGAAAGAATGGATTCAATCAGATAAGCGGTTATACACTCAACTATAACTACTGGATATAAATTATTTCCAAACCTTCTGACCAGAGTATAGTGTATATAAAATGTTTGAAAGGAAATATGATTACATTACTGTCAAACCTGTGTTCGTAGCCAACTCTAAATAAAGGCCACCCAGTGAATAAAGGCCATTCTTTGAGACAGGTCATTGATTATTTAGAACAAACAGACCTCTAAATAAAGGCCATCTGTCAAATAAGGAAACATATTGTCTTTCCCAAGGGTTTCACAGGTCTTTCACAGGTTTGACTGTACTTTGAGAATACAATAATATAATCCGAGCCCCAAATAATATTGTGTAGATGATCACCAATCAAAAAGGGATACAAAGTTATTTCCACCTTAAGCTCAAAATAGCACTTCATTATTTTCAACATTACCAGCATACAAAACCAACCCTTCGCTTGTATATAAAATTGATAAAAGTCAAGATAAATAATCATATACACAGAAAAATGCAAACACAAAGTATAACACATCATATCACACATTCTTTCAATCGAATTCCAGCCACATTCTTGACCATTCCACTCCAATCCAATAACTTAACAAGGAATTCCTCTAAACGTTTTGATCAATAACAGAAATAAATTTATACATTTATATATCAAACAAATTTGACAGCATAATTGGAAATTTTAAAGATTAACAGAGAAAATGACTCAATGCTAGCTGAGATTTTAACAAAAAAATAAATATATCATCAGCACTCTACACACTCGTCTCATGTCAATTTAGCATACACAGGAGGGTTGAACCTCTTCCGCAAGAATTTGGCTATGTAGAGAGGTATACAACTAACTGACGTAATTACTATCACTTTCCAAAAGAAGTTCAAAGTTCCGAGAAACAATGGATCTGAAATAAAAAAAAATACGGAAAAATAAAATTTAAAAAGCAACAATTAAACTAGAGCTCTTCTGTTTTACATTATTCTATCTAATAAACAATTTATCAAAATTCTAAGTTAAAAAGGGGCATAACTCCAAAATATAGCCTTTCAGAATAATGCCCCTTGTTTTAAAACTGTGCCTTGTCATTGTAATAAAGTGTCATGTTGATAATTTTAGAAGTGATTGAGTAATGGGCTACATTAAAGTTTTTGCATGACAACAACGCTACAGTGATCATAACAGCTCGACTTTTTCTATGAAACAGACGAGCCAGAAATTGAGTTCAAATAGCAAAAAATAACGAAGTTTGAAGTATTGTAACTGTGACTGAAGGTCAGACTGAACTGAATGAGATCCCTGTGTTCTATGTTTGCCATATTCTTCAATGTTTAGTGTGTGTGTGTCAGCTGTTCAAGATTGTATGAGTATTGAACATAGTAAATAATTACCCTGTATTCTTACAGCAAATTCTTTTTTTTTCATCATCGAGCTTAAACATTATACCAACAACCAGGGTCATTTGGTAACTGTTTCAGCATTATGGTGGGAAAATATCCCAGACGTACACCTGAGTAGCACTGCCCTCAAGTAAGCTTGCTGAAAAGCTCCCTCACATGTGAAATTTGGTTTTGTTTGTTTGTTTGTATGTGACTTATTGTCACTGGGGTTTTAATGCCATTTTTCAACAATTTTTCAGTTATATATGCCAACTGGTTCACATAACCAGTTTTCCTAGACTGTATACTAACCAGTACTAACTTACCCTTCCACAAGGAGATGGCAACTTCTCTACATATGGAGGGAAATCAACATTTTTGTCAAATTTTCAAAGAAGGGTATGACCTGCCGCGACCGGGATTTGAACCCGGATCTCCAGGTTACAAGTCCTGCACACTAACCACCGGACCATGGCCATGACCTAAATATGGTCTCTGCTGGGATTTGGACTCACAGCAGTGAAAAATAAGCAGTGTTCATAATGAAGTATTATCATTAAAAATGACTGCTATATTACAGATTTACAGTAACGAAAGCATTAAAACAAATGCTTACCAAAATAATTCCTTAAAACCACCAACGAGGCAACATATATAGCCAAACTGAAGATCTCAGCAACAATCATGGCCCAATGCCACGTTCTTATTGTCAAAGCAACCATCAATAGTTCCGTCAATATTAATGATGTAAATGTTATGGAAACGACGTGAATGAAATCATCTTCAAACAAGAGAAATGCTCCATACATGATGATACCACCTGTAGAATACATTAACTTGTTTACAACATGTTTTTACTAGTTATACATTGTACGTAGATCTATTTTCTAAGTTTTTACATAACCGGATGTCATATCAGGGCTCGACTCATTGTTTTCCAGGCTACTCATCCTGCAGGAAACCAGCTAATAATTTTAACTTGTTCTACAATAATTTAAACTCCTCCTTAGTCAATTTCTACTTGTAATTACGAGCGTACGAGTGATTTATCGAGCTTTGTTGTATTCATTAGTAAAAACTAGAATTCAGAACCTTATGGATCACCCCTCGTATAGTCAATTACAAAAATGAATAAATACACTCATGTCAGTCAGTTTTATTTTACTGATTTCAAGAGTCAAAATGCTGTTTTAATGGTCAAATGAAAGTCCTGGAGACCATCAACAGAATGGCGAGTTCTAGTGAATGACCCTGACAGTATACACTTTAATAGTTCATCTAATTTTTTGGGGGGAGGGGGATTCCAGAACTGATTACAATTATAGATGATACTAACCACTGCAAACAGACAAATAGTGCAATAATACGAGTCCCCCATCTGAACCATAAAATTAATGATCTCTCCACGAACTGAGGAGAATGATTCATGTATCTAATACTAAAAAACTTCTTGTGAGATCAATTGAACAAAACCCTCAGAATTTTGAAATTGTGGGGGGTTTCTTGAATAAAAAGATATTTTACCTTGGTATATACTAATAAGCACCCACATGAAGAAAGACTTAAATGACAGTGATCTCCCCTGAAAAGAAATAGAAAAAAATGATATAAATTTGTTACATTAACACAAATTACTCATATCTGAGTGACTTCCCCTTAAGTCAAAACATAGGAGCATTTTTTCAAGACTTATCAAAGCCTTTTTTCTGTGGTGTTCACTGTAGCAACAACAGCCAGGGCTATTCAGTAACATTTACAACTTAAATGGTGGAGAAAGACCCCAGATGTTCACTTGGGTAGAACCATCAACTTTTTGTAAACTAGCTGGACAGCTTCCTCACATACGATTTTTGTCAGGTACCGGGCGGGATTCAGATTCACAATGGTCAGGTGCTAGTGATTATCAGTCAGAAACCACAACTATTTGACCATGGAGTCCCCCATGTCTAAACTGAAGCTAATTACATGGGTTTGTGGTTCTTTAACTTGAGATCCAAGAGTACTGATCTCAACTTCTGTACTAGAATGTTTTATACTTATATGACAACAACAGAATATTTAGATGTCAAAAATAGAGGAACACTATAACAATTTTTTTCATCTTGCCATAAGTAACACTACATTTTATATGAGAACATCAAAAATGAGATTTGAGATTACAAATCCATCTCAATGATATAAACTTAGAATAACCCAAACATTACGACAATACTACAGCAAAATTTCTTGACTGTAATAATTGAATGAATAGAATTTAACCCTTTCAGTGCCAGATACATATTGCCTACATTATACACTGTATTACCACGGAAATTTGAAGAAATGACAGCTTTTACCAATTCCTCGAACAGGCATACCAGTCAAGTAGGCAAATTTGTAGAGCTTTGCGCAAACACCGAAAGGGTAAAACAATAGAAGATACATCCTAATCATAAGACAGACAATAAGCACCTTGGTCAAATCTTTGTAGAGTTCCGGATACATTAGAGCCGTCTCAGGCTTCACATCTTTGTCTAAGACTAGAGAAAACACTGGATACATGGTATACACAGTGGAGTACCTGAAAAATATATTTCTCTTTTTTCACAGGGTTTAATGTCACACCAACAGCTAGGGTTAATAAAAACAAAGTAGTAAATTTTCAAACTCACGTAGATGTCTACACTCAACAAAATCTGGGAAAAGTACACAGAACCATATGGGTTTTAGTTAAACATTTTTGAAAAGTTATCTTCCTAAGTTGCTTCAAGAAGCTATTAGATAGGTATTGTATTGGTAAACAAATTAATTCAATTTGTTTCAATTTGTCCATTTTTAGCCATAGAAAAAATGGATTTGAGCTCTACACCTATGTCTAAGACACACCTAATTTATGGACCTGATTTTGGATGTAAAAACATGCATCTTATACATGAGTGATTACGGTATTTTGTTAGATCTACATAGCGTAAACATTGATACACTGACAGGAAGATCTAAGAGACACTTACCCGACCATCAAAAAGCCGGGAAACAGGGCTATAGAGGCAAAATAGAAGACAGAACAGAACACAGCCTGCATGGTGGATATAATTAGACCTCTGTGTATAACAAACTGTCCTAACGATGCTGATCTTTTATAACTGAAATAAATAACATTCAATACGTAATATATAACATCAAAAGAGCAAATTAGTGCGTTTCTGCAGACACCTTTCAAATAAATGGGGAATACAAGCAGGATTTTCTAATTTAATGATATTTTTCCTTTACACATTTACTTTATAATAAAACATAAAAGAGGAAGATCCTGTGAAATAAAAATCTTCGCATCTCAAAAAAAGCAAAACAAAGTAAAAACTTAAGTAAAATATGTCTTTTCACTGAAAACATTTGGGGTTGGGGAAAAAATTAAGGATCAGTCTAGAAAACTCTGACATTGAAGATCAATAGGTGAAAATGTACAAACCTGTCTCTACCATGAACCATTAATAATCTACCAATATAGCTGAACTGGTTTATGGAAAAATCCGCAGCCATAGATGCCTGTTTACCTTCCTGAAAAAAATATAATGATATCTAAGATATAAGATATGATAAATATCTTTAAAGTACACCTGGATAGAACCACCGACCTTCCATAAGCAAGCTGTACAGCTTTCTCACTTGTGAAATTCGTCTGGTCCAGGGTGGGATTTAAATTCACAGTGGTAAGGGGCTAGTAATTGCAAGACCATTACCAAAAAAAAAAAAAAACACAGAGGCCCAACAAAAAACACGAACAAACAATATTTTTTAAACTGAGAGAAAGTATTGAAATATAGAGTTTCCCATTAGTACACAAACTGCATGTGTGAAAGTTGAGTTTTCAAAAAAAAAATGGAAATCTTAATCTCTGTGTGGCAGAAACAATAAAAACAAGTACAGACTGGATCCAGACAAAAAAGAGGTTCTGGAAAAACTAACCATGAAACTGTTTAATTACCTTTCCTACAATACCTATACCAGCATCAGCAGCTTGTATCATACTAACATCATTACCTCCATCACCTGAAAACACAGTAAACAAGTATATCATCATATACTGGGTATCACAAATTTTCGTGGAATATTTAATTTAGTGGATTTTGTGGTTCAGTTTATCCACAAATTTAAGTACCCTCGAATTAAAAATTGGTTATGTTTTGAATGTAGCTGAAAATGCATTATCCGAAATTACTACAAATTTATGCTCCAATGAAATTATCAAGCATGGTAAATCTACAAATTTAATATGAACAAAATTAAATGAAACCACAGTATATAACATTGTCCCAGGAAGCTGATCTTTTATTGAAATTAGAGCCATTTCCAGGTACAAAGGGCCTTACTGAGGTTGAGTACAAAATTCCTTGCATGAACTGTTTTATTTAGGGTCTGTATTGACACAAGAACATCAGACATCCATAATTTTTCACATATTTTGAACAAATCACAATTTGACTAAACATCAAAGAATATCAAGCATTTTGAACATAGAGCTATTCAAAAGCAATTTTTAAAATATTTTGGAACATACAGTCGTACATGCAAAGACCTGATCACAATGTATGCATTCGATAGTGTTATTCCTGTGGTCCTTCCATATTCCTTTACAATAGTCGGTAAATTCATCAATCAGATTGAGAATCTGTTGTGAACTTACCTATTGCACAAGTACGTTTCCCAGAATGCATTTTGAGTAGTTTGACTATATCAGCCTTCTGCGTAGGAGAGCACCTACAGACAACCACACAGGGACATTGACAAGCTAACTCTACAAATTCATGCTCATAGTACTCCAAGCAAACCTGAAACCAATTAAATTACATTAAAGTTTTAAGGTCAATACTTATTTTTGGATTACTTTTAGAATTAATTAAGTGGTATACTAAGGATAAGCTGTCATCCATTCAAGAATGTGACAGCCAAAACACTCTACAAGAGGAAAATACCTCACTCATCAGGTAAAAACATCATTTTTCCCCAGAGAAAGAAATCAAAAGAACTTTACCTGTAAACTATCACCTGTAATAACAAGTGCATTATCTTGCTTCCGTCTCAAATTGTTCAATTCTAGATGAGCCTCAGTTCTACCTGTAACTTTCTTGAACGTGTAAATATCCTGGTTCCTAGATACCAGCTTGGAACTTTTAGCGATACAAGTCGCAGTCTCTAACTTATCACCAGTTAACATCCAGATCTGGAAAAATCATAAAAATATCAGGCACATGTTATAATATATATCATTTATGTGACTACCAGATTAACCCTTTGTCTTATAATATCGCATTTTCCCCCATCTGAAGCAGATGACTTTTGAAAGCATTGTAGGAAAAGAAGTCATAGCTTCTAATGAGTAATGTCTTCTTTTGCCACAATGTTTTCCACTCTGTCAGAGAGAAATAACCAAATTTTCTTAAATAAATTGATGTTTTGTACATTGGCTTTGAATTTGGAAGAGTCCAAGATATACTTATGGGACAAAGGGTTAAAGGTAATCGTAATTCTTTCATTTTTAAGCATATTCTTTCACATATGTAAGTTTTTTGTTGTTTTACTAAGAAATTAGAAAAACATTTTTTCGAGAGACGGTCCCATAGACATCATATTCCTTACAAGCACAATACAACATGATGATGTCAATAAAAATATAACAATAAAACCTCAATTTCAACACCAAGTTTGGGGCCCCAAAAAGGGGTCTTAGATATAAGAAGGTCATTTTCAAGTCAAATTACAGAGGAATTATTGAAAACTGGACTGAAAGTGGTCATTATATTGAAGTAATCACAAAGTGAGGTTTCACAGTAGATTTAAAGTAAGACCTCAATAAAGAGACCACCTTTGGAACTCCAAAAATTGGTCATGATAATAATAAGGTAGTCTCAGTATCAAGTTGAATTATAGTGAAGTTATTGAAGCCGGTCCAAAAATAAGAGGTCACTATAACAAGGCGGTTACAATATTGAGGCAGTTGCTTATTTTACTGTATGTCTTAAAAAAAGGGTACAATAAAGATCAATACCTTAATCCCAGCATTTCTTAACATTTCTAGGGTAGGTCTTACGGCCTCTTGTAACCTGTCTTCAACACCGGTCATACACAACAGTTCCATATCTCTCTCTAAACTTTCAATCACAGCTTGAACCTTCACATTGCGATCCTGTACAGACATCTTGGCTTGATGATAACGACTCTGCATGTATAAAAAATTCTACTGTATACATCTTTTTTTCTGTGAGGGTAAAATGAAGCATTTTTAATATGTTCTTGAACCTGTGGGTTCTAGAAGTGGCAGTTTCATAGCCAACCTACCAGCCTTATTTTTTTATCAAGTAACTGGATACCTAACTATTTTTTTTAAATGGAGTATCATACACAGAAGATCTTGAATGAAACAAACCTGGAATTCTTGATACTGTTCCTCTGTCAGAACTTTCTTAGCAACTACCAAAGTTCTCAGCCCTTCTCTGGCTAGATTACCACACTGTAATATATACATCAATCAAAAATAGTACAGTAGATTCTAACATGAATAAATTATAAGATCACGTATGTAAAGATTTTTCAAATGAGGGCTAAAACAAGATGAAAAGAACTGTAACAAAATAAACAAAGGGCCATTAGTCCATAAAAATGATTGATTCACAAAATCTTGACAATTTGCCCTCGGGTACTTGGTGATGTTAATTATGTGAAAGTTTTGTCAAAATCCCTTGAGAAATGTAGGAAAAGCTGCATGCAGAAAAAATTGTGGACACCCGCCCGCCCAACAACATTCACAAATTTAATAATCAGGATTTTTCCTTCAGAAAACTTGGTAAATGATACAAACTTAAATAATTATGCCAACAACATTACTATGCAATACACACATCATTAAAATACAGTAAAGTAAACTATGAATCATTCAAAATTTAAAGTTAAAAGAAGCGCAATTTTGTTAGTGAATACTTGAAAGTCAGAAGTGATAATCACCAATATAATATATACACATATAATTTATACCAAATAGTTGCAATGATAATGAAGAGGTACCATTCTTTTAAAGAAGACCTAATATTTTAAAAAGCTACCATGCTTTTTAGATATTAAAAATTTTGACATTCACACTCTATCTGGCCATCCTTAATAAATGTTGATTTGAAGTTACACAACTTTGGACTTTTGACAGAGGGTAGGTAAATAGGCATTTTTTTGTTAACATTGCATGATAATATTAAAAATGAAAGGCTGGGATAAAGAATGAAAAAAAATATATCAATACTGTGTAAAAAAAATTAGGTTAAGAAATTTTTAATGAGACCGTCACATAACTGCAAACCGGCATTTTTTTAGGATGGCCTAATGTAAATAATACACATCAATATACTCACTTCTTCCTCCAACCAATCATTGTATTGAACAATGGATGTCATGACAACATCAGCTCCCTTCAGGTAGAATACAATTTCTCCAGTCTGGTCATCCTAGAGAACGAAACAAGCGCTAGAGCTTATCAAACCAATCCATTTAAAAACACACATAGCAATCAGCAGTTCTTAACTTTAGTATAACTGCTAAGTCCTTTTCACATTTAGATGAAAGATGGTGGGACCCTTAGAAATGGGAAAAATAGTATCTTGGGGGAAATAGGAGCTGTGTAATAAGTGAATTTATGATACGTTTTACCAAAAAGGTTATCAAGAAAAATAAAATTCAACCGAGGACTTTTTATGAATTAAGGGAAAAAAAACATACTTTTCAGAGCACTGGGGCTGACTTTGGGCCCAAAAATAGTGCCCAAAATAACGCTAAACTGAGTCATTTATAGGCAAATCTGGTCTTATTGACATTAATGAAATTATGACAAATTTACATCATCCACATTGTGAGGATCACACATTTCAGCCAAGATGCAGCATTGAGTTAGATAGGTTACATCTGATGCTGTAAACTGTAAGACAGAGCTTCTCCAACTAGATATTGCATACACCCTTATTTCTGCTGGGGCAAAATTTGGCATTTTTAAGATATTCCTAAATTGGCAGGTCCTAGAATTGGCACTTTCATAGCTAACTGCAAAATAAACCCATGTCCACTTCCATAAATAAATAACATGATTTTGGATCACAACAATTATATTTCTCTGGCAAAATAATTGCCAGTGTTTATTAATGACCAAGTTTTATATTGGTGTAGTCTAGATTTGGTGGTTCCGATAGTGACCACCAAATCACCTAATTGAAACCAGTGCTGATATTATGATGTATAAGTATAGATTTGTTAAAATACCATTTTATTTATTTGATTCAAAGGTGGCCATTAACTTAGGTTTGATTGCATTCATAAATCTCACCATACCTTCAATATAATACCCATACGTTTAGTTTCAGATGTAAATGGAAATATTTGTAGTATAGTATAAGAGAGGATGGCCCCATTTGGAGCCTGAAGTTGCATAGAATTCAAATCTCTCTTCACTAAGGTAAGTCCTACACTTTCTGTCCATTTGACCAAAGCAACCTACAATAAAAACACAATTGATCCATGATTATATGAAATTCAGTTCACTAATAGTTCTGTATGATAATACAGTAAAACTTCGTTATTACAAGCATCAATATCACAAGCACCCGACTTATCTCAAGGAGTCCCTTCAATTTTTGTTCTTAGATGTGTATAATTTTCAACCAACAAACAAATACCTTGTTATTATGAGCACCACATTTATCTCAAGCATTTAGTCTTTTCAGGTAACTCCTTGAGATAACGAGGTTTTACTGTAGATCACGTCAATCTTAGCCACATTTTAACAATCAACACAACAGACAATCAAATGAAACAAACAAAACAAGTTTCAGATTGTGCCATGTGGTAGGGGCCTCTGTGGTTGAGTAGCTATAGTTTCCTACGTGTAATCACTAACCCTCACTGCTGCGAGTCCGAATCCCACCCGAGACCAAATTTCAAATGCGAGGAAGCTGTCCAGCTGGCTAATGGAAGGTTGGTGTAAACCTGGTGGTCTTCCTTCACCATTAAAGCTGAGAAAACCACACTATAAAATGCTGAAGGTAAGAAATACAGTGAAATCTTACTTTGCGACCACCTAATTATAATAACCACTTATTTTCTTTATAATTAAACCTCAATATTATGACCAATTCCCAAGGTCCCAGTTGTGGTTTTAATAATTAAATTTTTCTGTAGATATGTTTTGGCCGATGCACGGACAAAAAGAGCAAACTGACCTCGTCAGGACTGGAGGCTTGGTACACCACAGTTTGTAGACTTTGTTGATCAGCCTCAACCTGAAAAGACGTTTCCTCAGACTTGGTTTCATCGTACACGGGTGTGACATTATGACAGAGAGCTAACGCCTGCACGGCCTCCAGTACACGTGTAACAACTGTACGTCTCACTGGTGTACCCAGTCTGGATGGGGTAGATGCTGTCTGATTGTGTGAAAACGCAGTTTTAAGATGGGCGGTCACCTGAAAATTGCAAAAATTTCTAGAAGTTTCGAGCAAAACCTGAATAGTGAATTAAACTATTTTCTTACACATTGATTCTTAAAAAATCTTTTTTCTAACTGGCTGATAATGTGCAGTTAAGATCTATGTATAAGCAATTCATGAAACTAATATAATTTTCCTTGCGAGATAAATTCGACACGTACACCAATAATTTTACATTTACACAAAGCAGCTAGATGCATTTGCAGTCCCAAGTTTTGAGAATAATTTAAAAAAAAAATCCCATCCATTGATTGATTAACAATACAAACTGTAAGATATCAATCAAATACAGTGTAACTTCTGAAAACTGAACATCCATGGGACTTGTAGAAAAATTTGATTTCCAGTTTTTGGAGGGTGCGGTAATCTATAGTTACACTGTTTTTTTGTTATGTAGACGAGGACAGGAATCTCAAATTGGCAAACATAAGACATAAACTTACTTATGTTCTGAGATCATACGTTACATGTAATAAAGAAGAATTTCATAGCCCCCTCCCCGCCACTTACCTCATCTACAGTTTCGGAAGTGTATGCCACTGTACCTAAGTGCAGCTTTTTGAATACCTGAAGATTAAAAGTACAGAATGTGTGAGTTGATAGTTTAAACATATTTTATTTAAAAATATAAATATATAATGCAAGTTAGATTAAATCAAATACACAGGAAAAAACAAGAGTTTAAAATATTAGAATGATCTTTTTACTATGCTATAAAAACATCCAAACTCAATCAAATTAGAAAGATATTTTTAACAGTAACAGACAAGGTCTTGAGGTTATAAAACTTGAGAACAGTCTCCAAGCTCAAATCTCAATTCCATTCTCAAAGTGTTGTGGTTGAAAAGATAACTAATGTTTAAACACATATTCAAGTCAATTATGCAGATGGAATCATATATCAATAATATCATCATAGTCTGATCATAATAAACTTCGAAACATTGAAAGACAAAATATGAGACTTGAGCTAGGAGACCAATCTCCAGTTTTATAACCTCGGGCCCTGATCAGTATTATTTCAAACAATTAAGTATAAATGCATGTCTGGTAATACATGTAAAACATCTTATGCATAAGTGAAGAAGCTCATTATTTGCTATGTTTCCCAAGTCATGACCCTGTACAACTAAAGCCAAACATATGCTATTAACAATCACTATCAATTCATTTTATAAGAGACCAAATCAAATAAAAAACAATATAATAAGAGCATACCATGTCATTCTGAGTCAAAGTTCCCGTCTTATCAGTAAGTAGGTAACTTATTCTACCAAGCTCTTCCGGTATCGTAGTACTCCGCACGACAGTTCCTTTGATATCCTTATCTCGAGTGATCATGTACGAATACCAGGCTTTACCCATGTCAAGGTTTACACGTAAACTGAAAAATTAATACTCGTACAGTAAAACCTCATTATAAGACCACCATTGGGACTGAGGAAATTGGTCATAAAATTGAGCTGGTCTGATTCTCAAACTGAATTACAGAGAAAATATTGAAAACTGGTTTAGTCACAAAGTAAGTCATTAGACATTGACACTGTACATTCACACAAACTGCAACCTTAGATACAATTTGATTAAAATCATTATTGCATGATTATTAATAAAATATTGGTAAATTTTGGCCTAGAGGCAGGGCCTAACTGCACATTTTACAACCAGAAATACAATATATTCACATATGCAATACCTTTGGACTAACTTTGGCTGTTTTGACTTTCAATTGATCAAGTAACCAGCATTATTGATAATAAATTTACAAACCAGTATAAATACAATACCTGATTGGAATAATGTACGAAAACAGAAGAATAAATCTGAAGAGGTATCTGTACCACGGTCCTCCCCAACCCTGTAATATAAAATAAAGATGAAAGTAAGTGATTTTGTTGTACCTTGATAATCAGTATAAACATCATGTCAGTGGTTTTTTTTCATCCTTTAGGGAAAAGGGGGTAGGGTCCTAAGAAAGAGGGAACGTAGCATCTTCAGCGGAAGAAAACGGTAAATTGATGACGAGGTATACATATCCTCCCATCATTTTATAATTACCAATAGGTCATAACCTTTGATGGCTGCAGACAAGAGCTATTTTTGGTAATCAATTTTGCAATCTTTTTGACGAAAATGTCTCCAATGAAAAATTGAATTCAATGATTGTAGTGGAAAACAATATACTTTTCAGACAGTGGAATTTCGGTCCCAAATCAGTAAAAAAAATGACACCGCACATGTATGAGAAAAGAAGAGAAAATGTATTTTTAATAAAAAATACATTGTTTCAAAACTCAGAAAAATATGACATTTTATAGAATAGAATACTCGCCTTCAGAATCATCATAACAATGGAAAGAACTACGACAGCAGAGAATAGCACCTTTGTAAGAGTATTAACTTCTAGATCC
The DNA here is from genome assembly GCA_008271625.1 of Lutraria rhynchaena. Taxonomy (NCBI): domain Eukaryota; kingdom Metazoa; phylum Mollusca; class Bivalvia; order Venerida; family Mactridae; genus Lutraria; species Lutraria rhynchaena. The sequence goes on from VIBL01000071.1 coordinate 1,614,005, forward strand.
AACAACCCAACCTGAAATTATTGAAATCAACATCAATTTAAATTAATTTGTTCTAAAAGCAAGAAAGAATTTCACATTCTTCTAGTAACATTTCATCCTCAAGTTAATTTTCAAGTTAAATATTGAAGTCTAGTTAAGCGTGTACATGAATAAAGAGTTTATAAGCAAGTCTTTACAGGGTTTTTACTAGAAGTCAAAGGTTGAGGGCCAAAATGACCCTTGACTGATGATAATTCTAAGAGTCAACAAAATTTCCTTCTAATTCTATTGTAAATTTGACCCTTTCCTCAAGAGTCAAAAGCTTCATTTTACTGATTTCAAGAGTCAAAATGCTGTTTTAAGGGTCAAATGAAAGCCCTGCTTCTCTTTCATTTTTGTGTTTGCAAACAAGACACCTCAAATGGCAAGTGCCATTAATGATGGCTTTAAAAAAATTCTTATTTACCACTGAATTAAAATTAGCTGTGATTGATAATTAACATTGTAAATACTGCAATATGGTATGTAAAGTAACATCACTTTTATGCCATTCACATTATCATGTAACTCTGTAATTATCATAAATATAGAGATTATAATTTAACTGTAATACAATTGTGTAATTTCGTCATGACGCTGAGTATAAGATTGTAGCTGTGTGTTACCTTACATTCCATAATAATAGTTTAAAGTCACCATCACATTTGAATAGATAAATCTCACAGTATATATTACAGTATAACTTCAAAAAATAGTGACCATCTCTAAATCATGATCATTTTGTTATAACAATCACTTTTTCCATAATTCAACTTAATAATGAGACCACCTCTGTATTGCAACCAGTTTCCAAGTCCCAATGATGGTCTCAGAATCAAGATTTACGACACTTACTTTACTTTTTGGTTGGGAAGTATTCATCACACTTCTACTTTCACATCCAGTGTATATAACAACACCGAGGGCTGTACCAGATGCTACTACAGTATTAGCCCACAATGTATTCTCAATACTCAGTGACTCACTAACACCATCTTCATCAGTCTGAATAATTCAAATATAGATGAAAAAAAACTTAGGACAAAAATGGTCTACACTCCCTGTATTATAATAAATTATTACTGTCTAGTTACTAGGCAATATTTAAAGACACAACCATTTTTAAAAGAAGTTCTGACATTGTTTATTCTCTTAAACATTTCCTTTCCACCTTGAAACTTTATTTTTTTTATCTGTAAGGATTAGTTTACTTTTCTTGGCTGAAATTCAATATTAACTTTGCATTTTACATCACAACCAAGATTAAAATGAACATAATGTGTGTAGTAATATATAACTTGAAATTCCTTTCTTAGTAAAAACATAATTTACATTTAATATTATTTGTGCTGAAAACAGTGTGCAATTACAGATCACCAGATAAAAGAAGACTTATACTATTCCCTATCTAATTCACTTTAAATAAAGACTAGCTGAAAGTACAATTTGACTAACATGAGTCTTATACTGTACATACCCTCTTATAAGTTCCAATGAAGCTATGTATATCCTTCTGAGGAGCTTCTGCATAGACTTGAGCTTTAATATCCAACAAGTCCTAAAATACGAGGGAAGTAATAATTACATCAATAAAAAATCCTGATCAAATCAGGGGAGATAATCAATACAAATAATCAAGATTTTAATGCATATCAGGGATAAAATGGATTTACATCAAAGAGACTGAAATCCTGAAATAGATCAGGGGAGACAATCAATGTCAAAGAAATAAAAATTTTAATAATAATCAGTGATGAAAATGGAAATACATGTAACAAACTGAAATCTTAAACTAAATCAGGGGAGATAATTAATGATGAAGATATAAATATCCTAAAATAAAACAAATACATCGCACCCAGATTACTACAGTAACTTATACAGTCAACTCTTGTTATGTCCATTTTTCGGGCCTGAAAAAATACTTCAATTAAACGAAAATTCGACAAAAATGTTGGACGAATACCGGTATTGCATTAGACATTTTTGCCATTGTTAGAATCACTAGTTCTTGGCAACTGGCGTGTGTGTGTTGTAAGAATTACTTTTTATTTACAAGTTAATAAATAAATGATACTTACTTCATATATGATAATTTATACAAATCCAAGCGTTTTGTCCGGTATTAAATTACATATGATGATATGTTTGCATTTACGTGTAAACAATAATAATCTCCCTATTATTGACTAAAATTAAATCGAACTCGTATGCTCAGCGAGGTGTAAAGAATATTGTCTAACTTTGTAATAAACAACGCAAATCAGGCGCGAAATTGTTCATTTGGACTTCAAAATTAGTTTGACATAACGAAAATTTTTTAGAGCAAAATTTGTCTTAACTGACAGAATTTTATACACTTTTAGAAGGAAAAAATCGGGACTCAAAAAATCTTTCGCCATCACGGAAAATTTGTATTAACTGACTTCACCATAATGAGAATCTACTATATTTCATGCATATGCACTGGCATAGTCAAACATTAATCATGTGAAAGAATCTACATAGTAGCAAACTATAAAATCCTTTCATTGTCACTGCTCAAGAAGTTGTTTAATAAAGTACACAAACTATCAAAAATAAATGAGAACGTACTGCATTACTAGACAATCCTTGTGTATTCTGTATGGCAAGTCTTAGCTTCCAGTCAGTTTCTCCATCAAGTTGATCTGTACGTATAAAACATGAACCAGTCTTCTCGGTTGTACGTAAAAATACCATATCAGCTGGAACACGTTGATCCTAGAATGAGAAAGAAGAGAATTCAGTAAATTCAAGCTAATTTTTTTACTTAGTAACTGAATCACAACGTGTTCTGGTGAGCTAAAAATCATTAAAATATGTTCCATATATACTATTCATGAATGTTGCACATAAATACTAAGCAGTATGTTTTTTGCAATTTTGGGAAAAGGTCATGGTCCAATCCAGTTGGGAAAAATGTGCGGTGTAAAGCCAAAATTGGGAATTTTTAGGTTGGGAATTGTCTTTATTTTCAATTGGGAAGGGTCTGTTTACCAGACCCAAACAAAGAAGGAAAAAAATTGCTGCTATGTTAATCAATATCAATATGACACATAAATTAGCATTCACCTTCTCAACAAATATTAGATCTCCAACTTTAATACTGGAGCTTGGTACTTGAATGATGCCACTACTGGTAAAAATCTTAAATTTCTGAGAATTTGCCTCCTTATCACGTCTGTAACGTCTAAAATCATCAAGAGCTTCACGGCACATAGTCACAAATAACACAAAACACTGAAAATACATGATTTTAAATAAATTACCTAGAGAACCATGTACTGTCAAACACCATGATTTAAATTCTATGATTTTTATACGATGGTAAATGTATGTTCTGAAAATGACTCAGCAAGCATTATTTATAGCTGCAGTGCATACCATTGGATGCCAGCAGGAGTTAAAAATCTTCATTTTCAATCAACTAAATACAATTAATTGCAAACTGAATAATTATAGGAGCATATTCGTAATTTCAATTCAAACCATAAAAAATTCATTTACACACTCTTCCCTGACAAAGACTAGAGCTACCTTTTCAGTTAGCTCTTCAACTTAATTCTTCTGTATGAATCAATTAGTCTGTGACATCATCAAATGAATTGTAAAATGGACAAATCAACCATCTTATCAAGAAAAATGTACAGTTCAATTCCTGTAAGTTTATACAGACAATACTGCAAATCATGTTAAAATTGTGTCAAAATTTCTGACCTTCAGGTAAAAAATAATGAAGTCCATTTATGGAGGTCTATATAAAATTAACTCACCAAAGGTCCCCAATAAGTATAGAGATATCCAATTCTTATCTCAGGAATAAATTGAGATGATGCCATGATAAGAAAATATAAGTTCAAGAAAAACTTGAACTGTTCAAAAAGCACCTACAAGAAAGAGAAATGTTCATTAACAAAACAATTTTTAAATCCACATTTTGTAATCATGTAGTGCTTTAATATTGTATTTTGTATATTGAATAAATACTACATTTTCAAACAAGATCATGCAAAACTCAATTCATGATTTGAAACTAAGTCATTCATGCACAACTTTCATTAGGCATAAAACAATAAAAAAACAATAGGCTTGAAAACGTTTTTATTAATTTTCAACTTAAGAATATTGCAATATATTTTACTCTAACCTTTGGAATGAAAGTGATGATACTGTATTTCTGGTTTCGGACTACATTTCTTGGATACCTTTCTTCACTTAGCCGTTCCATACCCAATGGAACATTTCTTGGTTTCAAATCTTTCTTCTTACAACAACATCTCATACAACTAAAATATGAATGAGACAAACAAAGTAAAAATAAAGATAATACAAATATTTGAGTCAAATACTGTATTATCAATGCATCATATTTTCCAATTCAAAATCAGTTCTGTCTCCAGCTGATGATGTCAAATAAAACTCTCATAAGGCAAGTATTAGTGTAAATTAATTCTGCATCAGCAGAAAGAAATTTAAAATCAAGCTAACCTTCAGAAATATCAAATTGTTTATGTTTTAAGATTATAAAGATACAGAGATGTTAAACAGCCTGTAAGCTAATTACCAACTACAACAGCTCTCCCAAATATTTGAACACCAAAATGAGATCCTTGATTGACCATAAGGCCTCAGCCTTTTTGGTCTAACTAGAGATTCGTTTTCCTCCATATCAAAGTGATCACTGGACATCAATGGAATTTCATCTAATGAATCGTCATCTGAAGATCTGAAATAACAAGTCATAAAAAGTATTTTTTCAGGTAACCAATTAATTATACCTTTACAGCCACTATTCTAAATGCATCATTATTCATGTGGTATTTGCATGGTGCCTACTGATATCACTTTACCTCAATACTGTCAACATGACAGATGATTTATCTTCCTAGATATAAAACAGATTCTTGGAAGAAAATAAGTCACATACTTAATAGTATATATCCAGTTATACTGAATGTATTTTTATGCCAAAATATCATCAAAAATGGAAAGATTCTATCTTGAATAATAAAATTAATTTGCTGCAGAGAATTTCAAATATGTAAAAACTTCAAAATCAAACCATTGTGTGCTTTGACTGCTATGCTGTGAGCATAGAAATGTGACCTCATGTTTACACATACTTACCCTCTGACAATCCTTTTCACACTTTAACAATTACTGTTAAAAACTTGCACAGATTTTTACAAGTGATCCATAGAATAATGAGAATATACATGCATGATATAAATTAAGCATCCAGAGTTTCAATTTGACAAATGTTTATGATAGGAAATGACATGCAAAATAGTAAGTTCACGTAGAACTAGTTAACCATCTAATAAAAAAACTGAAATAAATTCAAGAATTTGAAATGCCAAAAAAATCTGTGACTCATAGTCAAATGTCACAACGTAAACATGAGACTTGTTCATAATTTTTTGATGATTTATTAAATCGATTCTGAAACAAAATTAAAGTCAATGACAAATAAATCTATAAATGAATTTATATTAACTACATGGATGTGTTGGCTAAATAATTACTTAGATCTCAGCGACACACGGAGGTATCCGCTCCTATTCCCAGAATATCTCTTCACTGGCATTGATTTTGCAACTTTCTTCCGCCATTGATATTGCCGCTTACATCTTGCATAAAATTAGCGGACTATTTATAGCGCATTCAAACAAAATAAATATATCTGCTGCTGCATTTAAATACTTTATTTATAACCAATAAATTGGAATACGCAAAGCAACATTTCGTCGGAAAATGTGTAAAATTATTTTATTTTTGCATTGATGTAAGCGAGCGGATGTAAACAGGTGCTCTGCCTGACAACGGGACGCTATTCTTGATTACTTTAGTTGGAAATAAACCTATTAATCGTTAATTAATTCCTTGAATGATGTCGTAGATATGAGGAACCAGGATAATGAGGTAAGTCCTATGTATCTGTTTGAACCAATTTGATATTTCACCAATGTTAACTCGTAAAATACACTTTTGTTGCGTATTGTAAACCAATTAAAAATCAATTACTAAATCTATTTATAAACCCAAATATTCAACTGCATTGATGAATAGTTGTAAATTGTATAAAGCATTGTTTATATTCTACAATTAAACTACTGAACCGTATAACATCATTATTATCATGATGATTTTGTTTCAGATAAATACACTTCAGAATGAGTATAATTTCAAGTCCGAAAAAGGTTTCAAAAAAAAAATTTCGACCTGTTTACATAAAGTTTGAACATTATCACAAATATGAAGATGGTAAAATACAAATAAAATGTAAAATGAAGGTATATACAATTAGAGTAGATCAATAAGAATATATACTGTAATATTAAACTAATATGCATTAATTAATAAATGCACAGCAGAACTCAAATATTGCAAATAAATTCAAATGTAATAAAACGAAGTACATCTGATCTAATATGTTTGTGATTTATTATGTATTTATTTGCTTTGACCAGTTTGACAATGCTGTCTAAGAGAAAAAAAATGTGGCAGGTAAGAATTGGCCATGACATAGTGAATGATGCATGCTTTGTGTTAAGTAATGTCACTGGCATCAACTGTTGTCATCAGTGGAAGTTATGCTCAATTTTGATATTTTTTTTGTGAAAATTACCCTTTTATGAGGTTTTTAAAAAATAAGTTTGTGCCTGTTTTAATAATAGACCAATTGTCTGGAGAAATATTATATTTTCTCTGTTACACTAGATTTTATCATTTGATTCAGTTCAATCTAACCCTAACACTATATCAACCAAGAAGATTTACAAATGCGCAATATTTTGTTTAGTTAAATTACTTATATAATGTGTAAGTATTTTCATCATTCATTATTAATATTGGTTAATACTGCCAGAATGTATTTAAAAAATATATAAAATGAATTATCATAGAGGTATTGATGCAAGTTTATCATCTGTTTCTGTGATAATGATTGTGTGTGCTAGCATGTATATTGTGCTAGATATTAAATTTGGTCAAAAACATATCAGTCAGATTATTCTAAGTAGATGATAATCAAATTTGACATCTGAACCTGATTATAAACTTTGTTCAGTACTATTTTGATTGTTTTCTTTAACATTATATATCAAAATGCTTATAATTTTAAGTTTAAGTCAGTTGATAATGTCACTGTCATTTCTCACTTTTTACTTTTCTTCAAAGGATAAGCCAAAACAGGTAAAAGGATCTGCCTTTAACTGCATGAAAGTTAGACAGAAATATTTTAATAAAAATAGATAGATTTTTGATTTCAGTGAAAAAGGGGATTGTGATAGTAACAGAGATTTTGGAAGTCGTGATTTAAAATCTTTGTATAGTGTATGTATACAGTCAAATTTGAGTTAATGACCACCTGTGAATGAATGCCACAATGTGAACAACAACCACTCTTAGCATTTGTTTATTGTATATATATGTATAGATAGACCAATGAAAAATCCGAATGAAGGCAAATATGCATGAAGTCCATACTTTGCCCCTCCCCTTTTGGTGGCCTTAGTTCACAGGTTGGACTGTACATGTTAATGTGTCTCTGGAATGTTTATGTTCAAATGAGTCTGTTTCTGTCTGTTTCTTATGCCATTTTCATTTATTGTATGTAATATTGCTGGTGATGGAATAATCACAGTCTATGGTAATTATTTTAGGAAAAAAGCATTCATCCATCTTCAAAATAATCTACATACGTAAAATCTGGACTGAATAAAATGGATTGTGGCAAAAGTGGAATGGTTGTAGTATACATTTAATCATGAAGATAGCTTAAATTGGACTTTCTAAATAACTTGCTTTAAGAATTTAATTCACACACACTGTTTATTAATATCTTTAATAATTTACAAAAATCTACTATCTATAAGGCTTGTTCAGCTTTAAAATATGTATTTTTTACAAGCATGCATTTATCCATCATTTGTACATTGATCAAGGTAAAGATCAAAATTCTTTGTATTTGCTTCATTGATGTACTTTGTGAAGTGTGGCTAAATTATTTACTGATGTGACATAAATTGACAAATAATGTGTGTAGTATTTGCTGTCCATTACTTTAACACAGTTAATGCTTTATGTTAATAACAAAATGCAAATATTAAGCTATAACATGGTAAAATAATTTGCTTTTGTAGTTGTATATTCAGTTTGCATATATTATATGCATATATAGTACAATGCACTTATATGAAATTTGTACTTTCATCTTAAAAGTTGTCAAGTCATTATTCTCTAGCATATAAAATTTATGTGTGCTTGTTTTGAGAATTGAATAGACAAGGTTTTTTCACAGATAGGGAAGGGGCCTTTTTATTTAATTTTGGGGAAAATATCACAGTATTTTTGTGAAAAGGAGAAGAAAAAACTTTATGTGAATTGAATTTTAGGGGAAAACCGCATGATTTATAGATTTTTCCTCAGGGAAGATGCCTACAAACAGCCCCTGCTACAGAAGGAAAAAAACCTTGACAGAAACATTTTCATTTTTAATGGTTAAAGTTATAATGTCCTAAGTTGAATCTGTAATATTTTTGTTTAAGCCTTGTACTTTCTATTTGTAATGTAATTTTTTAATCATCTTGGCCAGTTATAATGTTTTTATTAATAATTTGTACATTGATGTCTATTGAAATGTGATTGTGTGTGATGTGAAAGATGATTTGTGAATGAACTTAACTTATCTCAAATTCTTTTATTTGATTCAGTTATTATTTTACTTCAATATACTACCACTGTTGTATTGTCAGCAGATGGTTAGTCTATAATGTTTATGATCATAAAACATGTATAAATCTCAGTTATTACTGCTGGAGTCATCCTGCATTGATCCATTAAATTTGGATTAATTAAGTTGCACATTATCAAGGTTTGATGTGTTGTAATTCGCTGATCTTAAATGCCAGTATAAGTTGTCAAGTTTGAACAAGATCAGTTGAATACATACCATTGCTTTATTTATTACAAGAGTATTATTTTAGTGTTTGTCTTTACTTGCAATGCAACAGGGACCTATTTCAAATATTATAACTAGGAAATGCTCTATTTTACATACCATTGCTATAACATTTTTTATCATTATTTGCTCTGTTTAGCCTGAGAGGGACCCATTCTTGTGCACATGTGGTCCGTGTAAGAAGTTCTGGCGGGATACATTCAGTGAGAGCGGGGACCTCTTGAGGGAACCATCACAATGTCGGGCGCAACATACAGCCATACTTTCCGCCCAGAGTAAAGTAGTCAAAGTTGGGGATAGAGTTCTGGTACAAAGTAAATTTCCAGGTAAAGTTTTACCATATTTTTCATTAAATTGTGAAAATCGCTGTCAAATATATGAGTAGGGATATTGCTCTTAGTACCTTCATTGAAATTAAATTATTCGTAAGTTGGGAAAAAATTGTCATGTTTATGGCTGCTTGACTAAAAAAATAGGGAAGGAATGTCAAAAAACTTTTTTTATCAGTTTTTAAACAATCCATTTGTACTTTTGGAAATGATTTGTCTTCAGATATTTTTGTACTTTGGACTTGATTTTAGAAATCAATGTGAAAAAAATGGGGTTGTTCAGGCAGGGCTCTCTCCCTCTCTTTTGGGGGACTAGGGCTGGGGTCCTGGGAGGGGGAATTTCACATAATTTTCAGTTCAGGGGAATTTCAAAAGCCTAATTAATATAATAGGTGGGGGAATTTTACCAAAAATAGGGAAAAAAGTATATTCCAGAGGTGGGGGGAATGGGCGAAATTTCGGCCCCAAATTCGGGAGATCGAGAGCCCTGTCAGGTGACTGTAAACACAACTTTTTTCGGGCCTGAGGCTTATGAAGTTATCTATTGTTTTTACCAAGACAAATGAAATTTGAAATATTTTGCTCTTGTAATTACTTTTTATTTATTCCCTTGGTGAATTCTGCCACCACAAATTATTATCATTTTATTGATTGGTTTTATTGAATGGGAAAAAGAAAAACAGCAATAAAAATAATTGAAGCTCTCTTTGTATATGAATATTCATTACCATGTGACATGTTTTTGGATCTCTGTGAGAAGTAAATATATGACAATTTACAATTACTTGCACTGATGGGACAAATTGATCTATGGTTGTGAAATTACTGTTAATTGTATTATGATTAAGGATTTAAGTTATACATTATTTACTTCTGTATCTCATGTGTCATTCATACAAATCATATTGTGCTATTTTAAGATTTTCATGGTCGCACAGGTATCATTCATGTTTTTGTATTTTATCTTGAACTAACAGCATTTCATTTGTTTATAATCATGCACATTTCTTGTATTTCAAAGGGCTTCTTGGTAGATTCTTTCAATGACTGTGTACTCATGCATAATTCTAAGCCTGCAGTCCATGAATATTCATGCATACAAACTTGTAATTCCTATGAATACTAATTCTAAGCTTGCAGTCCATGAATATTCAAACTTGTAATTTCTTAGAATATTCTTAGAAAACGGTACAACCGTAAATATTCACACAAACCTGTTGTGCCATGAATATTTGAACTTTTGAATTATCGTCAACAAAATGTACAGCGGATCATTCAAATTTAAATCACATGCACATTTGACATGAAAGACTGAGGGGCAAGACTACATTGGCAAAATTTATCAACAGCTGTTTCCATGTCATCAAATAATACAAAACTTTTTGTAGATTTGTTTTAGTGTCTTTAGAAATTTAGTCATATTGTCCATGTGTAAATGATGTCTTTGAAGTTGGTTGCTTCTGTTATTGGTGACTGTCCATGCTGATCCAGTTTATACATGTACTAACATTTTCTTTTCAATTCAGACTTTAATTATAGCATTTGGACATAATATGATCATTTTCATTCGATTTCTTGTTAGCATATAAAATAATTCCATGGATATACTTTTGTGGATTTTTTTACAGCAGCACATCATTTTAATAATCTTTCATCTTATTTCATTTTTGCATTTATTTAATATTTTATTTACAGGTAATTACATTTTCATTATCATAAATGGGAGTTTAGTTTTTATGGTGTAAATGGTATTAGTTTCATGAAGATTCCAGTTAATAAAACATTTGAATTCTTCTTTATATATGCATATTGTTCAAAAACACCATTGAAGAAAAGGAGAAACAATATATGTACTTGTATCAATTCAGTCATTTTGAATATGAGCTAACTATCCAGTTCTGTACATTTTTCTTAAAAAAAAGATATTCAAAAAGTAAAGTGCTTCAAAAGAAGAGAATTTTATGTCAGACTAAAATGACACCTTTTTATAGACACTTCTGGTATATTTGGGCCAGGTCATGCAATTTTAAGATCTTAGCATTGTCAAAAAGGTAAAAAAAATATGAACGCATGCACTTTTCTTTTATTTGCTTATGAAATATAACAAACTTCATCAACAAAAATACTTTTTATTTTACAAAAGCTTTGTAAATTCTGTAACATTTGTCCGAAAGCTAAAATATGTATGCAATGTTGTCTATTGTTTTTCGACAGTATTTCTAAATGATTGTTGTACCATAATGGTATTTATCTTATGTTACACAGGCACTGTAAAATGGGTCGGTGTTCTGGATGAAGAGTCCATCGCTCCGGAACTGTATGTTGGAGTTAGATTAGACGATAATGGTAATTTTCCTGCTTTGTATAACTTTCTTTTTAGGTGTAAAAAATTGTTTGTTTCTGGGTACATGTTATTTAAAAATAGGGTAGGCAGAGGGCAAGTGTTTGGGGGGGATTATTTATTTTGCTTTAAAGCTGTTTTTGAGATTATTTTTGTGTCGAAAGGTAAAAAATCAGTTGTACCATTTCTTGGGCCTAATAAAGAGTTTAGGGTTGCAAGGAAAAATAGGATATGTCAGTTAATTAGAAACAAACATTTTTTTATGCCTTATGCAAATTATTGAATCTTTAATATAAGTCATTTTTAATAAATTATTCAACCTTTCCTTTGGCAATAGGTGAAATGTAATTCTTGGTGGGTGCATTAGTACATAAATGAGTGGCACAAAGGGTAATTCTATTGATTGGTTTGAGTCCGTAATTTGCACTTCATGTATAGGGTCTGTTATTAAATGAAGGGAACATTTGTATGTTTGTATTTTTGAAGTCTTGCTCGGGACAACTATGCTCTATATATGATTGATAGGTTAATAAGGGCCTCAGTGATCGAATGGTTATGGTCTCTGACTTGCAATCACTAGCCCCTCACTGCTTCGGGTTCGAATCCCACCTTGGACCCCAAATTTCACATGTGAGGAAGCTGCCCAGCTAGCTATATATAAATAAAATTCAATTTATATATACTTACATGATATGTTAAGAAATGTTTGGCACCATAAAAGCGCTAAAAGTGAATGGTAAAAAAACTTTTTGTGATTTTAAATACTTCATAAAAGTTTATTAAACACTCTACATTGAAAAGTTGAATTCATTGTATTTTTGTCTTTAATTTCAGTAAATTCTGCACATAATGGTATATACAATGGAAAGCGATATTTCCACGTTCCACGTGGTCATGGTGCTATGGTGAAGTATATGGAGGTAGTACCTCTAAAACAAGCTGATAAAAGACCTCCAGTCACTGGGAATTTTATGTTTCCAAGTTTTCAGGAAGTTCAGAGAAGACGTAAAGAAAGGAATCAAAAGTATGAATAAAGAATAAATTATCATGAATTGTAATAAATTATCATGAATTGTGATAAATTATCATGAATTGTAATAAATTGTCATAAATTGTAACAAATTAACATAAATTTTAATAAATTGTCATTAATTGTAATAAATTATCATGAATTGTAATAAATTGTCATAAATTGTAATAAATTACCATCTCAAATAATAGCATGTTATTAGATTTTTGTCTTTATGTCTTGTGTGAAAAATTTTTATTGATGTTTTTAGGATATGGGACTTTTAGAATTTACATAGAATTTGACTAAAGGTGTACATGTATTTAAAACAAAAATAAGAATGACTTTGTTTTATTAATGCTTATTAGCAAAATAAATAAGCTTATGTTTATACCCATTATTATCAAATGTGTTTAAATTGTGATACTAAAACATGGATGGATATCAATATGATTGTTATTGTGTGAATTGCAACATGTTTTTTTCTTGATTTCAAAATCATTTCATATGATTCACTGATTACATTCTGACCATTCATAGACTGTAAACCCCCTTTTTATTCCTTACAGATTAAGTACTATCTATGCAAGTGCTGGTATGACAGGACCCCAGTTTGAGGAGCCCTATACGAGCCCCTCAAGACAAGGGAATAGGGCTACACCAGCTAAATTATCAAGAGAACCAACAATACATATAAGTGACCCAAATGATATTGCATTACGAGTATGTAGTGAATAAAATTCTGCTTGTACAAATTATTGCTTTAACAATTTTAGACACACTGGACATAATTTAAACTATTAAAGCATATATTGTTCAGTTGTGCTTTAATGAAAAGAATGGGGTCTGTTGCTTAGAGATATTTTTATATTTTTGTTGTAACATAGCTGTGAAAATTGCTTTAATGATTGAAAGGAAAATATGACATGATGCTGTCATATGCGTTTGAATTATGTGAGGTAATTAATATATGTATATATACATGCAGCAGGAAAAGCAAATGATTTAAGATGAAAATCAATAGATTGCAGGTTTTAGTAAGACTTCAAGCATGTACAATGTAATTTAGTTTCGTATACATTTACAAATACTTTTTTTTGAGAGTTAGATAAATGCATCTAAAATTAACTCATGGCCATGTTATTTTGAGGCTTTCAAATGAAATCATGCAATAATTGTTTAACTGCATTTTTGAATTATCTTTATTATCATAGAAATCTAAGATTCGCGCTGATTCTTTTAGTAATGACGAATGACTAGATTTTCAAATTTTACTTGATTTTTTTTCAGGATATACACAAAAGATCACAAATAGACACAAAGCGTCAAATATTAAAAGAAGATAGGGAACAAAAAGAAATGGAGAGATTTAAACAACATTTTGGAAGTGATCCAGATGCTGATAGACTTGCTATGACCTTGAAAAAATTGAAACTTGCTTATCAAGAAGGGAAGGAACTCGTGCGACGAAGAAATACGCGAGATTATGAGGCTTCTGAATCAGGAATGAGTGATTATTAAATACACAATGACTTCCAGTTTTTAAAAAATCAAACTCATGAATTTGTATGGGAGCTTGAACCATTGTTTATATATATTTATATCTATCTATATATATACATTACACTGTTTGTTCTTTGATTAACTTCAAGTTATAACCACTGTACATTATATCTTTAGTGCGCCTTAATATGATATAATATGAACAATTTCATTGGTTTAAGCTGTTGTCATATAATTTACTAATTATTACTGTTAATATGAACTTGACTGAAGTCTGAATGTAAAACTAAAAACTGTTGAATCTGTTTAAAATGAAACAATTTTTATTGTAAATTTGCAGTCATTGCATTTATTGTACATTTATTTCTTATCCTTAAAAATATTTTATAAAAATAATAGATCAGCCAGTCTAAGGCTTATCAGACATAACCTGGTTTTTAGAAATACTCATAACATACTGTTTAAAATTATATTGTAAATTATCAAATATAAAGATATGTTGACATATCTTATACTTTTGCCACATAATACCACATTTCCCCACATCTGAAGCAGACAGCATTTGAGAACATTGTTGCAAAAGAAGCCATTGCTTGTAATGAGTAATGACTTATTTTGCAAAAATGTTTTTCACTCTGACGGAGAGAAATAACCTAATTTTATTATATTGATTGATGTTTTGTAAATTGGCTTCGAATTTTGAAGAGTCCAGAATATACTTATGAGAGTCCAGAATATACTTATGAGGCGAAGGGTTAATATTTACAGAAATACATTTATTCAATTTATAATTTTACATTCAAATTGTCTTACTTGGAAATATTTTTACATTATTGCTGAATCTGTTATTTTCATGAGGCCAAAATTTTAGTGCTTGTAAATTATCACATGGTTATATATTCACAAATTCTTCTGTCTGGTTTGTTTTGAATGTGAAATATCCAAGTTCTTATCATAATCTAGAAAATCATTATTTCTGAGTGAATTGTTATAAATTAATTTGAATATTTCTAAAACAAAGCCATTATATATATTTATTGTTTTATTGTAATATATTCTTATTAATGTTTACTTATATATGCTGTGATAACTTGTTGATTATTTCATGTGTTAACAGTCATAATTATGCATTTGATATTATTAGGAGTTGGGAAATTGAATTTTAATGATAAAATATTTCTTAAGTGTGTGATAACTGCATAATTTATCATATTCATTTTCTAAAAATATTATTATAATTATAGGAAATGCACTTCTAAAATTATCTTTAAAGACACATTTTTACATCACCAACAGAAATTTTAAGCCTTTTTCTTAATTAATGTAAATTAGAAGCCATTTGAAGTGGACTTATTTGTCATCAACATGATTAAAGTGTTAAGTGTCATAAAATGCCATGTTTTGCATGTGATTCAAAATGTACTGGGTATATATATATATATTTGCTTATTTTTTTTCATTTCTCAGAAACAACCTGATTGTATGTTTGCTCAACCTTAGCATGTATGTGCTTTCCTTGATAGATGAAAGAGTATGAGAATATATTCAATTGGGCAAATAACCTGTATAAAGGAACAAATGCATTAAAATTAAATAGCATATCAAGGACTGTGAAGTGAAGCACAAAAGTAATGGAATCTTCTCAAATCTTGTTTTTTTTTTCTGTCCGTAAATACTGGCTGTCTTCTGGCTGTGTTTAATGCACATTGCATAATTATCATTCCATGTTTTCAGACATGACATATGCACATTGTTTTAATTTCAAATATTTTAAATAGTTAGACAAATTTTTATTAATTGTATTTTCATGAAATGACCTCACATTGTGTGATTAGTAGGAAGATAGTGATATTTTAATCTGTAGTTCTGTCCTCTTTGTGATTTGTTTTGTTATATTTTTGTTTGTTTGGTTAGTATAGTTTTTGCTGTATTCAAGTATACAAAACTACATGTACAGTGTAACTCCTGAAACCAGACCCCTTCCAGACTAGGCCAAAAGTCTGGTTTTCTGAGAATTCCTGTTTTCAGAGGACTATTGATTATAGAAAAGAAAAAAAAATTGGACTTGAAAAAAATTTCTGATTTACAGAGAATTCCGGTTTTCAGGGAGTGCAGTTTGGAGGGGTTGTACTGTACTTACAAAAGTACAAATTCAGACCAGCTTTTAAAGAATTTTTAGGCATATTTCTGAATCTTTAGAGTGTATCTATCAAAAAGTCCACGAAAACATAAGCTAATGTGATAATAAGTGGAGCATTAATTGAAGTAGCGAATAGCCTTTAGTTGTTATTTCATTTTGAGCATTGTATTGAAAACATCTTGAAAACTATTGAATTAATGAGTTAGAAATTTAGTCTTAAAATCATAGTTTTGAATTTCAGTAATAAGAGTGGTATAAATGCTGGATCAGTCAGTGTTTATTAGTATTGATAATTATCTTCATTCTTTGGCTACTTCTATTTCTACCACAGAACGCGAATTCTTTATACATTTTACAATTTATTTCTCCTCATTTTGTTGTTGTAATAAGCGCAGTGCTGTATATAAGTTGTGCTACTGTTAACAATGTATATTGTTTGATTTACACCAAACATTATTTTGCTTGAATACTTGATTTAGAAAAAATCTTTGCAGTTGGAAATTTACATTCAATTGCATCATGAATGCTTACAATGCATCAGAAAAGTAGGTTTGATATACTGATATTTTTCTCATGATCAAAGAAGTGATTTTAATAAGCAGATATTGAACATACCTGTACTATGCAGCATTGGAAATTTAACGTATATGTCTGAGGTTACCATGACAACACTTGTTGAAAGTGAATATTGTAGATCTGAAATTGTTTTGTTATAAAAATTCTGTTACATTTTCAATGCTTGAAAATAAAATGAGATGATTTTACTTTGAAAGCATATTCTTGTTATGAATTAACCTCCATATGAACTTAAAACACACATCTATCCACCAAACCAGAGTGAGCATTAAATAGGATTTAGATTGACAGTGACTTTGAGAAATATGAATACAAATATTGGTTTTTTTTCTAGGTTTTACCCCTACTGTAGTGAGTATTATAAAATTTGATGATACAAAACTTTGATCAAACCAAAGTCTAATGCAGGGGTCTCGAGGAAGTAGACTGCAGTTGATTTTAAGGGTATCATCATAGGGGGCTAGCACATTGTGTATATTATATATATATCATAGTGCCAGCCCCCTATGAGTATCTTAATAAATATTAGAACTGTATGTATCTCAGATAAACAGCAGTTGTCTTTACTTTCTTATCTCCCCGAGTCAAGAATTAAATTGCTCGTTCTTCATTAGAGATTACTTGAGAAAGTGTTTGTGATGTAATATGTGAACTACCAGTATTTCTGAATTCTGTCTCTGCCCTAACCCTGTTCTCCACAAGTGACTGCAGATTTCTTCACTTCAATTCAATCACTGCAATCAGTGGATGAGAATGAATGGGTTTAGACACAATGTCTACAACAAAAAAACAAAGACAGCATGTTACAAGCCCAGGATTTGAACTCATGAACCAGAAGTATGTAGACCTAACAAAAAAAAAAAACTAAAAAAGGCAGGCACAATGAAATTAGAAGCAATAAAGTAAATCATGTTTAAGAATTATTTAATGCATCATAATTATAGTTACAAACAAAATGTACATCAGTTTAAATACAAAACAAGAGACCAAAACAGTACTTTGAATATTGTAAAAAAAAAAACAGTTAAGTCTGAACAACACTGAAGATATTGACTACGTGTAAGTATACTGGCCGTCATAAAAAAGTAACCATCATAAAAATTCTTCTATTTTGGCCCAATATACTGACCTTGAAATTTTAATGGTATACAGCAATTTTATGGTAAATAATTCATAACAATATGGTTAAACACAATAGTTGTAATGGTTGATTGGCTTACTTGTGGCGCACATGCAAAATTGCTATGTTTAAGAAGAACTTTTATAAAATAAAAATTAATTTCATACCAACACCAATTACTTGTTACTTTCTTATGATGGCCAGTATAATTATTTTGATGAGATAAACATATAAGTCGAGACTTAAAGTCTGATAGATGATAAACAGAAGACAGGATGTTAATATAACATGTAAGTAAAATAGTGCAATACAGACAACCCTGTAAGGAAGGTCATCAAAGTTAATAATACAGTCTAACCTGTGTTTGTGACCACCTCCAAGACTACCCTGTGAATTCAGGCTATTCTTTGAAAAAGTGTCACAGATTATTTAGAACAAACTGACCTCAAAATAAAGGCCATCTGTCAATAAAGACCACATTTTGTCTTTCCTAAGGGTGGTCTTTGTTCACAGATTGGACAGTATTGATAAATATAAGAAGTGTTGTAGTGTAAAAGTGACCTCTTTTCACAAGGGAGTGTAAACACAGGTTTAAGTATATTTAATGTATGGCAAACTTTGCACTCTAATAATTTAATGAAACATGTAATTTGAAACTGACATGAAGATACTGCACACCACACAAAACTGAAATGGCAAAAAGTGTGACACGGTCTGTCATGGTAGTCTTGTCGAGGCTTGACCTCCATCCATAACTTTTGACAAACGTAAAAAATACTGACAGATTCATATATATGCATAACACTTTCAGCCCTAGGTACCATGCCAAAATACAAATTCATCAGCAAGTAATGGTAGATATCACAGGGTGCATGAAGACCTAAAATGTCCATACGCATCAAAAAATACATATATACAGTCTAACCTGTGTTTACGGGCACCTTTGTATGAAGGTCACCCTAAGAATTAAGACCATTCTTGAAAAAAAACATTGATCATTTAGAATAAACTGACCTATAAATAAAGAGTTTACAGTTTGTTCACAGGTTTGACTGTATGATGAATGAGTTTTTGGTCTATGTGGCCATTTTAGGCCTTTATACGCCACTACATTCAATCTCTTCAATGTGCTAGCCCCTTATGGCAGGTATCATAAAGTAATCACAGAGCATGTAAGTTAATCATGATTATAATACAACAATAACTAGAGCTCCAAAGAGCGGTGCCATCACTCATCTGTTTAACACCATTCTATTTAATAAGAAATTTTGATCAAATTCCAATAGAAAAGGGGCATAATTCCAAAAATATAGCTTTCAGAATAATGCCCCTAGTCTTGAACTGTGCATTGTCATGGTAATTAAGTATTCCTAGTGCTGTGTTGATATCTTTGAAGTGTTTGAGTAATAGGCTACATTAAAGTTTTTGCTTGACACTGAAAACAAAGATGATGCAGCAATCATAATAGCTCGACTTTTTCTTCAAAAAAAAGCTGAAAATGCTGCTCAGATATTCAAGTACAAAACTCAATTTGTTCTGCAAGAGGCATAGAAAAATTTAAATATCAGCAAATCTAGCCAGTTAATTAAATGTACTTTATTGCACTGCATGCTGCAAAGACTTTATTGGTTCAGCAGTTTCAGAGACAAAAGATAAAGTATTACAGTGTTATTATTTAAAAGTATACGTCTGTCACGGTACAACAACTTCTTGTAAGATTATTTTCAATTTATCAATTCCATGTCATATCATTACATAGTCACTACATTCCAATAATCCAGATATTAAGCTGAAAATTTTATTTTTGACATTTCTTCACTAGTTCAAGAGCCATCTGAAATTCCTTTTGAATATAGAAATTACCCAACTTGACCAGTTATTGGTAAACATTGTGTAAAGTGAAAATTTTGATACATAACAAGGATAAGATAGGTAATATTCCAATGAAAACATGAGTTAAAATAAATAAATAAATAAATCATTGAGAAGACATTAATTTCATTTGTATAATACCATTATTTTCTGTTTTATAAGAAGATAACAAAGGATGCTTTGTGGTAGAAACACTTCAACCAAGACTTATAAGCAAGACACTGAACATGGCATAGAAAGTTGGATAAAATAAGATAAACAAACAACATGGCAAGATTAACATTATCAAACAAAAATACAGTAAAATCTTGTTATCTCATGGAGTCATCAGAACAGGCTAAATGCTCGAGATAAAAATTAATCTCATAATAACGAGATATTTGTTTGTTGGTTGAAAATTACACACACAACTAATAACAAAAAAATTGACAAGACTTGAAAAACTCCTCGATTTAAGTCGGGTGCTCGTGATATCGATGTTCATAATAACAAAGTTTTACTGCATGTGACTAAATCTGCTAACAAATAATATACGAAAACACAAGCATACATTACATAAAATTCATTTAAACAAAACAATAAAAATCTGTATAACCCGTTGCCTCATAAGCATATTGGCTTATGACTCTGCCACTTTCAAAACAAATATACAAAAATCAATTTATCATATCTCCGATAGAGTGAAAAATGTCGCAAAAGAAGCCATAACTCTTTCAAGCAATGGCTTCTTTTGCCACATTGTTTTCAAAAGCCATCGGCTTCAGATGCGGGGAAATGCAGTATTATGAGGCAAAGGGTTAAAACATTCCAAAAATTAAAAAGATCAGATCAGATTATATTATGCAATTATTTAAACTGCAGTAAAACCTTAACATTAAGACCACCTTTGGGACCAACAATGGTCCTTAAAATCAGGTGGTCTTAATACTGAGGTGGTCATTAGATGAGGTTTAACTCATTGCGTCACAAACAGTGATCATCATTCAATGATCGCATTCAAATACAATATGGTAGCAATAAAAACTATATAAAAATAAAATATACTGTACAGCTATGATGAACTAAGTCTATAAAAAATGAAAGACAGAATAGAATGAAAAATAAAGAAAAAGTTTACGAACAAAGACAAATATTAGCGACTGATCTTGAATACAAAGAACTAAGAGCCATGTAAAAGCATAAACACTAACAAAGATATAAACAAAAGATATAAATACATACAATATCATCTGATGACAATTGGTTACATTTTATACAGTTATATACAGTAAGACCCCTAAAAACCAGACCCCTTTTTTCTGAGAGGTATTGATTATTGAAGAGAAAAAATGGTACTTGAAAAATCATCTGATTTTCAGAGAATTCCGGTTTTCAAAGAATTCCGGTTTTCAGAGAATCTGGTTTTCAGGGGTTATACTTTAATAGTCATTTTATTCTATTAAAGGTACTATTATGCCAATTCTTCTAAACAGATCATGGTTTTATAGAGACTAGACTATGAATTTGTTGGGTTTTTTTTCATAATGTAAGAAGTCATTTTACATTTTAATAATAAAACAAACATGTTTTTAAGTCTTCTGATGAGTAGACTGTATATACTGCTGCAGTAATGCAGGAAAATTATGCAGTAATTAAGTTTTAATCAGAAGACATGAACAAAATTAACAATTTATGAATAATACTGTATCAAGAAAGTGTTTTTTCCTTAATTTTAATTATTAATTTTCCTTTCTGGATGCAAATCCATACCTGGAATCTAACCTTTAAGAGATGTCATAGTCAAACATTAATGATAAGCAGGAAACAATGAATTATTTTTAAAAAAATGCATTCGGAAAACTTTGAACAAAACAATTGTTTACATACAAATAGAATAAATAAACACCATGCCAATTACTGTTATTTGTTTACAATAAGAAAGATTGACGCATGAAAAGAATTATTTTAAAGCCATTTTGTTACTGACATGCATACTCAGACACAATTTTTTCATGAGTCTAAACCCCTGTTGAAAATACATGGATGATGAACTCTATAACTGAGCAGAATGTTTCCAAATCACAGATCAAATATGTTATTGTGACAGCCACTTTAAGCAACAAGATTGTTTTGTATCAATTTGAGAAAAATCTTAAAACTCTATCAATACAGACAAGTATGTATTAATCACAAAGTTGACTATACTACATACGAATAACAGACACATGAAATTCATTAAAGTGAAAACACACTGGATGAAAAATGCCCCCAAAAAGCTTAAAGTATAAAATAAATCCCTGCGACACGTAAATTCCTGTGTTTGACGATTTAAGGCGTGAACAAATATTACAAAGAAACATCGCTTCATAGGGTAACAAGAAACATTATTCTTCAGTGATAAAATACATGTGTCACATACATATCTACAATTACATATCACAATTTGTGTACGACAACTAAATACATGACATTAACAAGGACTCAACATTAATGGTTGTTCGATTGCCCGTGGCAACATTAACTAATGTCAGGTTACCTGTTTGCAATGCTTCTGTCTTCTGTTGGGCAAATTTAATTCATGACAGAATGCCTGAATGAGCAACCTCATCAAAGAGTTAACATCAAGACCTGTAAACAATCCATATCTTGATATATATAGCTTTTTTTCTATAAATTAATGGCACAAATAGAACTTACTGCACTACAAAGCATGGAATGCAACAAATATGAAGACATCATGGTAATAAACACAGGTAAGAAAAGGATTCCTAGAAAGAAAAAACATACAAAACATCCCACCTTTCCCAAAATACCACTCTCCCCAAAATCCCCAAACCCCACCCTACACATAGGGTAATACAAAAAATAAAGGACAAAACACAGTTTTCCGGAGGGTACCACCTAGGAATGGTCAGTAGCTAAGCTACAGGGTGGGGGTAAACCATAGGTACTTGGTTTCTGTGATCTTTATACCCATACTGACATTATTTTAAAATCTAACCTCATCGAACAACACAAATATGTCAAAAAATAATATCTATACAGGTATAAAATCAAGGAAACTAGGTGCCCATAAGTTAAACTAGTTTTTAACAAACAAGTTAACGCAACGAACTGAAACACAACACAAATATTGGCCATTTCATTAAAAAACATTCAGCGAAAAGGCTTTTGAATATAGGCATAAAATAAGAAAATCCGTGCAAAGGTTTTCAGTCAGATAATAATGTAAAATAAACCACATAATATATAAATTATTCACTGCACAATACAAAAAGTTTTATACAAAGCCATGAAAAAACACAACACACATGAGTATTACATAGTCATGAACAAAGTACACACAAACATTCATATGTTATAAATGATTGAAACATGATAGATGGGCATAAAATAAACTGCTTACTGTGTCAAACTTGAGCTAAAGACCATTTTCCAATAGAGACTAAATTGTGATTAAAACAACATTGAAAATATATTTCAAGAACTGACATAAAACATGAATAAAGATCGCCTTCACGCTATCATAGTCGGTCCTTTAAAAATATGCATGAAGGTATATGTATGTTAAACTCCATTGACTAGAGACCAGTGCTTTTATATTGGATTAAAATGTTTGCATTTTATCTTAACCCCAGAACTAAGGACAATTGAGAATTAAGACAAAGAAGAGTTTTTGGCTTTCAGAAAGATGGTCTTTATAGATAAGTCTGACAAGTACTATGTATTAAATAAACATGTATATGCACAAGCATGAATTATACATATGTGTATATAAACATGCATGTATTATACATATGTGTATATAAACATGAAAGTATTATACATATGTGTACATAAACATGCATGTAATATACATATGTGTATATGAACAAGCATGAATTATACAGTCATACATGTATATGAACAAACATGAATTATACATACTTGTATATGAACAAGCATGAATTATACAAACATGTTTTGGAACAATCATGATTAGTCAGCTGGGCATTAAAAGAAAGAAAATATCTCAAATTTCTGAATAATATAACAAACATGTACAAGTATTTATTATTAAGGCATAAAAAAGTTCCTGGTTTCCACTATTGCAACCAACCCTACTTTTTTGCTAACCCTTTTTAAGACATTTTTGGTCTCAGTAATTTTTTTCATGTTGATATTTTCATACGAACATATCACAGGAGTAAACAAATATAAACAAATCCCCTTCCCTACTGACCCTTTATTTTTGGGAGAAGTTAGCTAAACCCAGGAGTTTATTTTTTGGCCTAATTGTAATGGATTAGCATCTATATATTATAATGTACAACTTTTTATACATAAACAAATACACTAGTCTAAATGAAATTTAAATTAGTATTTGTCACACTAAAATCATTATAAATCACCATTTTAGAATGAAAAGGGTGTATATGCACTTTAAATAAGAAGCACTAATCATTGTAAGGTTGCAAAATGTCAGTAGAAAAGCCACACTAAGTTAACTTAGTTAAGGAAAGTCCGCCAAACATCACATTAACAACTGAAGGTACAAAATGTATAAATGAGACACTTAATAAAAACACAATAGAAAGAACACCATTATCAATAATAAGCTGTACATTGTTTAATTAAACACACTGACGGTCTTTTTTGCAGTGGTTAATATTGCATTCAACATACAATGTAAATTATGCTAATTTAAGTACCCCATTGACATAAAACCATAACAAAACACTTTAAAGTTTTTGTGTACCTGAAGCTTGAGCATAAAAGGGTTCAACTTATCCATGATCAAATCTCATCAAGGTTCCAATTAAATCTACTGAGATTGTACTCAAGTGTTTGGATGCAAAGTTTCTCCCAGAGACGAAAATCATACAACAATTAAGTGAAAAACAAATGACACAAATGCTGGTTTATACAAACCACAACCAAATGATTAGCTTTGAGTTACGATAACTAAAAATATTGTCTTAAATATCTGACTTGGAGGTTGATCTCAAATGAAATTATCGTACTATCATCCATTTTTTTGCAATGTTACTAAAGGCTGCTAGCTGAACAAAACACACAACAGAAGTATTCTAGCCATCGTCATCATCATCATTTCCATACTGGGGTGGTCCTGCTGCTCTGAGTTCAGCATGCCGTCCCCTATTTGGCATTGTTGACCAATCGTAATAGGGATAAGCAGGGGCCCAGCTTGTGTCCCCTGTTGTATGAGCATCATCATCATCGTCTCTCATTGCTGTACGTCCAAACACACACTCCGAGTAGGATGGGGGTGGTGCTAAAGCTTAAAAAACAATGTAAATTTGAAAATAATTAGGGGTCAATTGGTTAGAGTCTCTGACTAGTAGTTACTAGTTCAAATCCCCTCAAGGACAAATTTCACAAATTTGAAGAAGCTGTCCAGTAAGTTTACGGAAGGTCAGAGTTTCAACTCAGGCATAAGCCTAGGATCTTCTACTGGTAAAGCTGCAAATGTCGCCAAATGACTTCAGCTGTTAGTGTGACATTAAACCCCAGTGAAATAAAACAGAAAATAATAAAACATTGATTATAATATCATACCAATAACAATAACATCTCCAATAACAGATAACATAACAAATCACATTCAATTCTGTTCTTCCTGTTTTCAGTTCCTGCAAAGTTTGTTTGGCGAGTTCTCAATTTTTGGATAAATAAATTCAGCAGACGCAACAGGGGGCCTTCTAACATCCCGATAAAATCACAGTACTTACCTTCTTCATACGACGGTGGAACTGGTTCTGATGGGATCCCTACATTAATTGACTGTGGCTGCAGAGTAATAGCACCAGAAGGGTCTGCTGCAGCTGGGGCTGAGGGGATGGTGGGACGTTGAAATGTGGGTTCTTGCAGCGGGATGGTCCCTATAATAATCCCCTTACTTATCTTTGCTTTCGATCCACTGCAAGTTACTTTCAACTGTAAAACAATAGAAGTAAAATTTACCATCATGTTGCAATTGTATCACAGACAAAGATAATAAATTCATAAAACTTATAAGTATAATTTTACTAGATAAATGACCATCTTCCCATAGGCCACCATACAGACATATGTCAATTTTGAAATATATTTACTGATAAAAGTGCTTATACACCTTTGAATAATGATTTTAACAAGATATATTTACAAAACATTCATCAAACTGTGATGTGATTCTTCCATTAATCATTTAAGTAAATCCTTCAGTTAAAATTTGCTACATTTAATCAAGTGAAGCAATATTTTGGTCCTTTGCCTTGCAACTCTGTCTCAATCTATTGTATTAAATAGGGACCTCTATGATCGAGTGTTTATAGTATCTTACTAATAATCACAAGCCCCTCACCTCAATGAGTTTCAATCCCACCCAGGACCAAATTTCACATGTGAGGAAGCTGTCCAGTTAGCTCATGGAAGGTTAGTGGTTCTACCAAAGTGTATGCCAGAATCTTCCTCCACTGTTAAAGCTGGAACGCAACCAAATGACCCTGGCTTTTGGTGCAACATTCAACCCCAGTGAAAATTATAATTAATGTTGTATCTTACCGACACAGTATATTGTATATCAATCACATCACAGCCTTCCAGAAAAGATGGTGGCACAGAAGGTATCACATTGGCTCTATGGATATCTTTCACTGTTCTCTGTCGTATGTTACAGTCCTGCATGCGGAATAAGTCAAAAGAGATGGTCTTTGGATGGAATTTAGGATTACCAGATGACATAAGGCTGTCCGATACACCTTTGTAAGTAGCTGTCTGCAATATAACACAAAGCCTTCATTATTATGGAATCCTACCAGTGCAACCATGCCTCATTTGCCTGAGATAAGCAATAGAGCATCAATAAATTAATAAATCGTTTTTACATTATGGTATAGTAATGAGAATTGTCATTACAAAATATCATCTTCAATTGTTGCCGAGCAATATGATCAAACTTTTGATTATCATGTATCAAGCACAATAATGAAATATTAAGAGAAAAGGACATTGTCAATGCCAAATTTGATTAACAAATTTTTGGCGTTTTACATTTGGCCTTTGGCAATTAAAGAACACTGACCATAATTAAGGAACATAATCATAGAAACTACACCTGAATTAGTTCAAGAAGTACATCGGAAATGCTGTAGTCACTTTGGTTATCAATCCGTATATCATATACAATAGGTTCCCCAGGCACATAGCCAGTTTTATTCAAGGACAGGTCAACATTAAATGAACCAGCACTGAAACAACAGCCCTCAACATCTGCACTAGCATGTTCATCAATGGGAATCTACAATGATGAAATGGATTTATGACATCTATAAGGCCTAAAAAAAGGTTTGTTTCCAGTTACCTGACCCACCCACCTTTTACATGCCGACTCATAAGTCTTTACAGCATCCAAATCTTAGTACTATATTGTAGTTTTCACAATAGTGTTGCCAATATATGTAAAAAAAAAACATAAAAGGAAAAATCCCTACCTACCAACCCATATTTTTTGGGGCATGTAACCGGAAACAAACCTTTTTTTGTTTAGGCCAAATCAAAATGCAAACCTTCCATGAAGTTTTCATAACTGTGATATTCCCATATCTGTCTTTGAGACTGTAATGCATACTGAGCTATAGCTCTGACCAATAACTGATAAGCTCCGCCCACTAGATAATGCATGCTGTGTATATGACTCTTTAACACTTGTAAAATTTAGAATAGATTTAGTGACATAACTGGAGTGTTGCTCACTTTGAGACTCCCATGAAGTACCGTGACAGTCAAGATATAAACATAGTAGAGACACTTTAATTTGACTGGAAATAACTAACTCATATTTTCGAACTTCACACCCATAATCCAGCATTTCAAAACTTTTATTCCAGACAAATAATCAGCTAACTTTGTCATGTAGTCACGGATTGAACAGAAGCAATAATAATAGGAAAAATGATCCAATTAGCCAATTTTAAGGGACCATGCAACAGAATAATGTGGTAATTTCTGATACGTAGAAACTCATTTCATTGGACGAAATAAAAAGTAAAATCAAGCAGTTCTGAGAAATTAAATGCTGTGATTACTAGCAACAAGGTCTATTCAGATCTGTATTGTAGAAAAATACATACAGTCAAACCTGTTTTCGTGGCCACCTATGAATAAAGACCACACTGTGAATAAGGACCATCCTTTGAAAAACTTTCACAGATTATTTACAACAAACTGGCCTCTGAATAAAGGCTGTCTGTCAATAAAGGCCACATTTTGTCCTTTCCAAGGGTGGCCTTTGTTCACAGGTTTGATTAGATAATTAATCATGCAGAAGAAATAATCTAAAATTGAGTTTGAATTTTGCTGTACTATATTTCATCAATCATCATCAAAATTATCATTTTCAAACAATTAAAAATTCATAACGTGTCTTTTTATAGGTACTCATTATCATAACTTCCCAATTGAGTTATTGATTTTTATTGTCTAAATATAGTGGTTTAGTAATTACATAATTATATGAAAATTTCAGATTAAATGATGAAAGGAGCTTTTTCCATTGATATGATATCTAAAAACAAACTGTGAATAAGAGTCTGAATATAACATGCAGAGTGCTTGCAAAATAAACTTACAGGAGCTGATGGCACTCTGTTCAAATCTAAATGATGTATCAATGTAAATGCTTTTTTCACATGCGAATCAAACTTCCATGGTCTATCAATGGTAGCCTTACAGAAGTATCTCACGCGTCCTCTGCTACCTTCAAACGATGATGGAAGAATATCAAGTAGTTGGAGCGAGAATGGATAAGCATGATTACCAGCGGGATGTTCACTTGCAGATCCTTGGTTTTCTAGAAAGGTGACAAAATAAAATGTTACACAGAAGAAGTATTCAGGATATTCATTTGACCCTTAAAACAGCATTTTCACTCTTAAAATAAGCAAAATATAGCCTCTGACTCTTGTGAATTCATACAAAATGGTAAAATTTACTATAAAACTGAGTCATTTTTTACCCTTGACTTTTGATGTCTACTGAAAACCCTGAGTGCTATTAAATGCACAAAAACAATCTTAATATTTCAGCACCCAATAACAGCAACCCAGATTTAACTTAACACTGACTATCATTAAGAATTTTAAGAGGCATCTTTGAGAGAAAACAGGTTGAGTATGTTGAGTATCAAGTTAATAACAACACTAAGCTCTATCAACATTAATACAATCGAACAGTTATGCAATTTCCACTTCACTAATTGATATTTCAAGTTGTTCCCCAAGGCAATAAGGTAGAGCTTCATTTGATAAAATATTTATTCAGATACATGAGTCAGTAATAAGTCTGTATCATTCTCACCAGAACTGAACAGGGTCAGAAAAGAATGCATATACATTTCATGTCCCCTGTAGTTGACGGTCTTTTTTCCCCTTCTTTTGTTCCAGTGGGTTTTGCCATCCCCATAAAAATACACCTTCAAACCTAGCAGAAACATAATTATACATGTGCATAAAGAGATACATGCACAAACTTTTATTTGATCAATACAATAAGTACAGTGCAACCTCTCCAAAGCAATACACTTTGGGAGAAGCAAAATTATGTTGTTGTTGAGAGGTTGATGCTCCAGAAAAGTTTAATTAATAGTTAAATCGTACAGCGGGAAAAATTATGCTGTTGTTGTAGGTAGGTTGTTGCTCAAGAAAGGGCTGCTCAGGAGAGGTTGCAGTGTACAACAAATAACATAAGCTTTCCTTTTCATTTTTTGTCTCAGCATATCTTTCATACTTCACAGACAGGATTTATCTCCAAATATTTTTGTAATATAATGATTGGTTGCACTTTTTTTATTTCACAGTTAAAATCTTTAAGGTCAGATGCATAAACAGAAATACAACTAGATTTTAAATAAGCAATTTTCAAGGAACATATTGTTATATACTGTGGCATTAGTGTTAAAGCCTGTGCAATAAATTTTTCACTCATACAGATGGAAAGTTTACTTGGATAGAGAAAACATTTTTAATGGGAATGGGACCAAATTTGCTTAATATTTGTTGAAAGGGATCCTGACGTAAGAATGAATGATAAACCATGTACTTACTTCTCATTTTCATAGGTTTTGCAAGGCATATGATCACCTGACCACTAACTACTGACCCTGCAGTAAACACCCCCTGTGGGCTGTCATATTTGATTTCAAATGTTGTTAGTTTCATGATGGCTGGAAAGTCATTAACTCCAGTTAAACATCGGCTTTTCTCAATTACGATGATGGACCATCCGCTCAATACAATTCTAGTAGGACATTTTTACCATTCAAGTAAACAAGTTCTGTAACATTATTATCCAACTGTTTAACCTGCAAGACAAAATACATGAATGCTTTTTACACTTTTCTTTAACTATATGTCTAAGTTATGTTTCTTAATAAAGCAAGCCCTTTTCGACTGGGTGCCGACTCACGAAAAGCAATTTTAAAGACAATGACATGCAGTGCACTAGTGTCAGTTTCACAAAAAATAGGCCACTTTGAAATGATCTTCACGAAAACCAAACAGTCGACCATTACGCCTGATAATATTTGCCCCAAGCAATTGGTGAATCATAAAAACTGATTCAGAATGTTAAGTTATAACTTATTAATAATATAACTTAATAGATCTTACGTTATCAAATGGTATCGGACATCTGCGGAGGCAGTTCCTAAAACAAGAGCGAACACTTATTAACGTTGAATTTCAAGTAATACATAACAAATGAATAAAATCTATTGATATCCGTCAAAATATTACATACTGATCGAATCAAAATCAAGAAATAATGCAATTTACAGCATCAAAATAAATGTTGACAATTTACCGGAAATGAAATACAAGGGAGATAACACTGTCTGTAAAAATCCAAACGTCTAGTGATCGTGATCAACAATAACAAAACATCTCACATGGGTCATTAATTAGGAAGGACAATTTATCGTACCTTTCTCTGTTCAATCTCTAATTTTACCAAAATGTCACACGTTCTTAAAGGTTGGAGGGAAGCAGCAACGCTTTTTTTAGTTGCTAGGACAAGAAAACCATCAATTACTGCTTTCCAAACGTCAAATTTTGAAATTCTTATGTTGAAAAGAAGTGGAAAGTCAAAATTTATGCCTAAACTGCATGTTTTTCCTGGAGGTGTCGCGCACGACGCAGATTTCAGTCCTGAATGGCTGGAACTTTATGGAAGAGCAGGTCCTGATGCTGTCAATGGCATGCAAATGTTTTTAGAGCGTGGTGGGACAGGAGCCTACATGTTTAGTAGAACTCGTCCCGAGGAATTTTCAAAAGTATCCAGTGAATTAGCATTCCGTATTTGTGCAATCAGGGAAACATTTGAAGAATCCGGAATACTTCTTGTCAGAGATGCCAACCAGTTGAAAAACAATCCAATTACTGACAAGGACTTTCCAGTTAGTGGAAAATCTTCCATAGTTTCTGACACAATTCTTGAATCTTGGCGGGAAAAAGTCGATGAAGATGCCAACCAATTCATTGCTATGTGCAAGGAACTTAATATACTTCCTGATGTTTGGTCATTATATGAATGGTCAAACTGGCTTACACCAATATTGCCAGGTAAAAGTGGCAAAGTATCATCAAACGCAAGACGTTATGACACTGCCTTCTTTTTGTGTGTTTTAGATTACATTCCCCATGCTGTACATTGTAATAAGGAAACAACAGAACTAGAGGTATATATTTGTGTCTATTAATGTAGTTTTGAACATTTCAATATAATGTAGAGTCATGTAACCTGGTCTAGGTTCAAAATCTGGACAAGGCACATTTTTTGCTGACTATTTGAATTCAGATACTTCACCCTAGGAAATATATCTTCCAAAATTCATTTTGTTATCACTTTGTGTAGAGAACTAGCCTGTTGATAATCAATAATTTGATTGTGGGAAAAAAGGGGAAGCAGATCAGAGCAGTCGCACTACTGGTTGGCATCCAAGGAGCACAAGATTTGGCACCTTGACTTTTATGTGCCAGTATACATGTATGTTACTATTTGCCTTTCAAAAGTCTTGACACTAGCAGCTAATGTATGATACGGACAAATCATATTTTATTGCTGTATTACTCACTGTGAAAAGCAATATTCTTTGTGTCAAAGGGTTTTTATCTCCAAACTTGCGTTTGACAGAGTGTGATAAGCCAATGAAATGCATCTGTTTGAAATTTATGTAGACAAATGGTTTTGCTAACCACCCTTTGCCAGAGCTTTAGCTTAGATATAGCTCTTGAATTAAAGCGAAAATCAAAAGTTTTTAACAATAAATGTAAAAGTGTTATTTTCTTTTTATCTTTTCCAGTGGTCATCTGCTAGTGGCTTCCTTCTAAAGCATAAAGACTCGGAAAATTCTTTGCAACTGGCCCCACCACAGTTGGTAGAGCTGAGTCGTATGTTAAATTTCAATGATGTCGAAAAGTTAAAACAGTTTGCTTGGAAACGTTCAGAAGCAAGAGCTCTCCTTTATTTTCCTGTAGTCTGTTTCTGTTCAGACGGCATGATGTTCCTTTATCCAGGTATATTTCACATATATTTTCTCGTCAAATTATTTTTTTTTAGAAAATACATGATAGTGATTTCAAATTAATACATTATACATGACAATGTTCAGTGGAACAATGTATGTTTTGTTTTTTTAAATGGAAATACAGACCAACTTGTATTAAGCAACCACCTTGGAAAGGGCTGAAAGTGGTCTTTTAATAGAACAGTCCCTTAATATAAAGTCAGAATTTTACACTTTATCATAAACTTAAGTGGCTTTCAACATTCATTTGCTTGTTTGATCCATAATCAGACCAGTCTGATGTTTAATTCCAGTACAACTAATAATTAACTAAAATGCTTGATTATGGTTTTTCTTTCGCAGGTGATGACTTGTACCCCAAGAACCCAGACTATGAGGGAGAGTTTCCACTGAAATATTTTGAAGAAAGCATTTCTGAGCTTAGAGATAAATGTCAGAAATTGAATCGGTCTGAAATGATAACGGATGAGACTGGAAAACCTGTTCGTACATTTTCATGTAACATAAAAATGGAAGACGGACAAATTATCCCGTTATTTAACTTCTTAGAAGACAGTGGCCCTACTGCAAGACTTTGAGTCAAGTGTTGCAGTACATGTGTATGCTGTTACATGTTGTTTGATTTTCTTGTTAATTTAGTATTCATTCAGTTGCTAGGTACTGTTCATCATCTGCCTCGTTAGCTCACTTTACGAGTTCTGTCTTGAATAGATAACCAGAACTTTGATGCTAAAACCACTTTGTGATTGTATTTAATGTTTATTGTGTTAATAAACCTTACTGGATGAAATTATTTGTAGCGAATACCACAGCTACTTGACACAAAACAAATTTTAGCTTGATAGGCTACTTATACCTTGTTATTAGGTATTAAAAGCTTATGGAGCTAAAATTTGGTTTTGTGTCAAGTACCTGTGGTGAATACAGTTTCTTCCTTTATGAATTTCATGGTGCTTTTTTTCACAGAAAATGTCTGGCCAGCTCTAAGGTAGGCACTGGAAATTGTGAAAAATGTCGCAATGTTCAATTTAAATGAAAAGATTTTCAAAATTGCATTTTAATTTTTCATTTATACAGGATATATGGAGGAAGTTGTGTGTTTAATGTAATAAAATCATTTTGATTGACAGTATTCTTATGTGAAAGGCTTGCCCAGGAAATACCTTGGACAATTGATTCTATTTATTTTATACCGGTATGTGATAAAATGTTAGCAGTGTTGCAAAGTAAAATGTGTATGATAAATCTATGTACAACCTGTTGACTGTGTCCATCATTTTGTGTGTATTGGCACAAACTACTAGTATTATTAGTTTTGATTGACATAAAGTCTGTCAAGCATTATAAAAAAATATATATTTTATGTGTACATGTGTCAACTTTTTTTTCATTGAAAATCACTGAGCTACCTAACATTGTTAATATTTCACCTTAAATAGTACACACAGATCATAACATACAGGTTTAATTTATCATATCTACAGATGCTTTCAGACTTAGAACAATGATACATTGGTTGTTTCATACTTATCTTTTTTTATACAGGATCATAGGAAAGAATGTTGCTTTCATTTGAAAGAACAAAGAAATACCATTGTGCTGAATGTAATTCAGTTTTTGGTTAAAAAAATAAATCTAAATTTGCCAAAATTTCATCAGTAAGTATGATGATAAGGCAACTTTAAAATTCATTAATAAGAGACAAAAACAAAACATGAATTTGAACGTTTATTTCATTGAACAAAATGAACACAACATATAGTGAAGACAATGTTTACAGGGTTTTTACTAGACCTAAGAAGTGGACCGTCAAAAATGACCTTTAGCTGATGAAAATTCGAAGAGTCAACAAAATTTCCTTCAATTTTATTGTAAATTTGACCCTTTGGTACAAATTCTCATGAGTAAGAAGCTTTATTTTACTGTTTTCAATAATCAAAATGCTGTTTTTAGGGTCAAATGAATGCCCTGGTTTAGTTATTAACTTTTTAGGGACAAGATTTCCAAAACCAAGAGTAAAATGTGGATATTAATCAAGGTGGCCTGATGATCATTTTGCATTTTTGTTCTTTAGTAAACAACTTTAATATTTCTACACCACTGCGTGCCAAGATGCGAGATATTTCAAAATCTTATGAGTTATGAAGAAAACAGTCATACGAAACAAAGAATAATTTGCCCTTGAAATGGACTAACACGGGCAAAGACTAGGAACAGTGGTATCATTTTACTGCTGAACAAATTTCAGTCATACAAATTACATGATTATAAGACAAATTATATCAAAATTTTAACTACAATAAGTCAAGACAATGCAAAAATCAGGATATTTTTGTAACTGAAAAAAATATAGGTGACTAAAATATACATTTGAGTTTTACCTACAGAGATAAAACAATTTAAAAATAAATAACATCAGATCTGTAGAAGTAATTGTTTACCAGAACAATTTAAAAACAATGGACTGAAAATCACAGCTAATTATAAATAAGAATATTTTACTTCATTTATTAGGTACAAATCCCAGTTCTGAAATATAACTAATACAACATCAAGCTGAACTATTTAGGTTTCTCAAACCAAGGCCTAAATTAAAATATTATTTGTTCACCATTGCTGACCGAACCACCAAAAAAACTGCCAGTTCAAAAAATTTTATCACTACAAATTGAATACATGCTATTTCTAAAACTATCTTTCTATAAAACTATGTTTATATATGTGTGGTCAGCAATGGCAAACAAGCAATTTTTTCGAGGATGGCCCTAAGGCCAGATTCATTAAAGACTAAATGTCCTATATAAAAACACAATGAAAGAATTAGCAAGGCAAGACTATATTGCAATAAAAATTGGAAACACAACTATACTGCATAGCTGACCTCAACAGAACACTGTATAGGTACAAGACATCTGAAATACCAGGTTTTAGAAAATTTTGAACAGGAGAAATCTTATATATGGGTCAATATGATTATATATGATATTATATCAATAATGTCACTATCAAATTATAATACATTATTAGTAGAACAGAAGACTTCACAGCTTAGCACATGTTACTTGTCATAACTTACCATTCTGTCAGAGTCTGCCAAATATTTGTCAACATCCAAGATTATTGAACTTGAGAAAGACTATTATTTCACTCTTTGTAAATTATTGTTCCTAAATATCTTTGTAAGACAATGTTGTACTGATAACAAAACAACCTGAAAGCAAGATTAAATTCCTATGGTGTAATATGAATGTTTGTTTTCCACCTAAAAGAAATAGATATTTTAACTTGTGACTGTTCACAGAGTTTAATAATCATGGTCTAAGGAATTGTATAATAAAAATATGTAGGGCTAGCTAAAATTTTGGGAAAACTGTGATTAACAGAAGAAATATCTTGTTATTAAAGCCTTATTATAAACTACTGTCCATTTTTAAAAACATAAGTACAAATAATAATGATAAAAACATGATAAAATCAGTTAACTCTCAACGAAAAAAATGTCTTGTTAAAAGATATTGACATGATATGTCTTTCTTCGGATGAATAACAACAGGCATCCCCATAAGTCACTCTTGATAAATTTTGCACTAAATTCACTGTTTTTCACTGAGCTCTCTTCAATGCTCCTGAAAAAGTCATCAAGAATCCTCCTATTGGAACAATTCTCACACGTGTACAACCAGCATTTTTCATTCTCTTGGGATAATTCTCAGTTTATGCTTCAATACTTCATTGTTTACCCTTGATAATATTGTTAACTTTGTCGGTTAATTGCTGAAGCTGAATAGTTCTATCAATTTTCAGATATTTTCCTTTCTTGATTTGAACACTAGAAATCCATTCCGGTATGAGTTCTATACACAAGTTTATGTGAGGTTCTACATCACCTGAAAAAGTATGTATTACATACTGAATAACTATACTTTAACAAATATGAAGTTTACGTTTACATTGATGATGGAATGAGATAAAAATCCTAGTATTGAACGCTGCAACACGCAATTACTTCAATAAACAAAAAAAATTCAGTAAAACAGGAGCTTAACACTAACATAATCCTGACATATGAAATTAATTCCAAATTTTACCAACAATAACCATAACACTATAATGCATTGCAGTTGATGAGCAGGTACTGCTAGCAAAGTTTCATACAAAACTACAGCATCAATGACAAGCAAACTGGATATTTGGTGTCCAAAAGTCACATTAAAATCACATCAAAATATAATGCCCACAAAATATTGAAATACTAGACTATGTCTACATTAAAAATATCAGAATAATCATTTCGATGAAATTTGAAGCAAAGTTGAAACACTTTATATCAAAGTTCAAAGGACTTTGCAAAATAGTTTGATATAAACAAACTTTGATACATAAAGATCGGAGAAATTCGATGATCGTGTTTACATATTACAGTGATCATCAGTGTGAGGTAATAAGAATTTAATTGTGTTTTGTTGTGTATGGGATTGGAGCGGAACACGAATGTATACATTCTGTGTATTTATTTAGTTGAAAATATCAGAATGACTAATAAACACATATTCTTATTACAAACATACAAATACATACCTGGAGCTATTCCCGATTTATGACTATCAATCACTCTCTGTATCACAGATTCAATAGGGAGTGCAGGCTTCTTCTCAGTCACAAAATGTGACCTGATAATACGCATAATATCAGGCAATCGTTTCATCATACTCAACCGCTTCTCCGCTTTAGGATCTCGTGTTAAAGCTGCGGCTGTTTTAGCTGCTTCTTTCGCCCTAATCTTTTCCAGCAGAGACATAGGAACACCTTTCATATTTCCAGACAATGGTTTGGCTAGAGTTGAGGTTGGGACTGAGTTTGTAACAGGAGTTGACTCTTCCCTTGATTCCTCCTTGATGGTAGTCTTCAAAGCGTCTTCAATCTACAAAGTCAATGCAAATAACTGAATCAATAGATACAGGAACAACTTTATCATAATGCACAGAAGATATGGGTAGTCAACCCGAATTTTCTTGAAATTTTCAAACAAATTTTGATAAGTGACCATTGGACCATTATTCACAGGGTTTTCGCTAGACATCAAAAGTTGAGGGTAAAAAATGACACTTGGCCAATAATAATTTGAAGAGTCAACAAAATTTTATTTTAATTTTATTGTAAATTTGACCCTTTGGTGCAAATTCTCAAGAGTCAAAAACTTTGTGTCACTGATTTCAAGAGTCAAAATGCCATTTTAAGGGTCAAATGAAAGCCTTGATAATATGACAATTAACAATACCTTTGGAGTGACTTTGCCAGCAGTACTAGCTAAGACATCTTTAGCTGTTTGATATATTTGCAGATCTGGTGGTTGCGGTAGAGGACTCTCCAGTATGTCTGGCACCTCATCAAGAGGAAATTTAGGATGCCAACGTGTAATTTTGTCATCAGGTATTGATAATGGACGACTCAGTTTGGATAAAAATTCCTGAAAAAAAGCACCAACATCTTGTGTGTAAAACATAACCAGGTAAAGCACACTGAAAAGGAAAACCCTAACTATTTTACAAACAAAAGTGATGAATAAAGGCATTTATGTAATCACTTAGCATCCAATTTTATGTAAGTTTACAAGACAATAAAAGCTATCTAAAATTACTATGTGACACTTATCAGGCAGAATATGCAGTTCAAAGCCTGCATGTAACAGTTTAAACAAAGAGCAAAATTCCTGTTTGCAGATTTTCAAAATAATTCAAGGTATGAATAGCAAATACATATACCAAATTACACAGGGTAAATATTAACGTTAACACACCTTGTGATACTGTTTCACAGTATGTATCATGCTGTTATGAAATATATTCCTTCTGTTGAGAAGATGGGATGCCTTAAATGTTGGTCTAGACTGATCTTTCTCTACAAAAAAAGCAACACAAAAATGTACAAACACCATTTCTCAAAAATATGAAAACAAAGAACCAAACATACTTAGAACGAGAAATTAGAGAAATATCGATAAAATAATTTTCTATGCATGAACAGTACAGAGGACCAAAACCAAAATTAACAGTCAGTTTCCTTAATAGAACATAAAGTGGCCCCCATAAAATGACTTAGTTTCCAACTTTGACGTAAACTTGTTACAGGATACCAGGCTTCTCAAAATTGCTGGAATATTTGTCTGACATTTGGTCAGGCAAAGATAGAACTTCTGTCTGACCAAATGAAAATTTGTCTACCTGAATATATTATAAATAAACAATAAATGCTGTAAATTGTGCCTGAATGCTGCACATCTGGTCCGGTACTTGCTGAAAAGTAATTGGACCTGCTTGAAATATGCCTGACATTTTCGACATTACAGAAACTTTCGGGAAGCCTGGAATACATATCAACTTTGAACAATATCAGATTTCCACTTTAAAGTCATAGCTATTTTCCATGTGACATACCTTCGTCAGTTAGTCTAGCTTCAACAGTTAATTGATAACCAGACTGCTTAAAACCCTGCATGTTTTGAAGTCCCTTTTCTTGGCGCAGTTCATAAGCATCTGGGTAAACCGTCTTGATTTTTGCAACATGATTTTTCTCAAAATTTCTACAACAATAAGCTAAAAGATTAATATTTTGTGAGATTGGCAATGAAATATTACATCAAACACTAAATTATAGCAATATACAAAAATCACAGATGTGATTGCACAAACATTTGAGGGAAGGAATTTACCCAACCCATCCCGCAAAAAACTTCCAAACAAAAATATTTTGAATAGACTCGATCTGAATATGAAGATCATCAGAAATAAGAATTCAAGACTTCATGAAATTATTCCCTGAGGCACTACACTCATTTCATCATCAATTGCATGCTACAAAGATCTCCCCCTACATCAATTACCTGGTTTCGCACGCATGTTTAACTTTGTTAATCATAATGAATATATGCAGTTCAAGTCAATTAAAGATTACATGTAATAGGTGTATAAATCCAAACCTTTTTGTCAATTCTTGAACAGCTACTTTCAGCTTTGAGAAAGTACAAGTTTCATTTCTATTGTGTAACATACTGACAACTTGATCCATACCACGGAACTGTTCAGCTAGAAGTCTATATTTGTAAGGTAAGCTTAGAGTTGGTGCTGCAGGAGTAGCGAGGTGGTGAAACCTCTCATAAGCTGGAACCTTAGGCTTTGTTTCACTGAAAAAAAAATTAATTGTTGATATCTCTGTAACTACATTTAAAGCACTGTCTAAAAATAAAACAATCATAGTTCTACACATTTAGACATAATTAAGAACTAATAAAAAAAACCAGTTATGGTTATGCATAAAATGTTGCAGTTCTGTACACCTAACAGACAAATCAATCTTACCTTTCTGATTTTACCTCCACTTCTATTTTGTCAAATTTTTTCAGCTTCGGTGCCTGTATCTTCTTCCTGGTATCTTTCATTTCAGCAAGGCGACTTTTAAGGTCTTCAAGATTTCCAACCTTACTTAGTTTGGCTTTTAAGTCTTCTGCATTGATTTTTTTCGTCTAAAATAGATGATCATTACCAGCATAAGCATTAGTCCTGAACACACTTAAAAGCAAATCCTGATCTTTTTACTTAAGTACAAATAATAATGAATTGAGAACAGTCAGGTTGACCAAATTTCTTGAATATTTTAAATATTCAATTGTGAATAGATTAGAAGACAAAGAAAGGTCACATCTCTCAGCAATCAGATTGGTTTGTGTCCAATGCAAGAAATTTTGTCTTCTTTCTAACCTCAACCTATAATTCTTGCTTTACCTTTCTGACTTATATGCACAGCCAGATTGTATTCAAGTTTAATTACAATGATTTATTACGTAGATAACCATAACAAAAGTATATAAAAGTAATAAACATTGCAAAAGTGAAGTATTTTTTAAACCAATCAATAAAGTAAAAGAAAAAAATTGTACTTCTGACATTTCAATTACCTTCTCAAGCTGATGTTCCATAGTTTTAACCTTCTGGAGAGCTGATTCAACATTTGCTGAAGCCTTCACTGCAGGTTTTGCTTTAACTGACTCCACAGGTTTAGGATCTTCCACAGAAGGTTCTGCTTCTTTGTCTTTTGTGCTCTACAATTAATAATTAACGATCAATTCTATATGTGTAATTTTGATATGAGTCAAGTAACCTAACCATCATTAAAGTGAAATATCATCATCACAAAAAAATAATGTTTTACCTTACTGCAAAAAGTGGTATCAACAACTGAAGCTGCAGCCAGAGTTGAGAACTTATTTCTAAGGGAAAGGAGATCAAAATTAAGATGCTAGATATATCATATTACACAATGTTGACATCTTTAACATGTTCAAACTATTATAAGTAGAGTTATCTATGAATGCTAGAATTAAAGCGTAAACAAAAAAGGTTCGTTTCCGGTTACTTGACGAAAAACATACAGGGTTGGTAGGTAGAGATTTTTTTCTTTTACATTATTTTTACATATATCTGCAACACTGTTGTGAAAATTACTATGCAGCACTACGATCTGGATGCCGTAAAACCTTTTGAGTCTGCAGGTAAAATATAGGTCGGTCATGGCAGAAACAAACCTATCTTTTATTTAGGCCTAATATCGTAGTTGAAAAGATGAACTAAAGGTTCTAAATAAAAAAAACTCATTATTTTTGCGGTTGCAGTTGTGTATGAATTCATTCCAATAAAAAGTTTATACCTTGGCCATATGAATGAGTTGCAATTTCTTCCTAGCTTTGGTTTCGGCAGGCTTAGCTGCAGAAGTTGAAGGTCTTTTCTCAGGAGTTGCTTCATCTGGCTTCAGATCATCTTTAACTGTTGTCTTTCCATTTCGGCCTCTTTTGCGGCCATTTACAATAGTTTCTTCAATAGATTTTCTCGGTGTTTCTTGTTGAGGTAAATCTACCCCATCATGTTCATCCCAAGACGAGGTGACAGCTTCGGATATTTGCAAAATTCCTTTGCTGGCTGACTCATTCGTACTGGAAGCCAATGATACTTCGATTGATGTCTGTTTGGGATCAACCTTTATTTTTCTTGCCCTAGTCGCTTTCTTAGGAACTGTAGCAGATTGCTTAGCTTTTCTAGCAGCTCTTGTTTGCAAAGGTGAGAAAACAGTTTCTTTTGGCTGCCTTTCAGCAACGCCTTCATCCTGTGTTATATTTCGATATTGGTTCGAATTTGTGCGATCTAGAACAGAAATATCCACCTGCGTCGATGTAACTTCAACTTTCCTACGTTTTGAAGGCTGTAAAGCTGGATTTCTCTTTCTAGTTGAAAAATAATCGGTCACCCTTCCTTGAGCCATTTTGTTACTTTGTTGACAATTTTTTCGCGCCGAAAATCACGTGACTAACTAACAGACTGGTGTAGATATTACTTAGCGATAGCATGTTTTTTAACCCGAAACTGGCAAACCAGTCAAGATCAGGAAGTATTGATCACGTGACAAAAACATGGCGGCCGACACAAACACGAATCCATTTTTGACAGACGACGATGAATTTCTTGAAAATGAACACGAAGACGATATTCAAGTTCGTTGCCAACAGAGTGATTCAACGGATATAAGTTGGGATGCAATTGCCGCTAAGTTGTTGAAGGAAAAGTTGACGTTAACTGCACTAGAGCTACACACAGAGCTAGTGGAAGCTGGCAGGGAACTTCCAAGATTAAGGGATTATTTCTCAAATCCTGGAAATTTTGAAAGATCTAAGGAAGATTCGCCCCCTTCAACTCTCCGTAAGTTTTGGTACTTTAATCATTGTTGTTTAGTGAAGAACTGTCACCTATGACATCTACATGTATACCTGCCAGTGAATGCTCATATGCTTTTTTTCTCCCCATCAAGCACATTCATCATAACATGGGGCATATACATATTCATACCAATGACTATTAGCTTGAGCTCATTTGTTAAAGATAAATTAACCAATACCATTGTAACTGTTGATTTTCCTTTGTACTAACATTAGTTGTATTTAATCAACTTTGTATCATGAAATTAAGTAATTTTGCTGAGAGCCTTCATTTATTGTTTGTACTTGATACAAATTATTTGCTGCTGCTGTTGCTGAAGTACATTAATATTGTGCATGTTTGTTTTCTTTTTATAAATGAGGGTTTCCCTGTATTCGAGGGTTTAAAAAACAGGGGTGCAAGTTTTCCAGTTTATATGAGATTTCTGGTTTTTGAAAGGCTTCGAAGATCGTTTTTCCAAATTGTCCATTGAGAATTTTAGGGGGTTGCATTCCCGTGAAGAGTTATCTATCATTTTAAG
Source organism: Lutraria rhynchaena (assembly GCA_008271625.1). Classification (NCBI taxonomy): domain Eukaryota; kingdom Metazoa; phylum Mollusca; class Bivalvia; order Venerida; family Mactridae; genus Lutraria; species Lutraria rhynchaena. The sequence goes on from VIBL01000071.1 coordinate 1,656,721, forward strand.
GAGACTAGAATGAAAGGGAAACAACTCTTTTTTTATTTACTTTCTGTTAATGTCAGTTGATTGTTCAATTTCTCTGTTGAAATGATGAATTTTTGAAACATAATAGTAGTATATGGTTGGCTGTTTGTAAATTTTCCCATGTTAATTTACATGCATCAAACACACGTAATGATTCAATATGTTATGTTCACCTCTCTCCTCTCTTGACAATGTTGTTAAGCGCATAATAATTATTGTGGTTCTGAAAAGTTATGTTTATCTTACAGCTAGGACATCAAGCATACAAACATTTGATTCTCTTGATTTTGCTCGATATTCTGATGATGGTGAAAGACAAGTTGATGAAAGAGTGGCAGGTAATCTTATATGAAAACATTCCTTATTAAATATACTTTGGTCTTGTATGTTCATTGCAGAAATATTAATGGAATTAATTTACCTCACTTCTCAAGCATTAATAGCTTCAGACATTGACCTTCATCATTATTTTTTATTTACAATAATAACTTGAGGATTTTTGTAGACATTCATACTGATATTAATTGATTTTTGTTCAGTTCAGATTTTGAAGTAAAACTGTTGCAGTATGTTATTAATCAATGTATTATTTTTTCAGTGCTTGAATTTGAGTTGAGAAAAGCCCAGGATACTATTAAATCACTGCGGGCAAGTTTGACAAAGGAAGCAGGTGTGATATATTTATATATATATATGTATTAAATTAATTATTACTGTACTGAGTGTATTCTAGAAAATACTTGTGAATGGATTGTTTGTATATAATACATTGAATTGGAATCATGTATAAATTACATTATTTTGATTTTTGAATGCCTTAAGTCATCCCAATTGGGAAATGAATGTGAGACTTACATTATGATAAAATCTGTTTGAAATGAAATGAGTATTCTCTGCCTAACATTCTTTAGTATAAAATTCTAAAATAATACTCATTTCCCATTCTGAACAGAAAATGAACATGTTGCACCAGAGAAAATCTCGGAAGAAGGCCGTGAAGGGTTACGAACAGATGATGCTATTAGAACCATGGAACAAAAAGCCATAAACTTCCTGGTGAATGAGTATCTTCTACAAATTAACAACAAGCTTACAGCTGTTACATTTTCTGAAGAAAATGAAGATCAGGCAAGTATATGCATTTTTTTGTTTCCATAATGGATTTAAAATATCTGCTTTTGCAAAGTGATATTGTTCTGTATTATTAATGTTTAAAACCCTGAATAGAAACACAATCAGTTTTATTTCAGACCACTTGTATTTACTGTTTAAACATGATTGTGACATTTTTTAAATGTGATTGCAAGTCATTAAATTTATATGTTAACATTCACGGAATCACATATATAAATGTGCGTGTATTATTTATCATAGAACTTTGAAGATTGGGATGATGTAGGCTTGAACATAGCTCAACCACCAGATCTGTTACATCTGTACCGTGACTATAACAACCACATCACACCAAGCAAAGATGTCTCTGATGATGATTGTCAGACAGATTTAGATTCAGATGATGTTGAAAATCTTCTCAACAAAGTTCAGTTCTTAGAAAAAGAACTGTTTAAAGTTAAACAAGAAATGGTAAGTTATACAGCAAAAAATGAGTGCTTGGAAAAAATGAATAGTCATTCAACGACCAAACGATTTAATGTGTTTTAATTGTTTGTTTTTCAGTTTGTTGTTTTAAATGTTTATTTAGACTAACAATAATTGACTACAAAGTGTTATATGCTTGTACTCTGGAAATTATTTCCTAAGAATGGATATGATTCACCAGTATTATGTGTCATGCATTTCTTTGTGGTTTGAAGTCAGACTGTCAAAGGTTTTGATAAAACTAAATCAATGACAACTTAATTGAATTTAACACATTGGTAAATCTGATGAAATTTTATCTGATTATAGATACTACTCTTCAAAGGACAGAATGTTATATGTTATAAACATGTCAGTCATACTTGTTTTAAGTCACAAAAGAGGAAGATTTTATTGCTGTTTAATTGTTTTGTAGGGAGATAGAATCTTGGAACTTCAAACTGAATTAGCAACTAAAGATAAAGAAATGCTGAGAAGAAGGGGCGTAGCTGAAGGGTTAGTATATATTTTATCTTGTCTGGAAGTGACATAATGTTTACTCTGATGGTTCAGTTCTATTCAGTCATAAGAAAATTAGACTTATTCAGTAAAACATCACATAGCAACCACCTCAATATTATGACCACCTTGTTATAAAGACCACTTATTTTGAGACTGGCTTCCAATAACTCATCTATAATTCAACTTGATAATTAGACTACCTCATTAACATGACCAATTTTTTTGGGTCCCAGTGGTGATCTCAATATCAAGGTCTTACTGTAAATACAATAAAAAAGATGAATTCATTTCATTCAGAAGATCATCAGAATACAGTTACACTGGAGTTAAACGCCTTTTATAAACAAAAGCCACCATGTAAATAGTGGTTACTCCTTAGCAAAGCATGTGTCAGTAATATATGAATAATAAAGCTCTTCCTACTGGCCTGACTTCTCTCCTTTTGATGGTATTTGTCCATAAGTTATACTCGATGCATAAAAGAGCTCCCTCATTGTGTGATGACTATAAAAGATACAAAGCATTTAATATTTCTGTAATTATTTATTGATTTATTGTGACATATTTTTGTCTTGGTTTGACTATTCATCAATAATGAATTATGAGTAGTGGTTTAAGAATGATAAAAAATATATTCTTTAACTTGTGTACCTCATTGATCTATATCTCAAGTAAAATTATTCTGATTTCTCTGTCTTATACATACAATATGAGTTTGTTTCAGGCATTATTATTATTGTGTTATGCTATTCTGTGCATATTCCTGAATTCATTGTTAACCCCTTGTTCGCTGTTCATTGTTGTATGTATTTAAATGATTATAAATAAGGGATGGTCAAGTGGTTATGGTCTATGACTAGTTATCACTAGCTCCTCCTCTCTGTGAGTTCGAATCTCACCTGGGACCAGAAAAAAATTCACATGCTGTCGGCATGGCTTATGGAAGGTTGGTTGTTCTACTTAGGTGTATGTCTGGTGTCTCCCCCAATCAAAACTGGAAAAGTCACCAAATGACCCTGGCTGTTGGTGCAAAGTTAAACCACAGAGAAAAATTAACTATATTTTTGAAGCGCTAGACTGTATCCCTGATATTTTTTATCTCCAGGTCAGAGTCAGACCCTCCAGGCAGTCCACTAAATGAAAGAAACATATTTGATGACATTCCATCTGGTAGTTACACACTGGAGAACCAGTCTGATCTGAGTGAAGATGAAGTAGAAGATCTGCAACAATGTAATTGTGATCACAGTCTAAATGAAAAGTGCCAAGTCTGTGTTAGGGTGCAGTCTCCTGAAGTATACAGATTAGATTTCACGGATGAGGGAGACCAGTCTGGAGATCAGGAAGCTCAGGATGGGCAAAGTATTGATGAAACTCAAACAGCTGATTCAGCAGAAAGTGTGAATGATACTATCAAGGTTCTGAATAAGTTCAATGACCATTCCAAAGGCAACATTAGTGATTTAACTAAATGTGATACCCCAGATTTAAAGGATAATTCTGAATATATATCAAATAAGTGTGATGATGACACTGGTTATTCACAAGCCAAAAATGTGACTTCAAAATCAAAAAATTTTAGTGAAGGAGGTTCTTCTGCTAACATATCTGAGAAAATGGATGAAAACCCTGTCAAAAGAAAAGGCACAAAGTCAAAAGATATCTGGACAGATTCAGATAGTGTGGTGAAGAAAAAATCTGACATATCCCCAAGTGTTAAATCTGGCAGCAAGCCGAAAGTTTCCAAAAGCAAAAAAAGTGATAACATATGTATACAAAGTGAACTTGAACATGAAAAAATTGGACGGAAGATGTCTACAGCATTTAGTAAAGCATTGAAAGACGTATGTTTCAATGTTCAGAAAGACAACAGAATTGTAATGGAGGTATAATTTTTCTTCTTCTAAATAATTTTAAAGAATTTCATAGCCTTAAGCCTTACATTAAACAAAATAACTACTTCAGTCAGTCAGTAGATTATAATTTGGAGTTAAGCTTTAATTCTGGTGTTACTGATTTTTTTTCTTGACTCTTGACTTTATCTAAATGAGTCTGTTGTAATGTGTCATGCTTGGTAATTAGTTGTCTTTTGATAACAAATGTGTTGCCCTTGACCTTAAAATTCTGACCCATGCACTTCTCCTATCCTAGGGGAAGATTCAGTGTGGTATGCCTCTCCTTTTTGGTGTAAAGTCATATTTTGATCCATTAGAACTCTCGTGCAATGATTATCAAGTTCATACACAGTCAAACCTGTGTTTGTGGCCACCTCCAAATAAAGATCACTTTGTGAATAAAGGTCATTCTTTCAAAAAGCCGTGATTAATAGATTGTTGTGAACAAACTGCCTCCCAAATAAATGCCACTTGTCAATAAAGGCCACATTTTGCCTTTCCCAAGGATGGTTTTTGGTCACAGGTTTGACTGTTCTTGTATACTACATTTTAAAAGTGCTACAATAGCATAATAAAAAAGAATGATTCTTTCTTATGTAACAAGGAAGCATACAAGTACATCAAATTGATGTTTTTTTCTGTGTTGTTTGTGCATGTTAAAATTTAAACATTGTCGGTTTCCTTTCAGTTACCAAAAGATTACTAGATAAAAGATTACATGTTTTGTATAACATTGTGTATTGTTACAGTTAAACAAGTATTTAAGGCTAATTGAATTGAGGCATACAGAAAAATATTCGTTTTTGGTTACATGCTTATTAAGAATAGGGTAGGTATGTAGGGAATTCTTTTATTATTGTTGTTCTTGAAAGTCACAGTTGAGATTATTTTTGTGCTGAAATGTAAACAAGTGAGACAGTGGATGAGCCTAATAAAAAGTCTAGGGTTGCAGGGAAAAATTAGGGTGGGATTGGTAACAAGATTTTTTGCCTTATTTAATAGGTTATCTTGGTTTTTATTGTATGTTTTGAGATTCATTTTATTTGACTTGAGAGTCTCAATGTCAGTGTAGTATTTGTAAGCATATGATACTTGTTAGATCATTTGTCCAAAATATATGAAGATTCAACTGAGTTTTGAAGGATTTTGAATGCTATTCATTTTTCATCTGAGAATGTTTGTATTTAATTTTTAAGATTACATGATGTTTTTCTTACCTTTTTTACATACAAATTATATCTTCTAATGCCCCCTAGGACATATTTTCAAATAACTCCAGCATTGTTGACATCTAGAAGAATACAATATATACATGTAACTTATTTTGTCCTTATACATGTGTGTAAAAATTTAACTCTCTATCAGGGCCATTGTTAATTTCTGGGGCCCCATTACCTCAAAATAAAAAGAGAGCCCTGTCTATGATGTCTGATTAAAGAAAATCAACAGGGACATTGGGATGTCTGAAGTTGTGTTTATATATTATGAGGTGATATTCATACATGATGTAAATACATGATTCCAGTGTGCATAATGTAGGCATGATTCCAGTATATATAAGGCAGTGATTTTTTTGCAATTTGGGAAAGGGTCTAGGTTCAGTCCAGTTGGGAAACATGCACTGTATAATGCTAAAATTAGGAATTTTGAGGTTGAGAATTAGGAAAAATGTCTTTATTTTCGATTGGAAAGGGTCTTTTTATTGGGCTCAAACAAAGAAGGATGGAAAGGAATCACTGTAAGGTGATACACATACATGATCTATATGTACATAATATTATATGTACACGATTCCAGTGTATATAAGATGATACTCATATAAAAATTATATTCATGATTCCAGGTATCACAAATCACAGATACAGATAAACAGAAGGTTGTATTGATGCTAGGAAGATGTTTACCTCACATTGTGCCTAATGTATTACTAGCTAAGAGAGAGGTATGTTTAATTTAATGAATGTTTACAAATTGGGTGCAGTTATTTACAGTAATGAAAATACAGTGTACGGTGCAACCTCTCTAGAGCAGCATTCTCGTAACAACCGCCATTCAACAATAGCATGATTTTTTCCCACTGTATGATTTAACTATTTAGAGAAACAACCTCTCAACAACAGCATAATTTTGCTTCTCCCAAAGGGTGTTGCTTTGGAGAGGTTTCACTGTACCTTATTATCAAACCAAGACAGCCCTAATGATAAACTGGTTATAATCTTACTACTACTAATAAAATGTCCTACAAAAAATCAATGAAAAAATTAGGAGAATCACTAAATTCATTTGAACAAGTTTGTGCCTTGTCTGTTGCAGTCCACTTTTAAAACCATGTCATCTGAAAGAGGCTTGTGCAAAATTTTGAAAATAGTTATATTTTTTTCATCATTTTTTTAAGAGTTAATTCCCTTGATCATATCAAACTCCATGTTTTCTTTTTCATTTGTTATGGGTTAATTCCCTTGTTCATGTCAATTACTTGTTTTTCATTTTTTAGGAGTTAATTCCCCTGATCATATCAACTGCCATGTTTTCTTTTTCATTTGTTATGGGTTAATTCCCTTGTTCATGTCAATTACTTGTTTTTCATTTTTTAGGAGTTAATTCCCCTGATCATATCAACTGCCATGTTACACCCAGACAGTAAGGAGAGAGACAACTTGCTCAACATTTTATTCAATCTCATCAAGAAGCCTGATGAGGAACAAAGGTAACTATATTGCTGATGTTTTGTCCTAAGGCTACTTTTAAATGTGACAGGAAATAAAAAATGTAAATGTTGATGATAAAAATCTCAAAATTGCCACTGGAAAATAGGATGTTAGGCATAACATTACTGTAAAATTGATACTTTTACAAATCAGATTAAAGTATCTTGTAAATATTGTTTTGCTTTCTTGGTTGAAATAAGACATTGCTAATAAAATACAGTGTATACTGTGTTAGCTACCACTTGTGAATAAAGACCAATATGTGAGCTACAACCATTCATTTATACTCTTTTATGGATATAACAGACCAAAATGAGCCTCTAAATAATGAATGACTGTGTTTAAAAATTGTTTTAGGCTGAAATTTTTAGGCAGACCCCAGATTTTAAGAGAGGGTAACTAGATGTCAGATGTTGAGGGTCGAAAATGACCATTGACTGATGATGATTTGAAGAGTGAACAAAATTTCCTTCTAATTTTATTGTAAATTTGACCCATTGGTACAAATTCTCAAGAGTCAAAAGCTTTATTTTACTGATTTCAAGAGTCAAAATGCTGTTTTAAGGGTTAAATGAAAGCCCTGCTGATTATTCTTAATTATCTTGCCTTTTATATATTCATTAATCATTGTAATAGAAAAAAATGGAAAAAGAAATTGTTTTGATTAGATTATCCTTCCTAGGAATTAATACCAAGTGCTGATCTTCAACCCTTTCTTCCAATTTCCAGTGAGATATGAGAAGACAATGTCTGAGAGTGACCCGGAATAATTTGTCTAGTATTATTGTTGTGTTAGTTGTACAAAGAAATTGAATTGCTGAGACAGATGTTTTCAATTAAATTCAAATTATTTTTAATAGTATACACAGAAATCTGGTTTAATAAAACTTGCATCAACTTCTCTTGAATAAAAATCTGAATGAAGGTTTCCAAAGGATTATTTTCCCTAGGAAACGAGTCAAGGGTGGAAAATGGATGATCTTTGTATGCATAGATGTTAATATTGTTAAAATGATATATCATGTGTTGAATAATTTGGCATGAAATATTACGAATCAAGGTGATATATGGAAGTTGTCTTATGTAAAGGATATTTAGATCAATAATGACAATGGCTGTAGAGAAACCAATGCTTATATAAATGATTCCTAAGTTCTATTCCATGAATGAATTGGGGGGGGGGTTACATTTCAGACCTATGATATTAACAAGGTATATTGTTCATTATTCCAGACATATGATATTAACAGGGTGTATTGCATTTGCTCAACATGTTGGACCTACCAGAGTAGAGGCAGAGCTTCTCCCTCAATGTTGGGAACAGGTAAATGTTAACATGTACAGTGCTTTTGTCTCTATCTGAACCTAGCTTTTAATCCATTCGCCTGAATGACTTTGGTTGTATAATAACCATAATTTGAGAATGCATCAGTTTTGGAAACTGGTTTCAGTGCTCTCAAGAGAAGTTGAAGATAGGAACAAATTAATACACCAAACTTGTTATTCATTTTGTGGTAATTGTAAAATTTTAATAGTATCATTAAAAAATTGTCGATTATCCTCCATATGTGGAGATTTTGCCAGCTCCTTGTGGAAGGGTAAGTTAGTACTGGTTAGTATACAGTCCCGGAAAACTGGTTAGGTGAATTGACTGCTATTTATAACTGAAAAATTGTTGAAAAAACAGCGTTATATCCAATAAAAAAAAAAAGCAATCAAATGTTTGTGGCTTGCAAAAAGTGCTTACCTAGTATTTATTTATATGAAACTTATGTTCCTACAAACTGTAGCATACCAACTTCTATACAGTGACGATATTAATGTTTCAGATTAGTCATAAGTACATGGAGAGGAGACTGTTAGTTGCTGAAGCATGTGGAGCACTAGCTGGGTATATTCCTGTAAGTAAATAGCGCTTGTTGATAAGCTCTATTCAAAACATCAACACAGCATTCTCAATTTATAGATCTGCCTTTTTGTGGTGCTATTCGATTTTTTCTATTTTTTTTTTAAAACATACTACTAGGAACCAAATGGTGGAAATATGCAGAGTTTTCAACCATAGTTGTTGAAAGTTTTTGTTTTAATGTGAGATTGAAGGTTGAATAGGCATGTTTTTGATGACCATCTTGTTTTATGCACCTCAGTATAAAATGTATTGTGAATCCACTCTTTCATGCCTACAAAATGATCCATATTATTATATATATAAAATAAGATAAGTTTTGAAACTTATTTTTAAAGCATGCATGTATTAATCCCGTCACTGTCTCATACATTTATATATTATACTGTTCTATATCGTATATTCATGTATTACTTTGTTATACAATTTGAATTATTAAATTTTGTTAGTTAGTACATTACCATATGAAATGAATTTTAAGTAATAAATAAGCAGTTATCATTTTTCTGTATTTGATCACATATTTGTATAAATCTATTGCATTTTGAAATTTCAGTCATATCTAACAACTTTTTTTGAATTTATTGATTTACTTCAAAATTGACAAACATATTACAATCACGTTATTCCCTTATTATAGTTCTATGAAGTCTGTCCCAAAACTTGTCAAGCCTCACATTTTTTTTTAAGATGATGTATGCTCATATTGTCATGTATATGTACTGACCTGAGAATAAACGTTTGTTTTCAATTTACCACCTTGTTTTATGCACCTTAGTAAGAGTGAGGGAGGACTTTGTTCAAATAACTGTTTTGTTTTATTTATTTCCTTCAGTCTGAGTTGCGTAGTTCTCTGGTGCTATCCATGCTACATCAGATGTTGATGGATGATAAAGAGGCTGATGTACGAGAAGCCGTGGTCCGTAGTCTTGGACTCATCATTGGATTTATATCAGACAAGGATAAATATCCTCAGGTAAGATGTATAACAAGAATTACTGCCTTCTTTGTTTCACTGGGGTTTAATGTCACACCAACAACTAGAGCCATTATCTGGTGACTTTTCTAGCTTTGGCAGTGGAGGAAAACCAGAGGTAAACACCTTGATACAACCACTGTCCTTCCTTAAGCTAGCTGGACAACTCCCTTACCTTTGAAATTTGGTTCTTGTTGGGATTCAAACTCAAAGCAGTGATGAGTTAGTGATTTCTAATCAGAGACCATAACCACTTGACCATGGAGGCTGCCTCACTTGTAGCTTTAATTAGTCAGTTTATCAATAATTTCAAGATATTAATCTGACTTGAATAAATGAAAGATTTCATAGTTATGACTTTTTTCTATAATTTTTGATGTACGCAAGACACAAACATGTGAATGAATTGTCCTATATGGTAGGTGTTTCTGAATATCCCTGTGTCTCAGCCATATGAAGGGATGGTGTGTAATGGGGGGGTGTAAAATGGCCACATGGACCAAAAATACATCAATTGTATTTAGCCTTAATCTAAAACATATCATTTTTTATTTTCATATTTTCACCAATAAAATATTTCTGTGCTTTATCTCACTTTAGGTTAAAAAAATGATCATGATCATCCCAATGCTTAAGATAAAACAGAGTTTAATAAGCATCTGACAGACTTTCAAAAAAACAATAGTATCTTGATCTACTTAAGCTATATTTAATGAATCATATGAGGAATATTCTCTGAATAAAATATTTTTCCAACCAACCTATCCTCTTTTAACATCTAGGGCTGGTAAAGGACAAACAAATTATTTTTAACGTCATCCTTATATACTGACGCTATTTAAAAACTGAGCATGGGGAACAAACACGTTAAAAATTGACAAGATAAGATGATTCACATTTAATTTGCATTAAATGATTAACAAATCATATTTCTAACATCTTACTCCTTTAGAAAGATTTCATTGAATATTTCATGAGAATTTGGATGGGTTTAGGAACATAAGGGTCAAAACAAATGTCCAGCTGTGTATACTGTGCACAGTTTTTAAATCAGTCTGTATACATATATACTTATGCGTTATTGCTTTTTTTTGTTTCAGTGTCTGCATTTCCATTTGATGAAAAGTTTCTATTTATTTGCAGGGTTCTGAATTATTGAAGACAGCATTGAAAGATATGTCGGAAAAAGTGGTTACGTCAGCGAAACAAATATTCTTGCCTTCGTTCGCTATGTGGGCGTATGAACTGGGAAAGCTCGAGCATAGTCTACTACACAGTATTCTACGAGACCTGGAAGAACTAGTTAAGGCAATTCTATTATGTCCACTAACCTCATGTAACCTGGTGCTTAACGCTAATACATGGTAGAACAATGGTGTTATCAAACTTTGTACTGAGTTAACTTCCCTTTGTAGTACAGACTAACTAGAGTTAGGAGCAGTATGTGACCAAAAGCTACAATGTTAGCAATGGCCACTATTTCACAAAGATTTATTTCCTCTTTCTGGTTAAGACAAGAATTGTTCTCCTTGTATTAGTTTCGCTTTGGACTGTGATGTCTCTATATTTGCAAAGGCTTTAGTTGAGTGTAATTCAATTTAGCATCCAAATCATTCAATATTTTTTTATCAGGGGAGCTATTATGTTAAATATGGTATATAATCTGGTTATAATCTGACTGAAGATGTTGTGGGAGACCTCTGTGGTCAAGTGTTTATGGTCTATGACTAGTAATCACTAGCTCCCCACTGCTGTGAGTTTGAATCCCTCCCGGGGCCAATTGTACATGTGAGGATGCTGTCCAGCTAGCTTACGGAAGGTCGATGGTTCTACCCTGGTGTATGCCTATGGTCTTCTTCCATCTTTAAAGCTGGAAAAATCACTTAATGATCCTGGCAATTGGTGCAACGTTAAACTCTAGTGCTGTGGAGCTCTTGCAAATGTACAGAAATATTACAGCAAATATTAACATAGTGTTTATCACATGTTAGGTAGTTACTGATCTTACTAATATAGTATCGACGAGATACATGGCCTGACATTCGTCTGTTCTGTCTGTATAGTAGTTTAGATCCTAGCTAAAACATGTTACCTTTACATACCTGTGTAAGAGATTACTCTGTATTGGTCCTCCCACTTGTTACGATAGAGAGAGAGTGTTACGTGTATGATTTGTGAGTCCAAACTTTGGTCTCAGCACTTATATTCTTTGATGAATATGTTGATCATATATCAAAAGCTATTCATCTGATACTGCTGATTTCAGTAATTCATGTAGTGAAATTGGTAATTAATTAACAATAATTACAAATCTTGTTGTTAATCTAGTATTTACCAGCTACTTTTTTCCCCTAGTACTGTACTTGCATTTAATTTCGTTGGCTCCAAATTTCATGGATTTGTCTAAATAGGTAATTTCATGGGTAATTAAATTTGCAGATTTTCAAATTTTGGATAGATTCATTTTCAGATACTCATATAATTTTACAAACATCTCAATTTGTGGATACTTAAAAAAAAGTTTTTAAGACCCCTTTGTGAGAATATAAGGTTGATTTGTAAGCCATAAACACATCCATTTGTCTCTGGTTTTATTGTCACACAACACTTGCACAAAGATATATGTTCAGCAACATTGTTTATTATTGTACAAGCATTTTGTTCAATTTTACGATATTTAAATAATTTCTGTTACTCTCTGATAATTGCCATGCTCTTCCTATTTAACTACCCCCCCTGGAAATATAATTCATTTTCAAGTTTGATCTGTATAAAAATACTTATTATCACTGTTGGATACAAATTATTCAGTAGAATAAAACTTGCTTTTGGTGGTTTTCCAGTTTAACAATTAACCCCTTAAGTCAAAACAGGAGCTTTAATATTATTATGTGAAATTGTTCTTCTGTGTATTAGTTGTTTGTATGATTTATTTGATGCCGTTTAATCACACTATGTGCCAATCTCTATCCAGTTCTTGTTACTTATCACTTATGTACATCTCTGTCGTCTGAAAAGGGTTTTTTTGTTGTTTTTTATGTGACTTATTGTCACTGGGGTTTAATGCCGTTTTTCAACAATTTTTCAGTTATATACGACAAATGGTTCACCTAACCAGTTTTCCTGGACTGTATACTAACCAATACTTACTTACCCTTCCACAAGGAGAAATTCTCCACATATGGAGGAAAATCAAAATTTTTGTCAAATTTCCATAGAAGGGTATGACCTGCTGTGACAGGGATTCGAACCCGGATCTCCAGGTTAAAAGTCCAGCACACTATAACCACTGGACCATGGCTGCAGCCCCGTCTGAAGAGTAGTTAAAAAAAAACAAGTAACCAAGTTTCCTTTAGTTTCCATCTGATACTCAAATGCATGATTTTGTTTTTCTATTTATGTACATATTTTCACAAATATGTGTCTACTTCTTTGTTTTGTTTCCATTTAAATGATTGGATTTTGTAGCCTAATTACTGAATATTTATAAACCTATGCTTCCAGTTAAGAAATAGTGCACTTGATAATATAAAACTTCGTGATTTCCCTGTTAATTATGACATCTTTTGTCTCCAATATATTGTAAGAAAGCAGTTGTTTCACTTAGTTGTAAAACTGATATCATTTGTGGCCTTATTTCTTGTTTTTACAAGAATCTCGTAAAAACTGAGACATTGACAGAGATGTAAGTGAGAGATAACAAACACCAACTGTGGATAGAGATTAATTACGTGTCTCAGGATTCCATATTTGTCTAAATGTATGGGATGTCTCATCAGTAATATTAGAAGTTTACCATCTTTGTCCTATCTAATGAATGTTTTATTAATATTTAATAAAATATAATTTGTTTAAAGCTGTATTGCTTACAAGTATATTGTACTTTATCTAAGATAAACATAAGTTAATTCAAATGCTTCTTGATTATTTGAAGGTGTTATTTGTAACACTGTTTTAATTAAGAAACATTTACCATAGATTAGAGTCAAACCTGAACTTATATGTCTTTACGTATTGTTGATATTTATACTTTCTTCCTTTGCTTACTGAAGGATGTCCCATGTGCGACAGTAAGTCTTTCTATTTTTGCTAATGTGAATGTTTCTGCTTAGTTTATTGTGGCCTTCAAAGATCCCTAAAAACTCCCTAAAAATCTCTCTTTCTGATGCTTCTACATTGTGTTGGGCTGAGCTTTTTTTAAGACGCCCCCCCCCCTCCTCACCAAGAAAAAATGTGTGAAATTATTACTTTCATTGTAATTCAGTTTTATTGATTGTATTTTCTATTTTATTTACTGCAGTGAAATAAGAATGTAGTGTGAAAACTGAGTTAGCAGCCTCCTGTAAATAAAAGTCACCTGTGAATAAAAGTTACCTTTAAATAAAGCCACCATGTACATAAAGGGCCTCTCTTTAGGTCACTTTTGTTGATATAATTAACTAAATAAACCTCCAAATAAAGGCCAACTGTGCTTAAAGACCATCGGAATGATGGCTAACTGTGCTTAAAGACCATATTGTTGTCTTCCCTGCCTTTTGGTGGCCTTTGTTCACAGGTTTGACTGTAATTGAGAATTCTTCATTTTAAGTTATTGCAGGCACTATTTTGCTCGTGCTTTTTCATGTGTACAAATGGCACTAGTCTGAATGCGCTTAGTTCAACATGACTTTGTATTGATAGAAATGTCAATAATTTAGTAACAGTCGAATCTTTGTTTGCAGCCACCTCCAAGCAAAAACCACCCTGTGAATAAAAGCCATTCATTGAAAAACTGTCACTGATAATTCAGAATAAACCGACCTTTGAATAAAGGCCACCTTTGAATAAAGGCCACATTATGTCTTTTCCAAGGGTGGCCTTTGTTCACAGGCTTGACTGTTTTTTACTTTGCTAACACAATAATATCTGACACCATGTTAACATTAATTTTTACCAGTATTTGAATCATTTTAGTTTATTGTTGTTCACTGTTCTTTATTATATAACATATTGTATGAGATATAAGAATAATTCCTGCTAGAATTGTTGTCCTGTTTTATGTTTGTGTCTCTTGGGTTATCAGTATCTTTTTAACTGCATTTGCATCTGTGTAGTTTTTGCTTTGGTACTCTAGTTTCATTTTAATGAATAAATAAATATCTTTCCAAATATACAGTAAAACCTCAATATTGAGATCATCTTCGCGACCTGAAAAATTGGTCATAATAATGAGGTGGTCTCATTATCAAGTTGAATTATAGAGGAGTTATTGGGAGCTCATCAGAAAATAAGTTGTCGTAACATTGAGATGGTTGCTATTTGAGATTTTACTTTACATGGAAAGGTGAACATTAATGATGAGTATCAACTGCAGGAATATTGCCAAACTTTTTTTTCTGAAAAGTACCAAATTGCAAAATTTGTTTAATTCTCTTTATAAAGTGTTCTAGGGGCCTCTGTGGTCAAGTGGTTATGGCCTCATTAACCCCTCACCACTGTTAGAATAAATCCTAGATAGGACCAAATTTCATGTGTTAGGAAGTTGTCCAGCTAGCTTAAGAACAGTGTTAAAGCAATAACTATATAAGATAATGCTGAAATATTTATATATGTAGTTCATTTGAATGTTAACATTGCCAAATTATTGGTTTATATTATCTTCCTGTTACTAAGCCGTCATAAGCTATGAGAAAAATATTTGTAATAACCCTCTCAGCTTATGATCCTCTTTTATTCTGTGGTAAAGGGTCTTAAATCTGGTAAAAGAACCCAAGTATGGTAAATGAACCCCAATATGGTAAAATAATCCCAAGTTTGTAAAATAATCCCAAATATGGTTAAATAACCCAAATATGGTGAAATAATCCAGATAGGGTAAAATATTCCCAAGTATGGTAAAAATATGGTTATTGATTCATAATTTGGTATGGTAACCAAAATATGGTATATTTGTTTTTATATTATTTTGCAATTCTTCAGAGAATTATGCATTTTGTATATTAGCAATGATTTCAAAGTGACTGTGCTTTCAAATTACCTGGTACAATGATAGGTTGTGTTTTATCCATGACCAGATAATATAAACAAGATTACATATAAATACACTCAATGTATTAAGTAATACCCAAATTTTGACCTGCCATTTTTGTAGCAGCAGTATTTTATACTCATAACCAGTTTATGCATTAAATTCGCAATTAAAACGTTGTGCGATTTATATGTATTTTCTAAGTGCTTAAAATCCCCATCTAGTAACCCTTTTTTATACTTCTACGAGATTCTTGGAATTTAGCATGTGAATGAAATGTTATTGCTAACAAAATTTTGTGTTTATGTTTCATAAGGCAGCAGTATCAGCCCAGAAATCACCTGGCGGTGTCATACCACTAAATGAGGGACGGTTCCTGTTATATGTCACAACATTAGCAGAGCTGGTTCCCTTCTTATATATTTCTGTCTTAGAGAGTGGACCATACATTGATAAACTGCCGGAAACCATGGCGAATATGGCTGATGGGGAATGTAAGTAAAGTTTCTTATAATGTACTATATTAGATGATTTGATGTCAGTGATTTTGTAACTTTAGGGTTTGCAAAGGGTTCATAAGGGGTACATTGCATGGTAACCATGGAGTATGAAATTAAATAATCTGAGTTTAGTGATTGTTCTATTCTTATTCAACCGTTCCTGTCACCTATATATATATGAATATCATAAATGGTGCAAACATAGTAGCAAAATGAGCATCATACAGTTTCTAAAAAAATAAGGATTTGTCAGTAGTGGAACCGAAAATGCAGAAATTTATCTCTTATAAGTTTGGATCTGCAGAAATAAAAAATGCAGACATTGATCCCTCCATTTTTTGTGCAAAAAACGCAGATTTTTCACCGCAGAAATAACCCACTATATGGTATGAAATTTATTGTATTTGCATCAAAGTGCTGTCCAGTAAGGTATGTTTCCTATATCCCATGGTCAGAGGTTTATTTTGTAGAGATTTATCAATTTCTTCCAGGCCTTTTTATGCCATTTCTGGGTTTGGTATTCTGCCCTGTTCCCCAAATAAAAAAGCATATATTTTTCCCCATCAAAAGAGAAAAATGTCCCCATAAATAAAAAAAATTGAAAATGTTTTGTTGTCATATACTGAAAACTTTTTTTGTGTGGAATTATTTTTGTAAAATATTGTGTTAGGTGCTTTGGTAAATAAAGAATGGTTTAGACATAACTTTGTGTTGTGTTCTTTCATGATTATAAGCCTTTGATAATTCCCTAATTTGATGCTTCACGACGCTGTTTCCCCTATCAAAGGGACCTGATACCTGTTCCCCAAAACCTTAAATAAGGGTTGTCTTCTGTAAATTTTCAAATGAACAAATGTCTGCCTTAATACTTGTGTATCATGTTTGTAATACAGACAATTAATGCCAAGTATGAATGTAAAATTGTTGATTATCCTAGTTCTTTCGTCATTTTTTACAGAAATTATATTATTCTCCTCAATAATTATTCAGAATGAATGCAAACTGTCATAATTATTGTAATTTTGATGGAATGGTTTTATTTTTTTATACAGAAAACAGTACTTTTTTCATCTTTGTCTTGTATTTAAACTTGAAGTCCCTGATTGAAGAATTATATACATAAACTTCTTAGAGGTATTATTGGGATTAAAATTAGAAAAAAAAATACATCATTTATTCATATTGCATGAAATATAGCAATTTCTGAAGTCTTGAATTATCTTTTTGAAGTTGTAAAAAATGAATTATGACGAAGTCCTTACTCAGTTGCTATTTTGGTTTCTTGAAATTTCCCTGTACAAAGAATTAGGTATAACGATCGGATGCATACTTTCTCATGGTTCTTGTTGAAACCAATGAGACATCACGTTTCTATGCTGCCAGGCAACATAAAAATGATCTACAGTGAAACCTTGATATTAAGACCACCTTTGGGACTAAAAACTGGTCTTAATGTTGAGGTGGTTTCATTATCAGGTCATAATATAAATCATTGAAAGCGGGTTGAAAAAAAGGTGGCCTTAATAATGAGATGGCCTTGACATTGAAATGGTCACTAAGTGAGCGTTTTATTTTGGTTTTATTTTAAAATCTTAGCATGTAGACTGGCATCATGTTGCAAGCACCTGATTGGTTATCTCTAATTTGAATTTTTAAACTAACCAATAGAATTGCAGCATTTTTAAGGGCTTGGTCTAAGATTTAAAAAAAATGAACTTGAACTCTAATTTGTCATGTCAGCACTCAAAATAAATGAACTCAAGAAATGATCAATGGCAGCATAAGATTCTCAGCACTAATATTCTTTGGCTCATTTTCTCTCTGATTTCATTTGAACTCATTATCACACACATATAGTACTTGATTCTTATTTTGTTTATTTTTATAAGTTTGTTTCACCAATCAATTCTTTACCTATTACAGCTAGCTCAAGATTTCCAAAGCCATCTTCACCATTGACAGACTTAACTACCATAGCGGGGAACCGGAAGAAGCTTGCTGCCATGGTAACATTGTTTGATGATCATATTGACCAGGAATGGTTTGAACCCTGGGATAACCTCAGCTGGGTTGTGAATAATCTGTAAGTTTAAATACAGTTAAACCAGTCTCTAAAGACCACCTCTGGGGGAGTCGGAAAATATGAATAATAGAATTTCATGCCCAATACTTATTAATTTGTGACAAGTTGAACTCACATGGGCACCACCATTATTTTAAACACAACTCACTACGATGACTTTAATTGGTCAATGATTGGAACTTGCCAAGTTTTATTTCGACCCAGTTCTCATTTTTTGCCAATTGCATTGATCCCAACATTTTATTTCCTAGAAGGTAATTCATTGAGAGCAGAGGGAAAAAAGACATTTGTGATTTTCAATTTCATTTTTTTTCTGAAATTGGGTTTTTGGTAGGAGGGCTCATAAAACAAAACAGGGCCCAAGTACAAAATCAAGCCTTTTTTAAAATGCATTTATTGTTATCACGTTGATATTAAGTCAGTTATTTATTTTAGTCCATGTTTGTTACATGACAGCTGAACAATAACAGAACATAGTTTTTTTTTTCAAAATTCATTTTAAAGTATGATATTATGAGTACTTTACAAGGAGCAGCCATGAAGATTGGTATCAACACTGACTTGATTGAAATACAACATTTTGTCTGTCCAATTTGAGATAGTAGATTCTGGTTCATCGCATTTTGCTTAGAATAATGCTTGAGGTCCCTCTCGGGACCTGATGGGTGGGGTAACCGTATTTGAAGCATACAATCGAATCAGTCATGTCCTGACAGACAATATGTTGTCAGACATAGTCAGACTGCCATCTGGGAAATACATTCACTCGTAATTTTTCTTCTTAAGATATTTGAATGTCTAGCACACTACTTAGCCTTGAGATATGACAAATAATTGGGTCTGTCTGCTGTACGTAATTTGCTTATCTAAGTGGGTGGGGTTAGTAATTCTTAATAGTATTTGGTGCATTATTGTGCATGCAATGCTTGTACATGGTTACTACCGTTGTAATTTTTTTTGTTATAAATAACATAAGAAATTCAAAAAATGAAATATGAAAACTTAGCTTGGTGTTTTTTTTAACTTGTCTGTTTCAGCCTAGTACTCATACATTTATAAAGATATCAACATGACACTTGGAATGCTTGATTATCGTAAGAAAATTGTGTTCAAAGTTAAAATCTCAAATGTGGCCCCTGCTGTCAACATGTAAAGCAGACAAGCATTGGTGCTGCTCTGAGGATCCCTAGTATAACCTGTACTATGAACCAAATTTCACCAAAAATAATCATTGCAATAAGTTGCAAACTTTAACTCCAGGTTACTAAGGCTTTGATTTGGACATTAAAGCAGCACTATCAGTGATGTAAACATTTGTTGTATGATATTCATTGAACAGGAGTCTAAACACAGTAAAACATAAATATTAAGACCACGTTTGGGACCAGAAAAATTTGTCACAATAATGAGGTGGTTTCATTATCAAGTTTAATTATAGCGGATTAATTGAAATACAAAAAGAAGTGGACATTATAACAAAGAAGTTCTAATACTGAGGTGGTAGCTGTTTGAGGTTATACTGTATTTGTTTTGATCAAGATCTCAATATGAGAGTGTTAAAAATCAGTGTCAGAATTCTTACAGATGATCATTGTGTTGACTCGTATATTTTTCAGTATACCAAGATTGTTAGAGGTTGTCATGGGATCAGCCGTATCATTTCCTAGAGTTGTTTCATGTCTTGCGAAATGTTTTTTCAAGATCTGTACAACATTTGGCAAAACATTTGTTGACAAAAAGGTATAAGATATGGTGCAACCTCTACAAAGCAACACCCTTTGGGAGAAACAACAGTATATTGTTGTTGTTGAGAGGTTGTTGCTCCAGAGGGGTTAATTAATTGTTAAATCGTATAGTGGGAAAAATCATTCTGTTGTAGAAGGGAGGTTGTTGCTCGAGAGAGGGCTGTTCTAGAGAGGTTGCATTATATTACAGTATTTATTCTTCATAATTGTGTTAACATCTTTTTTCAACAATATTTCATTCCATTTTTTTCTCTAGTGTTTAACATCACACCAACAGTCAGAAGCATTTTTTGGCAACTTTTTTTATCTTTTAATGGTGAAGGAAGACCCCAGGCATACAGCTAGGTAGAATCACCAACCTTCCATAAGCTAGCTATACAGCTTCCTTTATGTAAGATTTAGTCATGGTGGGATTTTAACTTACAGCATTGAGTGGCTAATTATTACTAGTCAGAGACTATAACCATTTGGTTCTGTATAGCAAACAGTTCTCTTGAATCTAAGGTTACATAGCCTACCGGTATAGACTTGTTTTCCTTCATTCTATCAGCACTGTTGTTGTCATTGTTGCACAAAATATAAATGTAACCCATTACTCAAACACATTTAAAGATATCAACACAACACTTGGAATTCTTGATTGTCATGACAAGGCACAGTTGTAAGACAAGGGACATTACTCTGAAAGCTATATTTTTGGAGTTATGACCCTTTTTAACTTAAAATTTTGATCAAAATTAGTGATAAGATAGAATGATGTAAAACAGACACAGCTCTTGTTTTGTTGGCAAGTACCATGATGAATTTATTATTAATGAATTTTATTAACTGGTGACGATAGCTGTCTGATGATGTACTGAATGAACTAAGGGAAATAACTCTTTTACAATGTTTTTCGAAAGTTCCTTATGGTTCCATACTTTTCCTGGATTTTGTTGAAAATCAACAATGTTTGTTGCCTTTATCACTAGCTATGAGAACCTTGAGTGTACACTGTGAAAACATCATTACAGTGCTGTTGTATCTTTATGAAAATATCATTTTAAATATTTTGAAAATATCACTTACAATTATTAAAGCTCTGTTTTACAATCTTAAACATCTTCCATAAATAATTGTTAAATACCACTTTGAATGTAAAGATTCATACCTTCCTAAGTGCGGCAGTAATGTTTAGTTAACCAGAATTTCTTTATTTTTCATTTCTCAGAAGCACTGTATTGAATCAATAATGAATTACAAGTGCCCTTAATGTATCTTTTAATTTTTTCAGTTCAAATCTTACACTTGTATTCGAAAGAAGAAATAGTTGTATTTTGATATATGAAGTATCAATAATTAGTTCCAACAATAGGTTTACCAGTCTAGAGGGGCATTAAATAAATCAATAGATAATAGAGGGATGTTAAATAAGTCAACAAATAAAAGAGGGACGTTGAATAAATCTATAAATGTATCTTAAAGATTTAGATTTTTTCCAGTATATGTGGTACAATTTTCTGGACATTGACAAGAATATTAATGACCGTAGATTTCTTAAATACATTTTTACGCCTGCAACAAGTTGTATTTGATTGTTCTCATGATTTCAGGTCAAGCCACGATTTATTGATGTTCTCATGATGGGAGAAGAACATTTAGGTATGATTTATGAACTTATTATTTCTGTGAACTGATATTTATCAACCAATTCTTCATACTCATATATTTCTGTGTGTCTACTTTTCTTGTGTGTATAATTGTCTTACACCAAGTTTACTGTAAAACATTCTTATAAATAGCAACATTAATTACCAGCTCAGCCCTTATCTCAAGTTTTTGGAAAAGTTTTGTAATTATGAACAGGCCAGAAAAAAATAGTTGTGTCCCCAGTTACCTAACTGACCCTATTGTTTGTTGCCAACACTTAAGTTTCTATAAGTAAAATAAAAGAATTTGAACCAATGGTGGTATTACAAAAAGGTTTGGGATGGAGCATGCCTCAAAAATACGAATATTATTCTAATAAGTCATGAGAAAATTAAAAAAGTTTCCGACTAATGAGAATTTTAAAAAATGACTTAAATTAGGAAATTTATCATACAGTTTTTGAAGAGGTATGCCCTTTGGCTATTTGGCATATGTCAGATTTAGCCATAAAAAAAACTGAAAAAATGTCTATTTGTTTACTATATTAAATCATGTTTCATTTTGCTTTTCAAGTATAATTATCTTAATTCTTTTTACTATACTGTCAAACCTGTGAACAAGGCTAATCTTTGGAAAGACAAAATATGGCCTTTGTTGACAGATGGCCTCTATTTGAAGGTCAGTTTGTTCAAAATAATCAATGATGGTTTTCAAAGAATGGCCTTTATTCACAGGGTAGCCTGTTTTGGATGTGGCTGCAAACCCTGAATGTACTTACAATGAATATGGTGTGTTGAAATAGGGATATTTGCGTTAAACATTTTGTTATTCCAATAAACCAATGCTGACAGTCTAATCACCTAGAGAATGATAAGTGGTAGTATTATGTTGCATCAATGTTTGGAAAATGTATGAGTAAAAAAGCTAGTTTGATGCATTAATTTGTGTAAAATGTTTGTGGATCAAGTTCATATTGTTGTGTAGAGATGAAGCCCCTGATTTGGTGATCTGATATCAGATAAAGTTACGGGCAAGATTCTGCCAACTTTAGGCCAAGCAAAGAATGGTCATGTTTATGGTCACTTGACAAAAATGTGGGTGGGTTGTAAATTGTGTCTTTTCTGATTTGTTTTTTTTTAAAATATACCTTTCATACTTGGAGATACAATTTGTCCACAACTATTTGCATACTTTGGATTTTGCTGTTGGGTACTTTAGCATTGGCACAAAAAAGTAGGGATGGTTGGTTGGATTTGAACTCACAGTGTTTAGGGGCCAATGATTGCAAGCCAGAAACCATAACCATTTGATCATTGAGATCCCGTATAATTATTAAATTATTTTATTTTCAGATCCTTCAAACAGTTTTACCTCAAATACTACACCATTTACAACATGCATTGTTCCTGTCTACTCTAGTGGAGTTCTCAGTGCTTTTAATACGGTAGATATTTTGTTTTAATATATTCTGCCACATTGTGTATTAGATATTAGCATACAAGACATTAGTGTGCTTAATGCATTTTTAAATACGAAGATCTGTTTACTAAATATTTGTGTACTGAACATTTGTGTACCGTAACATTTGAGTATTGACCCTTGTGTACTGAACATTTGGGTACTGAATGTGTGTGCACATAAGCAGTAGTGTACTGACATTTGTCTTCAGAACGTTTGTATAACATAACAGCTATGTCCTGACATTTGTGCACTGAACAATTCTGAACTGACATTTGTGTACTGAATGTGTGTACCCTTTAACATTTGTGTATTGAACATTTGTGTATTGAACATTTGTGCACCAAATGTTGATGCGTTTGAAAATTTGTTTGAACATTTTTGTGGGATTATGAATCAAAATTTTCTGTTAATACTGTTATTTATTTAAAGATTTTATGCAATTTTTTTCTCTGTTTCAAAGAGTGTTTTCAAAATCTCTGAACATTTTCAAACATTGAAAATAGCAGTTATATCAGATCGGGGAAAGTAATAAAAATAATCTTTCAGCACTGAATTTAATTAATACATTATTCTTTCAGTGAATTTCTAAGAATTTTTTTGAACTCTGTCATTGATATTTGACATGCCACACCCGTGTTAAAACGGATGAAAAAAGCTTTCAATTGTCGACTTCATCATGTTAACTCGGAGTTTTCTGATCAATTTTAGAAAATTCGATAATTTGACTGATTAATTTGCCTTGTTTCCAGTTAGCATTAATTAGATTAAAGATATTTTTGTGGTGGAAGCCGACAGAATAAAAATCATTGATTGAAAATAGAATCTAGTAAGTAGGTTCATTCATGGGTGAAATTAGTTTTTCGATGTAACGTCTTCTAGTAGTGTGGTAATACATTGAAGCTCTCTGTCCCAAAAATTGTAAATCTAGGAAAATCGTAAGCATGATGTAATTGAATTACTGCAAAATTGATCAACATGACTAGTTCTTACTTATAGTTTTAACAACATATTCAGACACTAGATACTAAAACAAACAATTTCATGCCAGTATTTACGTAAAAGTGCTATAAGATAAATAAATATGTAATTCAGTAGGGCATGCTGTGTGGTTTTATGAGAGACTGACTGTGTTTTTTCGATGGCAAATAAGACAAATCATCTATAAAACTGATAATTTTCATGAAATATTATTTTATCGCTGGTGAGAGAGAAATGAAAACATGCCTGTTAGTGTATCTCCCCCTGTACATGATTTATTCAGACACATTTTCGCACTTAGTGAAATGTTTTTATTAGTACTAACTTTGTTTATGATTATTAAGAAAGTTTGTGTATATTTTGTCTACGATAAAGCTGTTCTCTTTATTACTTGTATAAGTACTGTATATGAAGGATTGCAAGATTTTTTGGAATATACTGATGCACTTGATATATGGACCAGTCCAATAACTCAAATCCTGTTGATGCAATGTCTATATATGACAGTGGACATGAATTGGCTTTTAAATGCAGCACAACCTCACATAGCTCCACCTCAATATTACGACCCCCCTGTTTTAACAACCACTCATTTTCAAACTGGTTTTCAATAATTCCCCTACAATTCAACTTGGTAATAAGACCACCTCATTAATATAACCAATTTTTTCAGGTCCCTGTGGACACATTATCAGGGTTTTACTGTATGCTGATAAGTTGAGATTCAAAAATCGGTTACATGCTGTAAAACCTGTTCATTAGTATGTATGGTAATTAGTCAAAACACAAGTATATTTTTATCTGCTGTCTCACTTGCTCTTGAAACAAAGGGCCTTAGTGATCAAGTGGTTAGTAATAGTCTAATTTTTTTTTTCTTTGGCCTAGTTTACAATATTTTATGATTTGAATCATTTTGGGTTGAAAACTTGATGAAGTTTATATAATAGGATGTTTATTATATCTCCTTCATTCTCTAGATCATTAATATGATTATAGATCAATTTTTTATTCCAGGAAGAAGATCGACATCAGTTATCTCAATTCCTCCGTGAAGCATTGTTTTGTCTGTCTATTTATCAAGCACCGAAAGATAGTCTGCGTATAGCTATAACCGAACTATGGTATGTATCAGTCTATATGTCGACAAGTTGACACACTACAGCATTGTTAATGCCATATTTTTAGTAAAGTTTATTATGGGTCAGTCTCCTCTATGCCGGCTTTTTATTAATAATTTTCTTAATCATTATTTATATAGATTCTGTTAGTTGCATTCGAGGCTTGAGGCTGGGAGATATTTTCTATTTTGTGTGATATATGTCTTATATGATATAGTTAACATACGGTATGTCTTAACTTTAGTCTAGACCAGTCTCCATATTGGTATACTTTGGGCATTTTTATTAACAAATATTTTTTTATTATGATTTATATGAATTTTGTCGATTTGCGAATCAGGGGGAATTGAGAGAATTCTTACCAATTTACTGGACTGCTACATATTTAAGCAATTGTAGAGATGAGACTGTATGTCTGTGTGCATTACAGTATGATGAATTTCTTATTTCAAATATAATCCATTCTTTGTCTTGAGGGATTTTTGTTCCATTTGTGATCTTATATCAGTTAAACAATTAGCATTTAGTTTGGTATAACAGTGGCAATGTTTGTGGTCCATTGTTAGTGTGCTGGACTTGTAACCTGGTGGTCCAGGTTCAAATTCCATTTGTGGCAGCTCATGCCCTTCGGTGAAAATTTGACAAAAATGTCGATTTTCCTCTATATGTGGAAGAGTAAGTTAGTACTGATAAGTATACAGACCAGGAAAAATGGTTAGGTAAACTGGCAGCTGTATGTAACTGAAAAATCATTGAAAAATGGCATTAAACCCAGTGTGGTGCAGTGGTACAACAGTGCAGTAATTTCTTCCTTGATTTTCTCTTTGTTTCTGTCGTGATGTGATGAATTAAGTGTCATCAACCTTTAAAATGTCTGAGATCACATTGACAGTTCGTATCAGTGATATTGTGACACTGACGTCTGAACTTGACGAAAAAATCCATGCTATTTAAGGGTCTACTTAATCCTTTGATTTGGAGAAAAATGATCAATTGTGTCTGGGAAATTATTATAAACATTTCCAGCTAGGTAGCTCAGTATGTATACGCATAATTTAACCATTGTCTGCTGGTATTTGGTTTAATTACATAATGTTGGTAGACCTCTGAACATTTGTTGCGAGATTTTGCTTATAAAGACATCATTTTGTGGAAATATTACGTGTTTTATAGCAATACCCTTTTGTACTAAGGTTTGTTCTTACTTGATTTTATTCATCTTTTTTTCCATTAATGTCTGAAAGCAATATTTGGATTCTTAAAAAATTTGAAATAATCATTGTTTCTCAGTTCCTGCAAGGAATTTTTTAAACCATTTAGGAAATAAACACTGCCATAAAATAATGATGAAATCTTGAATTAATCAAATGTAACCAACCCAATATTTTACCTGGTGACTCATAAGTTTCTACGGCATCCAAATTGTAGTGCTATATTGTAATTTTCACAACTCATTAATATTACAGCGCACATATTCCCATAGAATTTGTGTGTTCGTTGACACATATTTATTGATATATATAAGACCATATAATTCTCTTAATAAAGACCAACTGTGTATAAAGACCATATAAACATCTGAATAAAGACCAACTGTGTATAAAGATCATATAAACATCTGAATAAAGACCAACTGTGTATAAAGACCATATAAACATCTGAATAAAGACCAACTGTGTATAAAGATCATATAAACGTCTGAATAAAGGCCAACTGTGTGTAAAAACCATATAAACATCTGAATAAAGCCCAACTGTGTATAAAGACCATATAAACACTGAATAAAGACCAACTGTGTATAAAGATCATATAAACATCTGAATAAAGCCCAACTGTGTATAAAGACCATATAAACACTGAATAAAGACCAACTGTGTATAAAGATCATATAAACGTCTGAATGAAGCCCAACTGTGTATAAAGACCATATAAACACTGAATAAAGACCAACTGTGTATAAAGATCATATAAACATCTGAATAAAGCCCAACTGTGTATAAAGACCATATAAACACTGAATAAAGACCAACTGTGTATAAAGATCATATAAACGTCTGAATAAAGCCCAACTGTGTATAAAGACCATATAAACATCTGAATAAAGACCAACTGTGTATAAAGACCATATAAACACTAAATAAAGGACTATGCATAAAAGCCCATATTACTTTTCTCCCTTGATTCACCTTTGTTGACAGGTTTTACTATACAGCAGGGTGTTTCATTAATACCTGGAGCAATCCTAAAGTCTTAGCATAAGTGTGATTTATACCTCAGTGTTAAGTATAAATGTAATAAAAAGCATCATGAACTGACTATATAACTCCTCTAGAATACACAGCATAGTTTGATAATTCATAAATGTTCCACAAAAATTCTTGGTATCACTGTATTCTATGCCAAAACATCTGTTGATTCCATAATGCTTGTAGAAGAACTCAACTTGAATTATATCTAGAATATTACACCTTCCTACAACTACGCTTAAATCTGTGATTAAAAATAAATTTATTTTGATACAAATTCAGCTGTTTGATTGGTCATTAGGATAAAATGATGATCATGTGGGAGATACATTAATATTCCTCTGCAAACGAAGTTTTCACGGAGTATACTGGAATCGCCCTGGTTGTTGATAGGTTGGTTGGTTGGTCGGTTGGTCAGTCGGTCGGTCGGTCGCATGGTCTGTCCCAATTTTGCGGGAGTATTTAATCGCAATTCATTGATATGTGTAGTTCATTTAACTGATCTGAATATGTACTTAAACATTAAACAGAGACACTTTCCAACCATTTGTTATTCTCCAAGTAGCTTATTCTAAGTATTTTTCACTGCACAGATTAAGTGAAATATGAGTTTTGTGAGGTAATTATCTATGTCCCACATGATTCATCATAACAATGCTTTACTGTATTCTTAAGAAACCATTTTAAAGAATCTCATAAGCTAAGATTTTATCTTACTTTGATAAAAGAAAATCCACAGAGGATCCTGCAGAAGAAAACCTCTCTGTTAAATTCCCCCAACAGATATTTTGTCATAAAAGTATCTCTTATGTACTTTGTGAAATTTTATGTAATATGAAGTGTGGGATATTTATATATGAAATCACTTTGTTTAGAGACTATGTTTGTAAAGGACAGCCTCATTTGGGAGAAATCAAAGTAGCGTTTGGAGATTCTACCCAGGTGTACACCTGAGGTCTTACTTCTCTATCAAAGCTGTGAAAGTTGATAAATGCCCCTGGCTGTAGATGAGACATTAAACCCTAGAGAAAAATGTTAATGTAAATTTTAAAATGATCTTATCTGTTTAAGCATTTGTGATTGGTTTATTTCAGTTAATAAATTTCTTAAAATGATCTTACTTGTTAAAGCATTTCTGATTGGTTTATTTCAGTGCATCATCCAGCAATCATGAGTTATTATTGGCCGTGTTATGGGAAGGTGTCGTGCATTCATCCCCGCAAGTCAGGTCTACAGCTGCTCGTCTCTTTGAGGTAAGATTAGGCCACAACATAGTTCAGTAGTTAGTATGCTGGACATGTAGCCAGGAGATCTGAGTTCAAATCCCGGTACTGGCAGGTCAAACCGATCAATGAAAATTTGATAAAAATGTCAATTTTCATCTATATGTGAAGAAGTTGCCAGTTCCCTATGGAGGGGTACTGGTTAGTATACAGGAAAACTGGTTAGGTGAACTGGTTGCCATATATAACTGAAAAAATGTTGAAAAACAGCATTAAATCCCAGTAATAATAAGGTAAGATTGTTATCCCTAACCTTTTGCTGGGGTTATCTCCCTTAGCTGTTTATAGATCAATGCTGCCACTATACATGTAAACATGTACTTCATGATGATGTGCATTTATTTTTAAATATTGATATTAACCAACTTCATTAGTCATAATATTATGAAATATACCCAGACCAATGGGAATATTGTTTAAAGTACATAAAAAACTGAAAAAACTGGCATAACAATATTTGGCCAAATAAACCCTACTGTTGGAAGTGATTATGTCATGTTGCTAAGAAAGATACTTTACTACTTAGAGTTTGTTGCATTTTTCATGTAAATCTTGGCCTAATACTGTCAACCTATTGGACGCCACTTACTGCTAAGTTTTATAACTCTTACTAGTATTTTTTCTGAATTATCTCCCTTGTTTGATAAGTACTTGAGTGAATACTCTCTAACTCTGGTTTGCGATAATGACTTCGAATCTCATTAGTTGGCTTCTTGTAAAATTTTCCAGGTTTTTCAATTAAAGGAATGCGATATTCCATGTAGACTTAGAATAATTTGAGAGTTGAAATTAAAAGGAGATAAAACAACACATTTCTTCGTTTTTGCCCTGAATAAAGATTTTTACGACAATGTATAGGCTTTTGTGACCTACATGTGTAGAAGAAAAGTATTTCTGAGAAAGCAAAAATTTCAATTCACCAGTGTTAATTTATAGATATTTAGTCTTTGCATTTTAAAGAAGAAAATTATTTCAAATTCTTACCCCCTCTCCACACATGTGTTAATCCTTCAGTCTTTATTTAAATATCAATCTGCTGCATTGATGTATAAAATTTGCCAACAATACTTAGGCCTAAACAAAAAAGGGTTTGTTTCCAGTTACATGCCTAAAAAAGTATGGGTCGGTAGGTTGGGATTTTTTTTTATTATGTTTTTTTACATATATCAGCAACACTGTTGTGAAATTTACAATATAGCACTAAGATTTGGATGCCTTATGAGTCGGCAGGTAAAAGATTGAGTCAGTCGGGTAACTGCTAACAAATCTTTTTAGGCCTTATTTGATATTTTCAGTATCACTGTTCCTGGTTCTTCAAGCATTTTGAATCTATTTGTCAGAATTTTAGTAAATTGTGGCTGCTTTCTAGATAAATAGATAAATAAAAAATGAAAAACATTAGTACAGTCAAACCTGTTTGTGGTCACCTCTGAATAAAGACCACACTGTGAATAAAGGCCATTCTTTGAAAAACTGTCACTAATTATTTAGAACAAATTGACCTCCAAATAAAGGCTGCCAGACAATAAAGGCCACATTTTGTCTTTTCCGAGGGTCCTGTTCACAGGTTTGACTGTAGTGCCATCTACTATACCCGATGAAAAAAATCAAATTCAAATAGTTACAAAATATTGCCTATTTCATTATGGCTTTTCTCTTCCTCTTACATGCAAGATAAACAAAATCTTACATACTACATTATAATTATGGAAACCACCAATATCACTCAGAGAAATTGTTATTATTGTACCATTCCATACTTCACGTTCAGAGAGTCCCACATGGTTTTCAGTGAATTAGCTGGATTATTGATGTTCCTTGGAACGGTGTCCTGTACGTGTATATATATTTGTGCAATCACAGATTTCATTATAAATGTTATTTGCACCACAATATTAGTTGCCTCTTGAAAAGAGCATCTTGATAGGATTCCTGACAGACTGGTTGTTTACTCCGATGTCTGATTTGCATCTATAGGGCAACCAGTCTAACTTAGATTGGTTCAGTAAAACAAACACAAGGGTCTCTGATATTGTTTGTTTCTGAAATAATGTTAACTTCTTTAGGCCTAAAAAAGAAATAAAAAGTAGGGTTGGTCAGGGTTGTGAAAACAAGATATTTGTCTTGGTCTTATCTTTATGCTTTTAGTCTTTGTTTCCTGCGATTCATTTTTTGAATGATCCAAAATCTCTCATCCTGTCTGTTTGTTTGTTTGTTTTTGCTTGCTTGCTTGCTTGTTTGTTTGTCTGCTTGCTTGTTTGCTTGCTTGTTTGTTTGTCATTACGTGACTGTCGTTTTCTTTGTCTTTCTTCATTGATAATTTTCAAACCAGTCTGTAACAATTTGATGACAGGTATGCTTAATTAACTGTCTCGTATTGCTGTATGAATTTGCTTGCTCTTTTGAATTATATAAACTGTCAAATAATATTCCTGCGACTTTAAGTGACGCACAATTATGCATAAAATGTTTTAAACATTCATGACTTGAAAATTCTGTGGCTCATTTGTTTATAGAAGGTTCAGAAGTAGTATGTTAACCATTGGTGCTAGCAAAAGTGAATGGGATGTATATTTCAGTTGAAGATACAGTTAAACCTCACATAGCAACCATTTCAATATTATTGCCACTTTGTTATAATGACCACTTATTTTTGGACCGGCTTTCAATAACTTTTCTATAATTCAACTTGATAATGAGACTGCCTCATTATTACAAAAGATTTTTCAGGTTCCAAAGGTGGTCTCATTATCAAGGTCTTACTGTACATTTGTTTCGATGTAGAATATTTTAACAGTAAAATAAAAAAGTAAAATCTCTACAATGAGGCCACTTTTGGGACCCAAAGAATCAGTCATAATAATGAGGTGGCCTCATTATGAAGGTGGTCATAATATTGAGGTGGTTGCTATGAGGGGTTTTACTGTACAATTTTTTTTAAAAACTTTATTTTTGTCCTACCCATTTTTCGTTGATACTTAACTTATATACAGGCAGTATATCTAACCAGTTTTTCTGGATACTATACCTGTACTAACCTTGTTCTCCGCTAATAAATGCCAGCTTCTCTACACGAATGATCATCGATTGAGGACTGCTGGTGTTAAATGCAATGTCTTCATCTCTGTTGTCACTGACGGGGTTGGAGATCAGTATTAGTTAAATTACAGTTGTGGTCTTCTTAGGCTGTGGTGATCATCGTATTTAGATGATGTTGTTTTAGAAATTGGCTTCATTTTGAAGCAAATGTTATCTGGAAAGTGGTCATTAACAAGTGGGAATTAACAAGAAATTAACTTCAGTAATGGGCAGTCTTAAATTAGAATGAGCCTTTCATTAGAGTCAGTTTCAATTTTTAGTAAAAAATACTATTATGAAAGTTTTCTTTATTAAGAGGCTGTCTTTGGTAGTGGCTGTTTTGTAGGAATCCTAAGTTAAGGCTGTCTTTAAGTAGTATCTTGTTGGATATAAAGATTAAAAATACTGTATACGTCCTGAAAAATGAAAATGGACCTCTTCAGGACTTGGCCAAAAGTCCAGTTTTCAGAGTTTTCTGGTTTTCACATTCCAGTTTTCAGGGGTTTTACGGTATCATGTTTTTGTTTTAGATTGTAATGCATGCAGTGAACGAATCTCTGGCGGCCTCTAGATGTGTACCTGCTCTGGTAACGTTAGGAAGTGATCCTGATATGTAAGTGAAAATAATATTTTATCATTTATCCTCTTGTTTCTCTGTTGTTTAATGGCCCATGGTCAGAGCTGCCCTAGAGAGGGGAGGGGATACAAGAGAACTGGGGATGTATTTCAATGCTCATTTCGAATAGCCTTCCAGATTCTTTATTGTGCCCGCTGTAAAGCACAGATACATGCCTTACCCATTTCCTATGATTTTCTAAACACAGTATTAGGCTCAGAAGTGGAGTGGGGGATACTGAAAAATGTCCCTGAAATATCGGTAAATGGAGCCAAGATTCAAACCCACAACTGTTTGATTGGTAGTCAAGCGTGCTACCACTTGACCATCACGCCACCCCTTATATTCCTGTACTATAGTAACCATATAATGTGTTTGAAAAATCTGCATGCATGAGGAGCTGACCTGTGATAGAAAAAGGGGATTATATAAAATGAAAAAAAAAAATAAAAATGATAAAAAATAATAAAATTATATAAAACAGTCAATGCAGTTCTTAATAAATGGAAAATCTTCCATTATTATGTGAGTTTTGCTACAGTTGCATTGTGAAAGAAAGTATTAATGTTGAAATTGTTGTTGTTGTCATAGCAACACTTCACTAATGCTTTCTAATTTATCATTCTTAGCTTACTGGAACAAATTAGCTCAATATGACAAATACATGTTAATCTTCCACCAGAACCATTTGTAAAGTTTGAAAGCAATTCCATAGAGAATTAATTTGCATTAAATTGAAGATTAACCCATCCACACAAACTGCATCGAGACTGTCAAAAGGAGTATTAAATCCAGTTGGTTTTTGTTCAGCCTTTAAAATAGCCTGACTTTATTTATTTGCTTGTTTGTTTTTATGGGACTTATTTCACTGGGGTTTGATGCCATTTTTCAACAATTTTTCAGTTGTTTCTTGTGGATGGGTAAGTTAGTCCTAGTTAGGATACAGTCCAGGAAAACTGGTTAGGCGAACCGGTCTCCATACAGTGGAAACCCTCTAAACCTGATGAGCCTGAAAGTTATTTGGAGGGGATGCCAGTTTATAGGGGATTTTTTAATTATTTGGTTATGAAGTCAGGACCAGAACATTTCCCCAATTTAGAGGGGAAACTGGTTTATAGAGGAACTCGTTTAGCAGGTTTCCACTGTATATAACTGAAAAATTGTTGAAAAATGGCATTAAACCCCAGTGACAAAGTCACTTAAAGACAATAAAAACAACAAACAAAAGTATAATGGAAGCAAATGTGTATAAATCAAATTCATTTAACCCTATACCTCATAATACTGCATTTCCCTGCATCTGAAGCAGACAACTTTTGAAAACATTAGGACAAAGGAAGCCATTGCTTGTAATTAGCAATGGCTTCTTTTGTCACAATGTTTTCCTCTCTGTCAGAGAAAAATAACCCAGTTTTCTTAAATAAATTGATGTTTGTACATTTGCTTTGAATTTTGAAGAGTCAAAAATATATATTTATGACACAAAGGGTTAAAACAATGGTTGGTCTGAACTTGATTTTGGTTAAAGCTTCATTGTATTTAAAGATTGGGAATATTGGACAACCAAAACTATTTGAGATCTTTTTCATCAGAGCAATTTTCATCTAAAGTGGCAAATATTGTCTCCTCACACTTTCAGAACTGTACGTGTTGCCACAATTCCTGCCCTGGGAACCATCATCGAAACAGTGACAGCGAGGGAGGTGCGTATTTTAAGACTGTATTGTAATAATCATCTAGGAACTGTTAAACTGTTTATCAATAATGTCTACTTAGAGTTGGTAAAAACCCTTCTGGCATTCATTTGTGGATCAAATTGGTCTCAAATAATGTCTGCGGGTCAGTGGGAGGTAAACGAGTGAATTTCTGGAAGTTAGGAGACTACTTGTGGAGTTTTAATGTTGTTATATTATATTACTTTTATGTAAGAATTAATGTGAATGTTGAGCTTGAGGCATGGAACCCACTGTATTAAAAGTAGATTGGTTGACCCTTTACTCACTGCCACTATGGCTTCTCCACACAGAGGGCTGAGGTCAATCATCATGACCTTATAATACTTACAGTAAAACCTCAGATATTCGACTACTGATTATCTGAATACCTGCTTTGATCCGAAATATTTCCACGGTCTCGATCTTGTCCCCATATTTTAAGTAAAAGAACTCTGATTATATGTGGGTTTAATTGTGATTCATTATTCATATACATTATTGATTTTTTATGCTGTTTTTGTCTACATTTCAATCGGAGTTCTGATCCATTCCATTGAAGATCAGTTTAATGTTTAAAATACAGTCTAACCCGAGTTAACAGATATCTTGAATAAAGGACAGCATATCAACAATGTCTCTGTTTAGCACAAATATTTTGATATAATATGCTAAATCTGCCTCTGAGTAAGTGGGGTCTCTGTAGATGAGTGGTTATAGTCTCTGACTAGAAATTACTTCCCTTTCACCACTGTAAGTTCAAATCCCACGAGGGACAATACAAGTTGTGTGAGGAAGCTGTCCAATTAATGTATGGAAGGTCAGTGATTCTATGCCCAGGTGTAAGCCTGAAATCTTCCTCCACTGTTAAAGTTAGAAAAGTTGCCAAAATGACCCTGAATGTTTGTTCCACTTTAAACCCCGTTAAAAAAACTCTGAATAATGTTGTGTATACATAAAGTTCATATTTCTTCTTTGTTTTCTCTTGTCATTTGTTTTCAGGTTTGACTGTACTGCTGTAAATGCATGTATTATGTAGTGCTTTGAATTTCAGTACTTTCATTTAGATCAGGGCAATATTTTAAATAACTGCTTTCAATCCAATATACCTGTTAGTAAAATCTCCTTTTTACATTCCATAAGGATAATGTGATAAAACATGGTGCTCAGATAATAAGATTTTAACTCGTGAAAGTGAGATTTTCAGGCAATAAGGTTACAAATTGATTAAAGTGTTTGAACATTTTTGTAAACATTTTGCTATGAGACTATATTACCATTTCAACATATGTAAAAAATTTCTTTGCTTTCTTATGGTCCATCCTTGTGATGCTTCATTACTTTTTAGATGCTTAATACTGTCAAACCTGTGAACAAAGGCCACCCTTGGAAAGACAAAATGTGGCCTTTACTGACAGATGGCCTTTATTCAGATGTCAGTTTGTTCTAAACAATGAGTGACAGTTTTTCACAGGTGACAGGTGGACGCAAACACTGTTTTGACTGAACTTATGTCTGTTTTCAACATGGTTGTATCTCATTTTGCTGTATTCATTTTTCATGCAAATGTATGGAAATTCATTTTTTCCAAGTAATCACCAAGTAGTGAATTGCATTTTTGTATGGAAATTTGTCTTTATAAAAAGTACTGATGACTAAGAGGCACAAATTTGTTTAAGCAATAAGGTACATAGAACTTGCTTGAATGATGTAATGTAACAGTCAAACCTCAGAACAAAGACAATCTTTGGGAAAGACAAAATGTGACCTTTATTAACTGGAAGCTTTTATTCAGAGGTCGGTTTGCTCTAAATAATCAGTGACAGTTTTTCAAAGAATGGCCTGTATTCAAATGGTGGTAATTATTTGGAGGTGACTGCCAAAAGTAGTAAGTGTGGGATGTTTTGTATGCTTTTTTTCAGGAATCCTTTCATATCTATTTGTAAAACCTCAAACAGCAACCACCTCAATATTATGATCACCTTGTTATAATCACCACAAATTTTCGAACCAGTTTTCAAAAGCTCCCCTATAATTCAACTTGATAATGAGACCATCGCATCATTATGCCCGATTTTTTGGGTTATAAAGGTGGTCTCATTATCGAGGTTTTATTGTAAATACCATAATAAAAGCACAATGCTGAATCAACTTGCCTTTCTGTTGCTTGAATCATCCAACATTGTTCCTTTTATTGATATATTTCTTATGATTAAATAATGACAATAAAATGAAGTCTGTATAATATAAGTACCCTAAAGGGAAAAACCCATATTGGTCAATGAATAAACTTGAATTCTGTTATTATGGTATCTGGATTGACTGTTTTGTCTGTGAATGGCTTACTCAATATACAGGATAAATAATTCATACTAGTATAAGAGAAATTTTGTTATGTAAGTGTGGATTAAATTGGTATCTAAGCAACAATATTTATATACAATATTTGTCTATATGCATCAGAATGTGTCAATGGGATCTGAATTTTATCATTTTTGCCAACAAAATTAGATTTTAGAACATTTATCAGTTAACTCTTTGGTGCTAATGTCGCCAGTATGGGTCTATACTTTGGAGGAGTCTGTAGACTTTGGTGAAGTCTACAGAACTCTTGCTCCTGTGTTTGAACCATGGGTGTGACACATGATCTCTGTGATGATATGGTTGAAGACAAAGCGTTATCCACCACTAATTCAAACAATTCATGCAGTTATTTGCGGAGGACAGGGTGAGCACAAGTAAGAAATACTTGGTGCTGAGAAATGTGTCTTATCAGAAATATAGCACTGAAAAAGTTAATTGTCTTGCATTTTATAGCATTTCTGTATTATCCATGTGTTTGTTGTGTTGTCATTATGTTAGATATATAGAAAAAATGGACTAGCCAATCCAGTAAGTGCTATTTGCATGTTTAACATCTCAATTCTGTTCTTACTGTTTACTGGCACGCAAACAAGTCCTTACGACAGGATGTTCCCGTGTCCTCAGTATGTCGATCAAACTTGTTAGATACGTTTAATCTGTGTTGTCTAAATTAGATCTTCTCTGATAGATTGCTTAGTGGACCAGGACTGTCTGTAGTTTCTCTTCCATATTCTTGCATGGTATGTTTGGCATTGTTCGATATGAACAATATATCATGTATCATATGCCTGTCTTGTGGCGTAAATCTTTCTGATTTGTAATGCTATACTGTTGTAGAAAACCTATTGCAAATAATCTGTCTGTGATGGTTTCAAAGCAGATGCTCGAGAAATTTGATGGATATTACTTTCATCTCTTTCTAGTCGTCCATTTAAATGTCACATACTGTCTGGCTCTTGTTTCCATTTTTGTTTGTTATAAATGTTTTTATTGCTTTGTAATGTAATATTCCTTATCAAATTTCATCAATTTTTTTTTATTGTAAATATGACTTTGAGGGATTAAAGTTGTTGACACATAATTTCAGAACGTAGGATTTCATTTTTAATGAATGAGTCATTGTGATGATATATTAAACAGTTTTTTTTGTTAATTGCACAATACATAGATTGTGGACTGTCATTGGCTGGAACTCATATACTGGTATGCTTTTATTGTCTAACAGGGAATTGATCAGTTGAAGTTAGTCCTCCATTTATTGTACCTAAGCCAATCAGAATAATTGTTTTGCTTCAATGATACTGTTCATTTACTCTGCTCTATGATGCTATTTCTCAACATTCTTAATGCAGTATGACTTGCAAAATGTTGTGTTTCATGTCTGTGTATCGTCTCAAATAGTTTGGCTTTAACCGTGTGACATTGTAAACTCAAGTGTGCTGTTAAGCGTATAGTATTTGGCATTTTATTCAGAGCATTTGCCAGAAACTGCTGCTAGGGAAAGATTATTTTAAGCAAATATGTGTTCGTGCAAATTGTTTATTGTATTTTCGTATATTATGAGTCACCACTTACCAGCAAATCTTAAGTGCACTATAAGCAGACACATAAAAACCTCTTTCTGTTCACCTCTGGGAAAGAAAACATGTCTTTATTCAAAACCTCTCCAGGAGATGATACACCTCCAAAATAAATCTTCAGTAGGCAAACACCCTAAATGAGATCCATAAGAATATGTTTTGAAAATGAAATGCAGTGTTAAAAATAAAAAAACCCTTTAAAAACCCTTTCACTAGGCATGTTAAGAGGACAGACACATTCTTATGCAGACAATCTCTTCCAATTCACAACTCTCTCTAGAGGCAAAATCCTTTAAAAGGCTCATGTACCATACTCTGAGGTGCATTCTTCCCTATAAGAAAACCACTGATTGTAAGATGGCTGTAAAATTGCTATCTGCTATCAAAGTATTGATATGTTGCATCTTCTTGTGTCATTCCCGATGATTTTTTTTTGCCTCGCAGTCAGTTCCTTGATTTATGATTTATCAGGAATATTTGTGCCTTCTGGTCAATCTATATCTTTATCAGCTTAGGCCAAGACAATAATTAGAAAGTTCCATGCAAAATTATTGCTGTAATAACATATAAAACGAGACAGTTGATACAATATTATTCCAGAAATTCTTGGAATTGTCTGATAATATTGTAAAGGGTGTTATTTTGTGTTTGACTGCGACTTATGTAAGATTATAAAATCTTTTCCATGGCTTTGATCATGTCTTTAATTTTGTCAGAAGCAGACATCAACATCAGATCTAACATCGATCGATTGTAAAATAATTGTAGAATTTACTGAGGATACTTTGGGACCTATCATTCAAGAATAATTAAAGGGGTTATAGGGGCTTCCATGGTCAAATGGTTGTGGTCTCTGACTTGTAGTTACTGGCTCCTCATCGCTGTGAGTTCAAATCTCACCTGGGACCTAATTTCATATGTAAAACAGATGAGCATTGTTGCCACTCTTTGCAGCTGTCTTTTTTACTCAATACCTTACCTCTTCCCTAAATTTAATGACCACATTATTTTTTATTTGGAGTTTTTGAAAAGCGGCCTCTTAAAATGCACAAATTGTGAGACAAGGAATCCTCAGCCATGTTGAAAACATTTAGTGTCAAATGCGTCTATTCTTATTTCTGAATATAAAAAGTAATTTAATCAAGTGGATTTTTCTATTCATCATGTATAGTTTCTCAATTGGCTTTGTTAAGAGTGAGACATGTTTCTGAAGCATCGTTACCATGGTATTCATATTGAATTATACCAATGAATGTGATATTATGACCTTCTGATCTGCTATTAAGAGAGTTAATGCCAGACAATTTGCCATGTTAGAATGTCTTGGTTACATCCGCTTATGGTATTTTACATGAGAAAAATATGGTAATCCTTTTGGCTGATGATCACATTGATAATTACTTGAAAGCATTTAAGAATCAAGATCTGTAGGGTTTTTTATATGTTGGTTTTAATCGATGTAATGTCGAGTCCCATTCAAGTGGTTATTGTCTTTTGCTTGTAATCACTTGCCAGTCACTGCTGAGAGTTCAAATCCTATCCAGGCACAAATATCACTTGTGAGGAGGCCATCCAGCTGGCTTATGGATGATCAGTGGTTCTACCTAGGTGTAAATCTAGGGCCTTCCACCACTGTTAAAGCTAGAGAGTTGCCAAAAGCCCCTGGCTGTTGGTGCAATGTTAAACCGCAGCAGAATAAATCCTTGTAATAGCTTTTTTATTGTTGAACAAGTTTTATTAGTTCGATTGTATTTATGGTGTGATATAATGGCTGTTGCTTCTATTAGATTGTTTTCGACTGTCTACCAATGCTTTTAGGGTAAATGTTGATTGCAACTCTATGAAAATTTGCTTTTATCTAAACATACTGTCTGCCATTTTCTTCCAATTCTTTTTCACTGAAATAAACTGTAGTTTAATTCCATTGAAAGTGTG
This sequence comes from Lutraria rhynchaena, assembly GCA_008271625.1. NCBI lineage: Eukaryota > Metazoa > Mollusca > Bivalvia > Venerida > Mactridae > Lutraria > Lutraria rhynchaena. Next base: position 1,696,659 of record VIBL01000071.1, read on the forward strand.
TACTGAGGTATTTGCTAAATGTTTCTCCAATAACAAGCGTCAGCTCCTTTTTTTTCACTGGAGTTTAACGCCGTACCAATAGCCAGGGTTATTCAGTGACTTTTCAGCTTTAACAGTGGAGGAAGACCCCAGGCTTACACCCGAGTTGGACCACTGACATTCCATAAGCCAGCTGGACATCCTAGTCACGTACGAAATTTTGTTGTCAGTGGGATTCCTACTCACAACATTGAGGGGCTAGTGATTACAGGTCAGAGACCATAACCACTTGACCACAGAGGCCCTTTCAGCATTTAAAAAAGAGTATTTTCTTCCTCATTTTTCTTGAACCCAATTAAAACGCCAGTCATATAATGATTTTGAAAACTGCTGCTGAATTTTTGGTGTCTCTTTAATGTCTGTTGGCATAATGCATGTCAGATATGTATTGGATATTGTTATGTGAAGTATTTTTAGTCCTACATTATGTGCATAGATTTTCTTATAAGCCCATCCTTAAAAAGTTGTTAGTTTGCTGTAACGTTACCCAGCATTTTTTCAGTGGGTAGGTAAGTAGGGATTTTTTCTGGCAAGCAATTATTAATAACGAAAGGGTGAAAAATTGTTTTTACTGGGAGAGTGAAAAAGTTGAGTCGCAGTGACTTTTATGAGTCAGTCATAACAGAAAACATAATTTTTTTAAGGAGAGCCTGTCTTTTAAATGTTGAGTGTGTCAACATAATCAACATCTGCTTCAAGTTATGCAGATTTCTTTAGAGTACCAATTTCAGACAACTACAAGATAAATGATATAATTTAGTGCTGTCTGGAAGTTTGGACCTAATCTGAAGTGAATTCTGTGTGGTGTCAAGAGAATCCTGTCCTATTATATACATAGTTACACAATAGGTTTCTTTCCGGTTACCCGACCGACCCATCTTTTGCCAACTCAAAAGTTTTTATGGCATCCAAATTGTAGTGCTATATTGTAATTTTCACAACAGTGTTGCCAACATATGTAAAAAAAATGTAAAAGAAAAAAATCCCTACCTACTGACCCATATTTTTTGGGCAAGTAACTGGAAACAAAACTTTTTTTGTTTAGGCCTAAGTCAGTTTGTCAGCATTGATAATATTGATGGAAGAGGCATGCTAAGCATTAGTTACTTTGGTGTCATTCAATTTTGCTGGCATGAATTTTCCCACAAACACACACAAAAAATACATTTTTAAGTAGTCTTAAATTCGCTTATTTTCATTTTTGGTTTTAAAGAAATCCTTTGATATCACAAGAATACTCAGTGCACAAAACACATTATAATCGTATGACCATTAGCCATAGTGTACGTGCGTAACATTAATATTTAAGGATGTGTAACAAATTCGGATATATACCCGATCTTAATGGTTTGTGCTGTTGTAAATTCAGGAATGAGTGTAAATATGCCAAAATTTACCAGGCATGAATTATAATTAAACTACAGTATAACATTGTGAATGTTACTCATAAAATGTTCGCAAAATGTTTACCAAATATTCCCTAACAAATGCCCCTAGTGCATAACCCTTTGCAAAAGGTGGGGTGTTTAATTGAGGAAATAATTTTCGGTAGCTCCCTTTCCTGTAAATGACATAATGATCATGAATAAGGTGGGGTGTTTAATTGAGGAAATAATTTTCGGTAGTTCCCTTTCCTGTAAATGACATAATGATCATGAATAAGGTGGGGTGTTTAATTGAGGAAATAATTTTCGGTAATTCCCTTTCCTGTAAATGAAGTAATGATCATGAATAAGGTGGGGTGTTTAATTGAGGAAATAATTTTTGGTAGCTCCCTTTCCTGTAAATGACATAATGATCATGAATAAATCATGTTGTTATTGTCCTGTCACAAGTTTGTCACATTTTATCTGTGCTGATGCTCAAATGTTCTTGCTGTTGAAATTTTTGGTGTTGCCAAAAGTGTGACATAAGCATAAATGGTAAAATGGTCAGTTTAATGCTCACAATTTAATCACAATTCATATTTATCTTAAACATATGCTGGGATTATGATTGCCATAATCATTTATAGACACATAAACATGTCATTTATTTTCTGCTTGGATGTTGTCCTATATTTTCTATAGTCTTATAGTATTAATTATAGTGTATATTATAGTATTACCATTTAATGTTTTTGTTTACATCAGACATCAATTTGTGTTTACACTACTCACTTTGGATGCTAGAGCACTGCAATTGTTTTTGAAAGTATACTGTATGTTTTCTGCCAAACAATTGTGGGGTAGGATAAGGGGCATTGAATAGGATGAGGGGGGGCATTAAGTAGGGAATATTCGGTTTTCACTGCATTTTCAAAAGATTAAGATTTCTGTCTAAATTATCCCAGTAATACTGCTCAGTTCTTTGATTAGATGAAATGCTACCTGTTAGACATAAGGAAGATAAGGTTTATCACTAATAAAAAATCTGAAATTCTTCTGCAGACAGCATTACATTTTATTCAAAGAGGTTTATATCAATAAAAACTGTATCTTGCTTGTAGATTTATCAGACAGAATACTTACATCTTACAGCTGCACTGGATTTCCACAAAGACTAGAAATCAAGTCAATTTGATGTAAATGCTTGGTTAGTTTCTCTGGTCTCTTCTCTCCATGCGTTCTGTTCTTTCTTTGTACGCTGCTTCAAGAGATAATAGGTTCTTTAATTTAATGTCCGAAACACCGGATTGCACTGTTCAGCAAGGCGTTGCAAGTTATCTAATGTAGACGTATGACATTGTCAATGCTCTTGGGTTTCATAAATGTACTTTAAACTCTTCCTCTGCATTATCTGCAAATCACTGACAACTTTCCTTCTTAAAGTGTGAAACAGAAGCAGCTCGTGATTGGATTAAGTTGAACAAAACTTACTGGAGGCCAATGATGTCCTGGCTTAGCTGCGCAAAACCTTACTCTTTTAGAAGGCGGTGTAAATGTTTTGTATCTAGGATTTCTTGGAGGCATTAGATAAATACCTTAAAATATAATAATATGGCTTCTGTGTGCCTGACTGGAATTATTTTATCTTTTTTTTTTTTGTTAAATGATTAATACTACTGATATTGCTGACTGCATACCTGATTTTATTCCAATTGTGATTGATAATTTTTGGCTGTTTCAAAATTTATGAAATTTTCTATGCGCATTAGTGATACTGCTCAGTATGAATTGGCTTATATTGGCGCTGTATAATACTCCAGGCTTAGCAGTTATATTCTTGATAATCTTGGCATGTCTGATATTGTGTGATTTATATATGACAGCATTATATTGTCTGCGAGTTGATATCGTCTCTATGACAGAAAAATTGAAGAGTGGCTTAAAAACACATATTTCTTTTCGTATGAAAATGACACATTGAAAATCCTTTCAAGCTGAGCATGGAAGGCATAAATATCAATTTCCAGAAAATCAAACAACTGTCGAACATGCTTTATACGGTAAAACGCTGAAGATTAGACTCTTTCCAGACTGGGCCAACAATATGTTTTTCTGAGAATTCCGTTTTTTAGTGAACTTTTAGTTATCGAAGAGAAAGCAATGGGACTTGAGAAATTGTCTGATTTTCAGAGAATTCTTGTTTTTCAGAGAGTCTGGTTTTCAGGGGTTATACTGTATTTTTAAAGGACGGATGACACCATTTTTCTACATCCACATTTTTTGGGAATGCATAATTTTTACATTATTTGACTTCAGGGGTGGGTACGATGTTGCCTATAATTATTTCTTCTAAAAATTGTGGGCCAGAGATTGCCAATCGTATAAATGTCCCCTTGAGACTGTAGCAAATGGTCTTAGAATACCATTACTTGTTGTTGCACGCAAAGAAGATTTATCTGTAGTGTACCAAATGTATTCTGCTGTATTGTGTATGTCTTGATTTATTTCTTGAATGTTTTCAAGTTGTTTGAACATTTTGTTTACAGTCAGCATATTTACAAACACACAATACAGCAAAATTGATAGTTTTCAAGGGCATATTTAGGGAGGTAGGACAGAGATTGTGTGTACTCCCTCTAAAATCTGACAAGCATAAGTAAAAAACATTAGTTATTTGCTGATTGCTCCCTCGTAACAAAAATCCTGTATCTGCCCCTGTTTTTTGTTGGTTAGTGGGGTCAAACCTGTCAATACAGGCCACAAAGTCATTATGCATATTGACCTTATTTAGATGTTTATATGGTCTACAATATTTTTAATTGTATGATGAAGTGTGACTGTAGTTTATAGGTGGTCAGCCATGGCCATGGTCCAGTGGATAGTGTGCTTGATTTGTAACCCAGCAGTCCAGGTTCAAGTCCCTGTCATGGCAGGTCAGAAATGTCAATTTTTCTCCATATGTTGGGAAGTTACCCTTATGGAAGGGTAAGTTAGTACTGGCTAGTATACAGTCCACGCAAACTGATTTGGTGAAATGGCCGCTGTATATTACAGAAAGATTGTTGAAAAATGACGTTAAACCCAGTTACATTGTCTCATTAAAACAAAATTATAGGTGGTCACTATTCGCAGATGACTATAAACTCACATTTGTACTGGTAATGCCTTATACTCAGGTGCCACCTCTACGAGTGATTACGTAAATATTTGTATCTGTCAATGGTGTCAAAATAGAGGCCCACTTGAGGTTTGATCACATGGTAACTTGTACTGCTATTGATTGAAAGTGGCTCAAGATCTGGACAAGACACATGTTCCTTTGTGACTGTTTGACTAATGATACCCCAACTTATGTTTGTCTTCCTCATTGGATCCATAAATGATGAATGACATTTATCCAATGCCACCGAGTAAACAAGCAAGCCATTAAGCAAACATGTTTTACATAAAATCGTAAACTTCTTAATGTTGTTGGAAACTGGTTAAACCTTCTAGGAGCATGATACAAGTGCAGTAACCCCTGAAAATTGGACTCCCTAAAAACCGGAATTCTCTGAAGATGGATGACTTTTCAGGTCCCATTTTTCACTCTTCTATTATCAGTAGTTCTCTGAAAACCGGACTTCTCAGAAAACTCGACTTTATTCCCTGTCCAGATAGGGTCCGGTTTTCAGGGGTTAGACTGTATATTAGAAGGGAGTAAAATCACGCAGATTAAGATATGTCACTGTAAGCAACTCTTTTAGGTAGCTGTTCATCATCTTTTCACTTATCAAAGTACTCTACGTGCCATTTGCATTGATGGAATATAAATTGTCGCTTCAGTGGAATGATTGAATCCATGAGAAATACTGTGTACTCTGTTTTTGTTAGAAATCAATTACCTGGGATGTTTAATATACAGTACAACTTCTCCAAAGCAACACCCATTATGAGAAGCAAAATTATATTGTTGTTCTTGAGAGATTGTTGCTCTAGAGAGATTAAATTAATAGTTAAATTATACAGTGGGAAAAAATCAAGCTGTTGTTAAAGGGAGGTCATTGCTCTAGAGAGAGGGCCACTCTGGAGAGGTTGCACTGTAGAATGAATGATCTGATAACAGATTTCATTATAAACTTGGCAAGGATTTCATTCTTGCATTTTGGTATACTGCATTACATTCTGAGAAGCCAGGGGCAGATACAGGATTTTTCTTTTGGTCGGGAGGGGGGGCATAAAGTCCAGATGTTTATGTAGGATATGAACACAATCAGCTCATTACTGACTTTTTTAGCTCACCAGAACCGAAGGTTCAGGGTGAGCTGTTAGGATGGGTAGGTGGATGCTCTGTCGTTCGTCGTCTGGTGTCAACAATGGTCTTCTCCTCAGACATTATAAGTCGGTTTTACTTCAAATTTGCTGTGCTGAAGCCTTTTGACGTTCTAACTGCAATTTGCTCATATTGTTCCGGTTGACCGCTTTTTGGGATCACTAAGTAGCTAAAAATAGAAAAACCTTTAATCGTCTTCTTCTCATGAACCAATGGATAGATGATCACCAAACTTGGTCTGTAGCATCCTTAGATGGTCCTTTCTCAAGTTTGCTCATTTAAATTTGGTCGGCCCCTTTCAGGGGCCGCTAGAGCTAAAAATAGAAATACCTTAAAATGACTTTTTCTCATGTTTCTATGGATGGATTATTACCAAACTTGGTTTTTAGAATCTTTAGATAGTGTTCTATCAGATTTGCTCAAATAAAAATGGTTGGCCCCAATTAGGGGCTGCTAGAGCTAAACATAGAAATACCTTAAAATGACTTCTTTTTCATGAACCAGTGGTTGGATCATCACCAAATTTGGTCTGTGGCATCCTTCAGTCATCACGAATATTCTTTTGTAGTATCCTTTGATAGTCCTTTATCAAGTTTATTATTGTTCCCCATTATTTGCCCACAAGTGTACTTTTATTACCTTTTTAGTTACAAGTTTGTTAATATTTATTCTGGTGAGCGATACAGGGCCATCATGGCTCTCTTGTTTATCTTTCAGTCCTTTTTTCTTTCCTCTTTTTCTCCTTTCTTCCTCTTCTCTTTGTTTAATCTGCCAATCTGTCAATCTGTCATGCTTTTCCTGTCTGCAGCCTAGCTCCATGAGTTCCCACATTTTCAATAAAACTTCAATTTCAAATGAAATATCAATGAGAGGAAGTGCAGAGCACAGTGACTGTGATCCTCTTCCTGGATACAGAATAATTTAGAATCATAATCCCTTAGCACTTCCTTAAATAATTATGCATAATAAAGGCTTTTCCTTGTTAACGTATTCATGGATAGTGTCAAAATGGATTTCATTAATCCTTTGCCTGATAATGCTGCATTTCCCCCACCTCTGAAGCAGACAACTTTCAAAAACAATGTGACAAAAAGAGCCATTGCTTTAGACCACAGAAAGTGCAGTCTTTATCTCTTGTATTGATAATTATGTTGGATTACATTTTATAAACATGGTGCATTATGGCACAAAGGGGAGCACCTGTTAATTGACTGCTGATAAACTTGACTTGCTGTAAGAGTTATGAAGAGCGCATATCCTCAATTTGTCTCTTTAATAATGTCATCAGATTGTATCATCCGTATGGGAGCAATCTGTGCTGATTGCTGCATGGGTCTATGGTTCTAAATGTGGTCATGTTTGTTTAGCATCTTTTAAATAATTATGACAAATTAACAAACTCGCTGTTATTAAATGCTCTACCAAATCTATTGAGTTGTATCGATGAACTTTTAATCTCAAATGATGAAAATAATGTTTGGCAGTTCATTGGAACCTTTATCTATGATCCATGAATCTGAGTTTGTGAAACAACTTTGTTTTTCTAAATAATTGTGATACAATCAATAATTAATGATTCTTTGACTGTGGAAATGGTGTACTTCCGTGGAGCCTGTTTTAATGTTTTGTGAGAATGAACAAAAAAAGATTTTTAAAATTGTTGACTATTAAGATAGGACTATACCTCATGTAGTTTGGCAAATGGCAACACAGCTTCCATAGAAAGATGTTGTTAAGTTGATTTTATTTCTGTCCTGTTCTTTTTTAATACAAATTTTAACATATTAGTCCAATAAAATTGTGTAAGTTCTATACAGACCCATACACACTCCCTGTTGAAATAGGTGGATGGGCTCTTATGTTTCGAAGGCCAGGGCCCCATTTCACAGACATATCTTTATTAAGATAAAAGTTTTTATGCTTACAGCTCAAGCTAGTCAGGGCTTTCATTTGACCCTTATAATAGCACTTTGATTCTTGAAATCAGTAAAATAAAGTTGAAATGGTTAAGATAAAGTTTTTAGACTCTTGTAAATTTGTACCAAAGGGTCAAATTTACAATAAAATCGGAAGGGAATTTTGCTGACTCTTCAAATTAGCATCAGCCATTGGTCATTTTGGACCGTTAACTTTTGACATCTAATGAGACCCCTGCTAATAGTGCACATTTCAGATATTTACATTTTACAACAGACAATAGGTCTCTGATGCAATTGTTAAGATATAATACTTTCATTTACAAATAATAAGTAACAAGATTATTAAATTTATGAACTGATATCTATGATAGCTATGTCTATGAAAAGGGCACCTGATCCATAAGCTCAGTAGATAAAGCATTCAACTGTTAATTCAGAGGCCACCGTGGTTGAATGGTTATGGTCTCTGCTTTGTAATTACAAGCCCCTCACCGATGTGAGTTTGAATCCCACTCAGGACCAAATTTCAAATGTGAGGAAGCTGTTTTGCTAGCTTATAGTGGTTCCACTCAGGCATTAGTCTGGGAACTTCCTACATGGTTGAAACTGGGATATCACCAAATGACTCTGGCTGTTGATGCAATGTTAAACCTCACTGAAAAAAAAATGCCCAGACAGACTTCATTTATATCTCCATGATATTTTTACAGAAGATATATGATCCAAAGTCATTTTGTCTCCCACCTCAGAAATCAAACAGAAAATGGGGCAATTTCCCCCTGGGAGACTGTATTTTTTCCGCCACTTCGTATGGTCCTATATGTTGGATGGGTTTTGGGTTGGAGATATGTTTTTTTCTAGGTATCATTTTCTTATTTATAAACGAAAACTTTACTTTGGAGTGTGATCCCTTTATTATTATACAACACTGTCTAGATTTCCCTGTCTGGATTTCCCTTACACTGGATTTCAGAGAGAAAAAAGCAACTTTTTTTCTTAAATAAATTGATGCTTGTATATTAGCTTTGAATTTGGAAATAGTCCAAAATATGCTTGTGAGGGAAAGGGTTAACAAAAACTCAAGGTTTTTTTTTTTTTTTTTTTCAGATTCTAGAAAAGATATACATGCAGTTCCAATCTTTCCTTGACGATCCTGTGTACCGTGAAGAACATGCCTTACATCTCGAACTCGTGGCTACATTTGCACGCGTTGGACCCAATGCTGAACAAAAGTTTCGTGATGAGTGTAAGTGAATTTATTGGTGTTGTTTGTTGCTTACTGTCATACCTTTGTGACATAGGTTTCATTTTTAAGATACCTTACTTGCCTTTGTGATTGTGTGAGTTTTTGACATTTTTTGGAGTTACCTCCATGTTATGTATCAGTGTTCCACTCACTTCTGAAATTTGAGTAAGCTTACGCCTTTGGTCTGAAATTTGGGGGTAAGAGAAGTATTTTGGGGGTTATGAAATTTTTTAAAAAAAAATATATGTATACGCATACATTGTAATGGGTGTTTCCAGAAAATCGGTGATTCATCAATAAACATATTTGTACGTATATGATCTCGCACCAGAGCATGTGTTGCGTGATTTCCGAGTTTATTGCGGGATTTACGCAAGATTTTATGTGAGTGGGAACACTGATGTATGATTTGTGTATTATTGTTAGTGAATGTATTAGTAGTTACAGTTGTACTGTTTATAATCCGCTGAAAGTAAGGCACATTTGATTGCGTTCAGTGTATTTTTAAAGTACACTTTACTTATAGTTGACTCTCGTTAGCATGAACTTGCATGACATGTTTTTCTTTTCGTAATGTTTCGTAAGGTTTTCCTCATATCTTAAAATGTTTTATGCTCCCTAAAACTTAATGCTGACAAGAGTCAACTGTATCAAAACATCTGGAAAATAGATGTTTCTGACCCCGATCAGTGACACGTGTAACATCAATGTCCATCCTTTTTAATACATATTTTCCAATATGGTCAACAGAGACAGATAATCTTCTTTCTTTGCTGGTTCACTGGAAACCTAATTGTCTTTCTATGTGAATGTATATGTAGTTATTGGAGAAGTTAAATCATGTTCTTCCTGATTAATTGACTGAAGATGATGTATTGTATATTGTGTGTCATTTATCTCATACCATTCCTTTACATTGATTTGTTTTATCTTGGTGTTGCTGTGAGTTATTTGACAAAGGCAAATATTGTTACCAGAAGTCTTTTTACAGTTATCAATCTCATCTCCCATTGATTGAGTAAAGAGTTAGCATTTTTGTGTTTGTTCTGTGGCATTCTCAGAATGCAGCTCTACCATTGGTCAATTTTAAGGCCGTCCTCAGAATTGACCAATCAGATGGATCTGTTTTCAGGCTTGTTTAATTTGTCCTCGACCACTGCTCATTTATGTAACAAAGTTGCCATTTACTTAGTGAAGAGCAAAGTTAGTACTGGTACAGAGTCCAGGAAAACAGGTTATGTTAAATGCTAGTCCATGTATCACTGAAATACTCAAACATTTCAGTCGAAAATTCATCTTTCATTTCGGGGATTCTGGAAATTGTCTCTTTTTGGGATTGGGAATGGGTCTGTTTACCAGAATGCTTATTAATAATATATAAGGTAAAAAATCCTTGAATATATGGCGAATCAGAAATGCCTTGTGTTAGGTAGTCTGGTAGTATCTGAAATAGAAGCCTTTATTGTGTTAAACATCATCCAAAACATGAAATACAGCTAAAGGTTTGAAATATGTTCTTAAGGCCTTTCTAAAAAAAACTATTGGTTTGCAGTTACATGACTAAACTTTTAACTGTGGGTGGGTTAGGCAGGCTTTTTTGTTATTATTTGTTTGAACTGAAAACAAAAGCAGTTTTGTCAAATTGCTAAAAATTGTTATAGGGGCCTAGAGATTCTTGAATAAACCAACGATTTTTAATGATGGCCTATAACCACATTTTTACATTTGAATAAAGTTCAAACTCCAAATTTCATGGGAATTGGTCATGTTTCCATTGGAGGAATAAAAATCATTATCACTGGTGTGTTACACCAAAATCTGATCTGCTCATTTCAAAATTCATTAAGCTCAAAGTTTCAAACCCACAAATTGTTAATGCATTTAAAGTAATTGCGTAACCTATGAAGCCAAAGATATTATCTTGTTAGTAATAATTTGATATCATCGAATCTGTTTGGCTTAATCGAAATGTTACCTTTCTGTTTTATCCTTTATCACCAATGTTTTAGTTATACTGAATAATCAGAAATTTAAACTTCATCACCAAACTGCTGTAACTCATTTCAGTAATGAAACATTTATGCTAGATTTGCGTTGATTCTGTACCTATATTTATTGTCACGTTATGTGTTTCTTCTCTGGGGAGATATTTAATCCAATTGAGACACAATTTGTGTATCCATTTGTCATCAGTCATGTATCTCTTTTATGGTATCACCATAATGGTGATCTGGTAATGATTGTCCATGTATTCATTTCGCTGTAATTATTATCTGTTTATGGACTATCATGTTACTTTGTTAATGTGTTGATGTTTTATAATTGTAAGTGATATTTACCATGGTAATATATGTATATCAATGCACATGTTGTTAGAAGGTCAGAGGTGTATAAATTTTATAAATTCATGTAGTAGGTCAGAGGTGCATACATTTTGTGTGTGAATTCATGTTGCTAAAAGGTCAGAGGTATATAAATTTTGTGAATTTATGTTGTTAGAAGGTCAGAGGTGTATAAATTTTTTGAATTCATGTTCTTTGAAGGTCAGAGGTGTATAAATTCAAAAGCTTGCTTCTTTTTATAAGAACAAACCTGTGAGATCATCCTTATTGTTTTTCTTTATTAGGGTTAAACATCATTTCAACAGCCAATGTCATTTAGTATCTTTCATAGTTTTAAACAGTGGAGGAAGATACCAGGCATACACCTGGGTAGAACCAATGACCTTGCATAATTATGCTCGCTGGACAGCCTGTGAGATTCAAACTCCCAGCAGTGAGGGGTTGTAATTGCTAATCAAAGACCAATTAACCACTCTACCACAGAGTCCTTTGAGACCACCCTTAAAGTAACTTTAGTTTTGATGTACAATTTGTACAAATTTTATGCTTGTATTTTTTCACCAATTGCATACTATCATTTGTGAAAAGCTTAGCAACTATCTGCTTGATGTTTTAGTGAACATTGTAGGAATTTTCAAGCATGTGAATCTCAAATCTAGCTATAAAAGATTATCTTTATTATGTAACATTTCAAAATCTTAAGATTTCCAGCTATTTACAGATTTGATCATTATTATTGCATAAAAATGTCATGCAGTTTTATAATGTCTTTTCTATCAAACTTTAAGATAAATTTCATTAAAACATAATTTAGCTTTCTTTTTGCAATCATCAGTCATTATTTATCAGTACTGTTTCTGAATTCCAACATTTAAATTACCATTATCTTGATAGTACATTAAAACCCTTGAAAACCGGACTCCCTCAAAACCGAAAGTCTCTGAAATTCATACAATTTTTCTTGTCCCATTTTTTTTCTCTTCATTAATCAATAGTTCTCTGAAAACTAGATTCTCAGAAAACTGGACCTTTAGTCCAGTCCTGAAAGGATCCGGTTTTCAGAGGTTATACTGTAGTTTAGTTTCTATTAAACACGTGAACATCAAAATGTTCTGCTATTGATTAATCTTCACATATGATATCTGTTATATTACCTTGTGATAGAAAAAAAAGTTTGTATGATTTATATAATTTGATTATTGTATCAGCGTCTTCTCCTTTGATAACAGCCAATCTCTGTTTTATGCTGTGAAAAAGTAATTTGTCTTAATAATAGTAGATGCATTGATAAACTCCTTCTGATGATATTGACAATTATACAGAACCATTTCTTCCGCATAGCAGACTTGATGAAGTATGTTTAGTAAATCTTTTCCATAGATATTAATACTTTGGACTCTTCCAAATCCAAAGCAAATATACAAAACATCTACTTATTTAAGAAAATTGGGTTATTTCTCTCTGAGAGAGTGGAAAACATTGTGGCAAAAGAAGCCATTGCTCATTACAGGCAATGGTTTCTTTCACCGCAATGTTCTCTAAAGTCCTCTGCTTCAGATGTGGGGGATGTGGTATTATGAGGCTAATTGTTAAATACCTTGGTTAATGCATAAAATAATATTTTTCCTTTGAACTGATGAGATTGGTTTTGTAGCCGATTTCATACTGCATTTAATGCAGATTGCAGCGTGATAAATCATCTTATCTTTGATAATCATTTTCACCAGACCATCTGGGCTTTTTTGATAATAGGTTGCTATAATTTGATGAATCCTGGCACTTTGAGTATGCTATCAGACAAATATGTCATTTTCTTGATCCTCGGACGCTCCATGAATGAATGAATGTTATTGTTATAAAATGTCTTCACATTTCACATCAAGCTTTTTTTGTTGGCATGCTCATTGGTTTATGTATTTTCAACAAATTTCAAGGCGTGTTGTGCCTGGGGAGAGAATAGAATGGTGGTGATGAATTTCAGGATAGACCCTTAATTTAGAGCTCCCAGTGGTCCCTTATTTATATAGAGGGAATTCCGATGAATAGATTGACAATGCTATGGTAACAATTCTGTCGATATCCTGTCCTTCTTAATGACTCTGCTTTTAACTTTGTCTGGAAACTTAAGCCTTTCATTACAGGTCTACACATGTTATAATTTCATAAGAGATGGTGCACTGATGTATTTGTTTAATTGTGGTCATTTAACTGAATGCTGCAGAATATTACTATGGACACAGATATTAACATAAATTGTCCACTTCTGATACAGTGGAACCTCTCCATAGTGGCCCTCTCTTGAGCAATGACTACCTTTCAACAATAGCAGGATTTTTTCCCACTGTACCATTTAACTATTAATTTAGAGGTTGTTGCTCTAGAGAGGTAAAATTTATTGTTAAATCATACAGTGGGAAAGAATCATGCTGTTTTTGAAGGGAGGTAGTTGCTCAAGAGAGGGCTACTCTGGAGAGGTTGTACTGTACAACTATTTATGAATAAATGTGTAAATTATTTGACTGTATGTTAGAGTTACAAAATGATCATAGAGAAATGTTAAAGAGAAGGTTGTGGAAAAAATCAGGAAATATTGTGCTAGAAACAGTTTTCTTGATGTCTGTTTGATTGATTGCAGCTCTAACGAAAGATTAATTTGTTGCAAAAAATGCTTGCTTGAATGATGGATTAGATGGTCAGGACAGTGTGTTGATGTATTGAAGATATTAATTAATGCATGAAAAGTATTTTTTGTTTTGAAATGGGACTCAGTATTATGAAACATGACTGTTAATTAATGTATGGGGGCATTAATTAGGGAAGGGGATTGTAATTAGGCAATATTATATGATATGGCTGCTTCTGTATGTGGGTACTTATGTACAGTGCCCCCTCTAGAAAGCAACACTTGTTGGAATCACAGACATGTATTGTTCTTTGGAGGGAGTTGTTGCTCAGAGGGAATTGATACATTCATGACTGGTGTTTTTATTATGTGTGTTTGTCTTTTACTATTGTTTCTTGGAGGGTTTGGACTTTGAGGTGAAGTTATGAGAGGGAGCACTGTTATAATGAGGCTGGTAATTAACATAGTTACTAAAGGTTTTCATTCTTTTTTTTGAGATGGCTATTTAAGGAAATAAATTTAGCTGCATTATTTACGATTATAAATACGATTCGGTTCAAGATATTTGTCAAAACATTTGGAGTGGTATTCCATATATTACACTGAAAACATTGACAAATATATCATTAGAAATGATGAATTATTACTTTTTATGGTTACCACATTGTGGTAGGAGAAACGGTAATATGCCAAAATTACCCAATATTGTCAATAAGCCGAGTGTGTGAAATTGAAAATGATTTCTTGCGTATTCTATATGTTAAATGTGGCATGGATAAGTCTCTTTTAGATATTTGTCTGTTGATTTAGCAAAACAATGTTGAATCTACAGTAAAACCTAAACATTCAGACACTTTTTTAGCTATTTATATCAAGCTGGTCTCGTTATCAAGCTAAAATATAGATAAAATGTAAATAAATGGTCTGAAACATGGTTGTTATTATAAAGGAGACATAATATTGAAGTGATTGCTGACTTTGGAGTTTCAATATATATTTTTGTAGGGAATCAGATTCAAACTTCATGTACAGATGGCAAGAAAACAACCACAATAGTCATTTTGTGGAGGTTTGTCAGTTGGACAGTAACATAATGCAGCCTTATGTCTCATGGGACAAGTCAAATGCTGAAGTTAATTATCAATAAATTAATGGCTTGACTGGTGTAAAATCATTTTAATTCAAGTTTTGGTATGAAGGAAATAACATCTGTTTTGTGTCAGAACACCTGATATCTGATTGTCATCATTAATGTCTTCATGTTAAATTCTGTGGAGATCACAGCAGGGATTTCCCTGACGCAGGTTTCTTGCATCCCTGACATGATGTTCAGATGAGGGACTAGCATTTAGAGTGACCACCACATCCTCGAGACCCCTTCCGACTTTGCCCATGGCATTTTCTGTATGGCACCCCCAAAAATCCCAAGGGACCATTAAAATGTTGTTGATGGGAGTCCCGGGGACCCTCTGGTGAAAAATCCTTAGGGAAGACCCTGATCACAGTCTCTTTTCTTCCTCTTGATTTCTACTATTCAGGAGACAAAAACCATGAAACAATTTTTGTTCTGTCTCATTGCCATGTCTAAACAGTACTACATGAATGGTCATAAAATATTATTTTAAATTTATTTGATAACTTCATTAATTGGTTGATTGGACTATTTGTGAGTCATTGAATTCAGATTCAATGCTTTTTTAGTGTCCTCCTCAATCATGGTTGTCACTCATAGTCAGTGACATTCGTTTTTATCTATGATGGCTGTGACTGTATTTGGTAGATTATCGTAAGGTACGGATTTTCATGGAGTAAATTCATTTTAATTATCTTTTGATATGGCCATTAATATCAACATACAGATGTCATGATATTAAACACCTGGATATGACTTTGATTTAGGTCATTGATTAACATTTCCGGAATATGGGCCTTATATTCATTTATTATTTTTTTCTTTGTTCATGTATATGCATTCATTTTTTCATCCACCTATCTGTCATTTGTTTGTCCTTCCATTGTTCATTCATTCGTTCATACCTTCAACCATGCTTCCCCTCTGATAACCATACCTGAATAATTGAAAGGAAAATGGCAAACCAAAAGTATCAAAATGCCACTATGTTTTCAAAAGTTGTCTGCTTCAGAGGCGGGGGGGGGGGGGGAATGTGCGGTATTGCCAAGAGTTATATAATGTCTTGGTTAAAATGTCAGGAAAAGGTAAATGATAGACATGCATGTAATTAGGGTCTCATTAAAGGTCTCATACATCATTCAAGATATTGTTGATATTCATATGTGCTGTGATTGCAAATATGATTTTTTCAGGTGCAGTACTGTCAATTTTTGCAGATTTCCTCTGAGTATCGAAACCTGTTTTTCTTAGACAGAATTAGAGATTTTTGGAGAACCTGCATTAATTATTTCTCTGCCATGCTATGATTAATTTAGTGTTTTTTTATGATCTCATGATGAAAATATTCATGTTAATTTGGTGATCATATTTTCTCTGGATCTCTGTGTCTCATTTTCTGTAATTTTTATTGTATCTTTAATTACTTCTTTGTGTCCAATGGTTGATGAGACTCCTGTATTTGAACATTGTTATGTGTTCCACGATTTTTTTCATAAATTTTACAGCCAAATATCGGCTCTTTCCCCTAGCCTTGAAAAGTTAAATTTTCCCCTCAAAATGCTATATAAATCAGTGATAGTTTTTCAAATTTTCCCCTTTTTTCTACTTTATCACGCCATATTTGCCCTTTCAGAAAGCCACATGTAGTTTGGAAATTCCAAAACAAGTCACTAGTGTTTAGAGGGTCATGTATTGTAGTATTATACAGTAAAACATGGTTATAGTGAACTCAGATATAGTTAATTAATCATTACCCCGCACACACACCACCACCACCACCATCATCATCACTATAGTCTTCTCTTTTTTTGCCTGGGGTTAAACATCGCACCAACAGTCAGGGTCATTTGGCGACATTCTCCTTAGCAGGACAGCTGACCTTCTGTAAATAGCTGGATTGCTTCTTCGCATGTGAAATTTGGTCGCTGGTGGGTTTCAAACTCACTGGGGTGAGGGGCTGGCGATTCACTAAAACAGCATTACTGCTGTAACTCAGTTTCACGATAATGCAGTCAAGGATTTGTTTCGACATTTTCTTGAGTGTCAGATTTTGTCAGGACTTTTAAACAGCCTTCCCAGTTTTGTGAAATAAATTTCTGCATTTTAATTATACAGTTGAACTTAGAACATACATGAAACCCCATTGGTTGGTAACTTTTCCTCCTTCATAATGAAGAGCTGAAATCTTCTTATTTTAGTACCTTCTTAATCTGCTATAAAAGAACTGACTTTATGAGCTTTGTTTAATTAGATACAACTTTTAGGATGGTATTTTATTAATATACAGTTATATGGTTTCTATTTGAATTTATACGAGTTCAGCTAAAATTTTGCACCATTTCCGTATTTTGATAGAATTTCCACGCTCATGTTGTCTCACATTGTACGTGACAAAATTATATATAGAACATCATTAAAATAAGTATGTATTCAATAGTATTAATATATTTCTACCGCTAGTTTTGTGTCAATTTAAACAATAGAATCAAATTTGAATTAAATTAAGAAACTTTTACGATATCCATTTCATGGCGGGTCCTGAGAAAACAAATTCTATTCGCAATATAATCAGATTAGTATGAAAATTTGGAAGACATTTTTCAAATTTTTGTCCAAGCTTGCAACAGTGCAAATATTCAATTTGTCATGAAACTATCTTGGAAAGAATGAAGATGTCAACATGGATACATTTATAATTTAAATTTCTGCAACATATTTCATGAGTGAACTTGATCATTATAAATCATCTTGTGAAGAAACGTAATTGTTTCTCTGTTGTCTTATCAGATAATAATTTAGAGCTGTCAACTTTAGATTACAGTTAACCTTTAAGCAAAGGCCACCTAAGTGATGGAATGCAATGTGAACTTAATGCACAGTGGCTCTTTATTTTGAGGTTTACATGGTCTGTTTTGTGTGTGCATTTATGAATAAAAGAGTGGCTGTTGTACATGTGTGGTTTGGCTGTAACAACTTTGTAACACCACTGATGGTAAATTTGTGCATTGTTTTACACAACACTAGACAGATAAATTTTCATTTCAGGCAGTTCTTGTTTCGCATTATCTTAAATGTTGCCTGGAACTGTGTGGAAAAAGTCGGTCTTTATTTGTCAGTTTTGCAAAAAATGGACAATGAATAACATTCTCTTTCAAGGTATTGTTTTTTTTAGCATGGCCTGTCTCATTCTTCCACTATTTGTCTCAAATGTATTTCAGCTTTGATCCTGCAATTGGATATTTAGCAGAATTTCTCTATGAAAGAAGCCATTGAATTCGTTTATAGAGTTATGTGTCCCACTGTAATCAGTTTCTGCTGACATCCACAAAGAATATAGGGTCAATTGGATGATGGTACTTTATACAAATGCATTTCTTTTATTTGGAGATATAATTCACATGAAAATGAAAAATATCAGTAAGAGAAATGTTGACTGTGTCCCAAAAAAAGTCAACGGTCAATGGAAATAATTGGGTTGGTCAGGTTAGCTGAATCTGGGAATCATTTTTACGCCTTATCATAATATACTTTGTATAAACACTGTGCTACAATAAAGCTTAACAAACTACTGTCAAACCTGTGAACAAAGGCCACCCTTTGCAAAGACAAAATGTGGCATTTATGGACAGGTCACCTTTATTCAGAAGTCAGTTTGTTCTAAATAATCTATGATGGTTTTTCAAAGAATGACCTTTATTCACAAGGTGGCCTTCATTTGGAGTTGGTTTCAAACACAGGTTTGCCAAAATAACACTTTACCCTACCATAACACATATCTACCTAAATGATAAACATTATATATTCTCTTATTAGTTTTTGATGAAAAGGATTTCAAAATCCATATTGAATTTATTAAAAGATTCCTTTCCTAGCATTTGAATATCATTAAATCTCCAATTATTTGTTCACTAAACACGATTGATTCTGTAATTTTCTAGAGGTCTTCAGTTTATTTGACCCATGAGACAATGGATCATCATTGGTCCATTATAAATGAACGTGCAATCACTCATTTAAGGAGTTAAGGGCTGCTTCCATCATTTCTGTCTCTTGCCACGAAGTTGCGGCGACATCTTGAGTTTTTTCACAAAGTGACCCAGTCCTGGCATACGACTTTCGGTACTTCCTTCGAAATGGTTTACAAATTGATATTACGATATGTTTCACATCATATCGAAACTTTTCACAACAAATGTAAAATATCATGAATTTGTGACTCATAATGATGTATGACAGTATGGTTGTGAACGTTATTATGAGTAACATTGGTGTGTAATCCAAACTTATTGTTCCAGTCCTCATTCTTTGTGCCACCATGTTGCTAATGATGGAGATTGCAGTAAAGATGCACATGATAAGTGTAGCCCGTTTTAATTCTCGTAATGATTTTACATCCAGAAAGTATTTTTCGAGAAATTTATCCTGTCCACTTTCTTGTTTTGAGAGCACACTTAATGCACAGAAAATGACACACAGAATTATTATCGCCGATGGTATGGCATCCTCAATGCACAATTGTATTGTAGGCCAGATAGAATCACGAAATTGATTAGAGAGTTCATTTATGTAGGTGCACAGAAAGTAATCTATGGTCGGGTCGTCACCTGGTTTCACGAGACCGTAGGTCCAGAAAAAATGGAGATTCAGACTGATTAAAAGCACTGAAATAAACAGTATGATTGCGTTTGCTCGTTCTCGTGTACACATTGTATACGTCCAGTTTGGCTTTTTGAAAGCAATCGCAGTTTCTATGGCAACAGCCACCGTTAACCATTCAGTCTCACTCAAAAGTAAGTTGTATATGAATGTATAGACTTTGCAGACTGCATTTGACATTAACAGAATCTCCCGACTGAGATTGAAGTTCGTTTTAACGCAAACTTCAGTCAACCAATCATTTCCACATTCTACATAGAGTTTAATTAAATCCATCGGGAATATCAGTGATATATACATGCATGTTGACCACACGTTATGGCTGTATCTTCTTAATAAGGCCATACCAATGAGGTTTCCTATCGTTCCAAGGAGTAGAAAGTACGGGAATACAATCAGAGTCAAGTATTTGACAAACGATTCCGGCGGTGTTAATTCCAAGTTACTTGGATATAATGTCTCAGGGTAGTAGTCGCTGTCCAGTTCTGACCCATTAAATCCTGAAATATAGAATGATTTATATTTAAAATTTATGTCTTGTTTCATCACTTGCACATCTCAGTGATTCAATACGGTGAATGAAAAGCCATTTTGATACATCATTCATTAAAAGTATTATTATTTGAAGAGAATAGAAAGAAAATGATTGAGATCAATTTTATACCATATTTCAAGAGATAAATGTGAAGAATTCACTAAAACATTGAGGTCATGGAATTATTTTCCTAATTAATGAAAATGATCTGTCTTTCACATTATTTTATATGTAGAAATAGCAGTGTTCATGAGGCATTACCATTTTTTATTTTATTTTCGCCTTAGCCATAAAGTAAAGTTGCGTTGTTGCACTTCTTTGACATTGTTTACTGTACAAAAACTGGGTAATTGAAGAATTTAGTGCATGTTAGCAGTTCCATTGAGTTCCATTATCAATATTTGACATTTTTATGCTGCTTTTAAGTCGTTTAATTTTGTTTACAAGAAATGAATGTTTTTTGTTCATTCTTTTCATAGCATTCAGAGGAATGAAAAATGGAAATAAAAACCCCCTCAAATTAGGTACATGTTGTGAACATTTAGTTCTTTGACAAAGTATGATAAAAATGGGTGTAAATTGTCATCATTGCATAAAATCTCTTTACACAAATCATTTTTCAAAACAGACATGTCAAAATGCTTTTAGAGTGTGGTTGGGTTATCTTCATAATATTATATTTCCAGACATGATCATTTTTAACTGTTTTCATAGTCTTGGGAAATCTACCTTTTAGAACATAGTCGTATACCACTATTGATTTGGCCGATTTTACTTAAGGTGGGGCATCATACAATCAAACCAGTGAACTATGAAATATATGTGAGGAAGCTGCCAAAAGTCCCAGGAGGTGGGATTTTTACTTGGGAAGCGCATTCTTTTCACTACAGTGTACATGTATATGTTTATACTTGGTCATACTAACATGTATACCTAACCCTTTTCCTCATAATCATATTTCAGACTCTTCCAAATTTTAAGCAAATATATAAAAAATCTATTTATTTAATAAAATTAGGTTATTTCTGTCTGACAGAGTGGGAAACATTTTGGCGAAAGAAGCCATTGCTCATTCCACATAATGGCTTCTTTTTGCCACTATGTTTTCAAAAGTTGTCTGCTTCAAATCCAGTGGGGATTTGGTATTATGGGGGAAAGGGTTTAAGTTGGTTTGAACCACTTATGCACTACAGAATTATACATATATATCTACATCATAGCATAAATATCATCGATGTTAGTGAATTGGTATTCCTATAATTTGAGCTAAAATAAAATGTATTGAAGAAATAAATGTTACCTCAATGGAATACATATTAAATATTTCAAACCTTGAGTGAAGCTGACAGAATCGATGCAAATTTTCATAGTATCTTAAGTTCAGTTTCTCATGTGGAGATGTGCATTTTGAC
The DNA here is from genome assembly GCA_008271625.1 of Lutraria rhynchaena. Lineage (NCBI taxonomy): Eukaryota > Metazoa > Mollusca > Bivalvia > Venerida > Mactridae > Lutraria > Lutraria rhynchaena. The sequence continues at coordinate 1,718,242 of VIBL01000071.1, forward strand.
AAGTTAACACATTGCAAAAGACCCTAAATTTGATAGTTCTCTGTATATAAAAGTCTGCTCCAACAGTCTGATGCATATTCCAAATAAATTTGTATAATCTATATACATAAAATTGCTACTGACCTAACTAATACACCAAAACATAATTTTGAAAAAAAAATATGATTTCATGATTACGACATCTAAAATACTTAAAATTATATGAAAAATTGAACAAGTAACTTGTAAAAAGTAATGATAAAATAATGAATGAGTTAGAGGTTATGCAAAAACTGAAATGTTAATTGATTTGTATCCGGTTAAGCATTGTTCATCACCACTATTTTTTTATTTATGTTTTGTTTTTGACTTTTTTGTAATGTTGCAATGACAGCCAGGATCATATGGTGACTTTCCAGTTTTAGTGGAAGACCCAGGCTTACACCCTGGTAGAACCATCAACCTTCCTATTAGCTAGCTTGACAGCTTACTCACATGTTAAATTTGATCCTGGCTGGGATTCGAACCCACTGAGGTGAGGGATTAGTGATTATCAGGCAGGGACTCTAACCACTTGACCATGGAGGCCCCCATTTTAATAACATACAATACACTATATTAATATAACCAATTGTCCTTGTTATTCGAACAGTATGAACCTGTACCATCTCTGGTGGATTGTTTTTTATCCTCTATTTCTTGTTCCTATTTGTTAGGTTGGTTTTGGGTTAGGGTATTTGGGGGAAGGTGGGTTGTTTTGTACGTGCTTTTTTCTAGGAATCCTTTTTATCTATATTCATACAGTAATTAAGCAACTTCCATCCATCTCACTTGTTTAGAGTATCAAAGGCTCAAGACTCAAAGTTGTCAGTAAAATTGCTGGGGTAAAACATTTTAACCTGTGGATTTAACCCACAGTCCTAGTCTTGACCAACCAAGCCTGCTGTTGCTAAAGTGTTTAACACAAGATAATCATTGGTTTGTTCCTGTATGAAATGATTTTGATTCTTTATTTCATGGGAAAATAGCTGAACCAATGTCTGCCTCGAAGTCTGGGCAACGTTCCTGAAAATTATTATGTAATCATGTTTTATTGTACTTGTTAAAACATTTGGAGTTATATATGATAGATCTACTGTACCTACTCAAAAGATGATGTAATCTGATCTTTAAGTCTGAGTTATTTCATCAGAAATATTTGAGAATACATAACTGATCCCGAGTGGATTCTAATATTGCATTTTTATCCTTGTTTAGTATTGACTCCTTAATGGTGTATATTGTTTAATTCAGTATGCTTTGTGTGTAAGATGGTTAGAACTACTGTGCAACCTCTCCAGAGTGGCTCTCTCTTGAGCAACAACCTCCCTTCAACAACAGCATGATTTTTTCTTTTAATATTTTAATATTTTTTTTTTAATTTGGTAATGAGACTCTCTGAATATAAAACTCTGATTTTTTGGTATCAAAGATTGTCTTTTTATGGAAGATTAACTGATTTTATCATAGATGGATGGTACTTATGTTTTTTTACTTTAATCATTGTGGTATATTAGGCCACTGGCCCATGCACAAAATATAACAACATATACACAGACATGGGTAACAACAAAATACACTAAAACACAGTTATTTGTTGACCTGTGCAAACTAATAAATAAAACAACTTATTTATTTTTCAAAATTTGAACCCATCATGGCCTATGATCCAAAGTTTAAGCAAGTTTTAAATTTGAAGAACTGCCTCCTGAGGGCCTTATTTTATTATAGTTTGTTCTGAGGACTCCTTGAGATAATGAAGTTTTACTGTAGTTTCATTGATTAAAATGTGATTTGTATCAAAGCTGCCCAGTAGCTTCCTGAACTTGTCTTGTAAGACCATATTCGAAGCAGAGAAAAATGGCGATAATTTGTTTGGCTTATTTACATAATTGCTATTGTTAATCATTTTTGCTTAGCAAAGAAGGCCTCATTGTAAGTCCTGGGAGTATCAAATTTGTCTTTTTTTCTCCGAAGTAATTTCTAAGGGAATTATACGCTGTTTATCATATAAATTTTAGTATAAATATTACTGCTCTATTAGAGAACAGACAGCTGGCATCTGTCACAAGTGTTTAGGATTAAATGATTGATTGTGTCTAGATAGATATTGTCATGGTTTGAAATGAGGATTTTTATGGCAGATGATGTGTGTTGGAACACTGTCATTTGTCATAACCATTTTATTGTTTTTCTGTATATTGTTCTATTAAAACTAGTATGTATTTATATATAGACACAGCTGTTTACTTCAATTTATGGATAAGGATTGAAACACATTACTAATAATGCAATGAATGAATGATATACTGCTAATGGTACTTGCTATCTTTTCAGTAGAATTTTTTCTTAATTCATCAGTTCCAACATTTATCTATCACAGACATTTTGAAACAAATGTATTAAACTACCCAAACTGTTTTGAATTATAACCAACTTCTTTGTAGCACCACAATTTTGTTTGAAGTAAAAAAATCTCAGTGTGACTTGTTTGTGTTTGTTTGTTTGTTTGATCGTTCCTTCGTTCATTCGTTCATTTTTTGTGGAGTTAGAGCTATTTTATTAACTTTTCACCGATATGTGACATACTTTTGACCTGAAAAGTATTCCTGGGTAAATGAGGCTCTTGATGAATGTAAGCAACTACTGGCTTTTCCATTTCTTGTGTCAATCAAAGATGAAAAACATATTATCTTAGATGCATTTTTTTCACTGAAGTTCAATGTCGCACCAACAGTTAGGGTCATTTAGCAACTTTCTAGTTTTAACAGTGGAGGAAGACCCCAAGGCTTACTCCTAGGTAGAATCACTGATCTTCTGTATGCCAGCTTAATGAACAGCCTCCTCACATGTGAAATTTTGTCCTGGATGGGATTCAAACTCGCTTCAGTGATGGGCTAGTGATTACAAGTCAGAGATCGTAACCACTTGACCTTGGAATCCAGCCTTTGCACTTTTATGCAATAGACCTGTCAAATTACCGTAGAGAAACATGTGACTTGCTTGGGTCTCAGACCCACAACCTCTCAATCAACAAAAATCTCTTTGCCTGCTAATCTTATTTGGAAGCTTCATTGTTGGGCAGAGAAAAATAGTCTTAACAGGTGGCAGTTTGTCCTGTAAGCACTAGCGTGCTATCTTTATGCCAAGTTTGCTGTGAATAATTTCAGCCATCAGAAAAATTATACTGTCTGATGTGAATACTATTCCCTTAAGATTCCCTTCTGAAGAAATGTAATATTTACATCTATCCAACTTCACCAGTGTCTGGTAGTTATTACATAGGAGGCATAATAAATATTAATAAAAACTTGTCATTATGTTTATTTGATTTTGTATCTCTTAGATATGTAACAGTTCATAGATGTAGATAAGCATCAATATGGTACATTGATTTCCTGCATGAATGACTTGAACCAATTCAAGATACATTTCTTGATAAGAAGTTCCTGGAAGAACTCCCAACATGATTGGCAGGTACAAGACGTTAACAATATTGAACAAGTACCACTTAACATGTTATCATTTCCGAAACATTTAATCACTACTGCCACTCCGAAAAATGGAATGAGCCTGTTTTGATCAAGTGTTGAAAGTGGCTGAACATTACAAGAGGACCATGTGTTCTCACCTGAATGCCATAAGATTATGATAAATTTCTGATATTTATTACTTGGCTTAGGTACATTAGAGACCAATGCATTTAATTATTTCATGATAAAGAGGTCCCGTTCGCGGCTGTCATACCCTTCCATGAAAATTTTACAAAAATGTCAATTTTTCTCCATATATGGAGAAGTGGCTGGCTCCTTGTGGAAGGGTACATTAGTACTGGTAAGTATGCAGTCCAGGAAAACTTAGGTGAACCGACCACCGTGTAGAACTAAAAAATTGTTGAAAAATGGCATTAAACCCCAGTGACAATTAGTTACATAAAAACAAAAACATGATTTTAGAATTGGACAACATAAAAATTTTCAAATGCGTTACCAGTATGACTTGTGCTGGCCTACAAGTCAAACATGCCTGCTGACATGGGTAGACCCATACACTCGCTTATGAAAGCTCACATTAAGCCTTTTTTTGCTCAGGCTTAGAAGTTCTGATATGATCTTGATTTAGTTTTTTGATATTTTGATTTATATAGCAGATTGACTAAAAAAGTTTGGTGAAAATATAACCACATCATGGCATTGAAGTTCTTTTAATGTCGAGACTTACACATGAACTTTCATTTTACAAGAAGTGAAGTCGTTCTCTTGAAAAAATTCTATTTGCTCAGTTTTTCAAATCTTTGGCCAGGTGAGCTAGTGAAAAATCAGCTGTTAGGCGTTAATCCAGATTGCTTATTTATCCATCCCTAACATAATGTTATAATTATTTGAACTAGCTATCTGTGCTAGAATAAACATTACTTTCCTATGTTTCACCATTCACCTCATTTCATTTAATCAAACAATTGCCAATGCCAAATTCTATCAAGATTTGTTCCTTTAGTACAGTCTCCTGTTATCTTTGTCTGTCCTTTCGGATACCTATATAATGATACAGTGCAACCTCTCCAAAGCAACACCCATTGTGAGAAGCCAAATTATGTTGTTGTTGTTGTTGAGAGGTTGTTACTCTAGAAAGGTTAAATTAGTAGTTAATTGTTTGTTTGTTTTGTTTGTTTTTATGTGACATTGTCACTGGGATTTAATGCTGTTTTCAGTTATACAAAAAATGACAAATTAAACAAAAATAACAAACAAATGAATTACAAACAAAGAAAGGAGCGAGCAAGTGATTCAATGAACAAGTAAGCAAACCAACAAGTAAACAAACAAACAAGTAAGTAAACAAACAAGCAAGTAGTTAGAGAAATAAAACAAGAAAGTAAGCAAATAGAAACAAGCAAACAAACAAGAAAAAACAAATATGCAAGCAAACAAGTAAGCAAACAAATGAAGTTTACAAAATGTATCTTGGTAACAATGTGCTTTGCAACAAGTCTGAACACTTCTCCACATATTGATTGACACTTTTAATACTTGCAAGAGGAAAATGTTTTGCTGGAATGTCTATCAAATTGAATGCCTTTACAATTGATGTGTAAATTTGTATTTAATAAATTCAGTACATATTGAATTGTACTTATGGGAGTTCAATGAATCTTAAACCACAATTTTGATATAAAAAGAGCTGTCAAACTGGCTGTTACCACAATTAAAATGCAGATTTGTATTCAAGAAATTCTGTTCTATAAATATGCAATAGAAGAAGGATTTCCATGAAAATTGCAATCTATTACAATGGCAAGATGTCCCCCCCCTCCCCAAGAAAACCTTCAAGGCTAGGAACTACGTCTTTGTCATGTTTCTTGCTGAATGAATTCCCGTTTGGTGCATCTTTTAGAAAGATAGCTTTATGCTTTGACTGAGCCTTTTTTTAAGTTCATGCAAAGGAGAATTTTATTTGGAAATATTGCAAAAGGTTGAGTTGGTTCACCTTTGAAGTACTGCTTTAGCCAAAAATTTTATTCATACCACTGAGAGGGCATTCACCAGTCTAACTTAACATAAACTGTGGTTGCCCTTGTTTTTGGCAGTAGTTAAGAAGGAAGGTAAATGAAATCTACTGATTAGTGTTTTATCAACAGAAAAATCAAATTCAACAAATTTGATGTGAGGTGGTTTTAGAGAGTAAAGTACATAAATTTAAACATAGAGCTGAATTCATAAACCACAGGGACTTAGGGAGTTAAATACATAAACCACAGGGACTTAGGGAGTTGAAAACATAAATTTTTCACTCTAAAACCAGCATACTTAATAGTATATAAGCAATAGATACAGCAGTTTCTAGTTTGAAACATGAATCACTCCATCAGTACAACTAGGTTAACACTAGACATTATATCATATACAGTTACTGTCTTGATTCCCAGAAGAGACTGATTTTGAAATGTTACCAATTATATAGAAACAGAAAATCGCTTTCATCTAGTTTTATCGTTGCTTCTTGGGAATACTTGTACCTTTTCATATTTTCTGAAAGCTTATGATTAGATATTTGATTTATATTAATAATATATCACACACTAAATATTCAATGCACAAAATGGTCCATTTGCCTAAACTATGATCAAAAAGGTCCATTTGCCTAAATAAAAATGATCAAAGCCATTTCTCTCAGCATTGTGTTTATGTTCTCTTGACAAAGCTCTCTTGGAGCAACTAACAGTCACATTGATAGCTTTTATTTTAGGTCTGAATACAATGCTATATTTTTGTATTAATATCTAGCAAAAGCTTCATAAATATGAATATAAAATCAATCTTTTCATGTTGTATGTATTAGTTATAATGCAACACGAGGGGCCTTCATTATCAAGTGGTTATGGTCTCTGATTATGAAGAAGCTGTTAGCTAGCTTACTGAAGGCCCGTGTTTCTACCCGGATGTATGCCTTGGGACTTCCAGCTAGCATATGGAAAGTCAGAGTTTTCCCCTGCCATTAAAGCTGAAAAAGTTGCAATGTGATCTTGGCTGTTGGTTGAATTTTGAACCCAACGAACAAAAAAATTGTTATGCAATACTCGAAAGTATGTATACATGATGCTCATCTTTCTATTTCATTGATGAGAATCATTATTAACAGAATTTCATAGATAAAATTGCACTTAGGTCACATAATTTAAATACAAATGTTTGCAATCCACTACTTAATCTGCAAAATTCTGCATGGCAAACAATTTCATGGAATCTTTAAATAACACCAAGTTTTGTGTGAACTAGTCAGCTAGGTTATAGATCATTTAAAATTTACAAAACTTGCAGCACTTTTGTCTTTCTATTGCATGATGTTTATGCCTGTAAAAAATGATCTATGATTTATTAACAAAAAAATCTTTCTATTGGAATTTTGTGAAATTCAACATATTTGTAGAGAAATACAGATATTTTGTTCAGCAATTCTTCCATGCATTTTGAATTTTCTGCTCAATGTCTAGAAACAGACGTTCGTTTTTTTCATTGGGTTTTACTCTGTTTTTCAAAAAATTTTCAGTTATAAACAGTGACTGGTTCACCTAACCAGTTTTCCTGGCCTGTATATTAACCAGTACTAACTTATCTGTTCACAACTGGCAACTTTTCCATGTATGGAGGAAAATCAACATTTTTGTCAAATTTTCATAGAAGGGTATGACCTGCTGTGACTGGGATTTGAACCCAGATTGCCAGGTTACTAGTCCAGCACACTAACCACTGGACCATGGATATTCTACTTCCTGTTTTAAAAATTGCGTCAGTTTTAGGGTCTCGATGAAACCCCAGCCAAAGGATTTTAGAAATTTCTGCTGGTCAAAGTGCATGATAAATTTTGCAGTAAAGAGTAGAACATGTTATGAAATGTATTCACTTTGCTATAAGACCTTGCAAGCATCATTAGTAACTTGGATGTAAATAACAAATTTCTATACCTTGTTACAAAAAACATTTGAAAACTTTATTTCATTGATAACCATAAGTCCAGTGTCATTATTTGACTAATAAATTTTGAGTTTTAGGGTAACATATCAGTAATTTCTCTTCATATATTTTCCCATTAACCCCCCCCAAAAAAGTTGTATTTACCCCTAAAAGTGCTATTAATGAATAAATAAATAAATGATAGTTTTACAATTTTTTCCTTTTTCTTTGATTTATTGCACTTTATTTTCTCCTTCAGAAAGCCACATGTAGTTTTGAAAATTAAACAAAAATTACTGCATATGTATGAGTCAGACTCTATGTTGATGCTTTATGCATCTTTAGAAAATATAGGCAGAAATTCATTAAAACATGGAAATTGTTTTGTAGCGAAAAAATAAATTCTTGATCATAAAGTGAAATTTGGCTGTTCGTTGTGCATTGTCAAATAATTTGTGATGTCTTTTCTGACTGTCAGTTAGCTCGTGTTGTATTGAAATTCTTATCTCTCATGGTTTGATTGTCAAATTTAAATAATGTCAATGTTTATTCTCTGTCAGATTTGGGATTTTTCGCTACAAATCGATTAAACGACAACTGTTTTGAAAGATTATTTTTATTCCATACGTTATTTTGATTTTTTTGGTTTCAAGAAAAATGAGTTTTGATATAAATTTAGAAAATGGTTAGAACAACATTTTGTGTCCATGTATTCTATGTTAAACCTTACAATTAGTTGAAACAATCCCCAGCTCTGGGATCAGGTACATTTTTACCAGATATTTCTTGCTGATTTTTGAAAGGTACCGGTATTTTTTTTAAAATTCAGATAGATTTGATCGGAGGCCAATTTCCAGGAAAAATTGTGATAATTTGGTAAAAAATAGCTGAATAGCTCTTTAGTCTGTGAATAATATACAAATGTCTGCCGAAAAGTAGAATTCGTATCAAATGATTCGGTGTTATATGTAGTGTATATATATCTATGTTATGTAATTTACAAATGTCTGCCATGCGTCCCTTTGTGTATCATTTTCACTCATAAATGTCCATTTTCATTGGCATTGATCATGTTGACCAATGCCAGAACAGAAATCCAACATTTTTTTAGCTTAAAATTAATGCTCAAACATGCTCATAGGTGATAGTAGTTGTACAAAATAGATCTATTTTCGTTTTGTGTCATTATTGGTAAGATTCTGGCAATATGACAATGATTTTACAAATGACTTTTTCTGACAAGCATCAAATTCTGTATGGAATTTAATTTTAAGATGCTTAAAATTGACTAGTTATGGACTTTAGTTGATATTACTATATTGAAATCTATAAAATTTATTTATCAATAATTACACAATTTTATAGAAATACATAAATATTCTGTTGTTTTCACTAAATACTGGTTTGAAATTTGTGCTCAAAATTGATTTTAAAAAAACGTCTCACAATATTTTTTTAATTCCTTATTTCATTCGTAGAGACTATTTTCTTACACTTTGTGCATTTTAAATATCCATGGAATCATTCTATATAATAAACTTATATCATTATAAAAAAATCATTTTAATAACCATACCTGGATAATTTTCATAAAAGGCCATTGTTCAATTACGCAGTTTGTATCAATATTCCATGTATTCATTTATTTTCTTAAACATCCCTATTAACGCACACAATATGTTGCTTTTTCTCCGTTCATTTAATCCTTAACCGTTTCATTATTCTAAGTAACGTGACATTTATCCAGTTACATTACTATAAAATACTTATAAAGAACACACTATAAGTCTTGACAAGGCACTTTCAGTGAAGATGAATCTCAGTGCACAGAATTTCTAATTCAAATTCATTTTATATAAATCTAGTCTTGTCAGAGAGTTGCTAACAACTGAACCCCGATATATCAAAGCCACTAGAAACATCTGATATCAATGATTATTTACAGTTCTGTGATATTCTCGGTTTGCAGATACTTATGGTACCACTGTTGGCTTCTTGCAGTTAATTTTGTTATTGGAAGGTGGCCTGTGAGGTGATAAAGCCAGTACAATGGCTCCCCTTTATCAATACATTTTAATACGCCCAGTCTCTTCTGTGAATTAGACCATGATTAAGAAAGGAGTTACTGCATTGACTGCATGTTTATATTGCTCATTGCATATGCCTTTGACTTCAAGATAGGCTAAAACATAAGCCAAGATTTCATGTACTGTCTGTAGTTTTATCTGTAGTAATTCGATGAATACTTTATTTACAATCCTATGTTTATCTTGTACCATCTACTTATACTTTGATTCTTAGCATGAACTGTATGTAATTTTGTCGAAATTTGATTTACTTTCTACATGTCTTGCCAGCCTCACTAATCTACCTATGACTTGGAGGGAGGATGTATCTTAATTCGTGCTGATTTTGTTGGCTTCTTTAAGACTTTGGTATTTGCTGATATTTTGTTAAGAGTTTTTGTACGGATTCATTGGATGTATCTGAATACAGTGCAACCTCTCCAAAGCAACACCCTTAATTATGTCGTTGTTGATAGATTGTTGCTCTGAAGAAGTTAAATTAATAATTAAATCTTAAAATTGGAAAAATCATGCTGCTGTTGTAAGGAGGTTGTTGCTCAAGAGAGGGCTGCTCTGGAGAGGTTGCACTGTATTCACAAACTTGTATCTGGCTCAAAATTTTGGACCTTATGAGTGTGGTGTAGAAATGAAACCTTAGTTATAGTTTCTGAGTTTATGCTAAACCATTTGTGTACTAAATGATCGACTTTTCTAATGAGAAATTCAGTATTATATTGAACCTGGTATCAACTTTGAAATTGTTTTTCTCAATTGTCTTAAGTTGATTTCTGAAATGACTTTGGTAAATTTAAGGAAGAACAGTGCCGGAACGGCCCTATTAACTCGTGAATTCTTCCCGCTTTGATCTACAGGGCATAAATATATCTAAAAATAAGGAGGAATTATGTAATAAAACCAAGAAGAGGAAAATGCACAACAAATACAACAACAAAAAGAGATCTAGAAATGCAGTTGTTTAATTGCCCTTCAGCAGACATATTAAATATTAGGGATATAACTTTGTTTGATGGCTTGTGAAATTGTATCATTTTCTGCAATTTCTCAAAATTTCTTTTATGAAATTCATGATCTTCAGCTACCAAAGCCAAACAGTGCTCCTAGGTTACCAAAGCCAAGCAGTGTTTCTAGGTTACCAAAAGCCAAGCAGTGTTTCTAGGTTACCAAAAGCCAAGCAGTGTTTCTAGGTTACCAAAGCCAAGCAGTGTTTCTAGGTTACCAAAGCCAAGCAGTGCTCCTAGGTTATCAAAGCCAGGCAGTGGTCTAAGGTTACGTCTAAGGTTACCAAAAGCCAAGCAGTGTTTCTAGGTTACCAAAACCAAGCAGTGTTTCTAGGTTACCAAAGCCAAGCAGTGTTTCTAGGTTACAAAACCTAGGCATAGTTTTTTGATTGCCCAACTGAGTAAAGATAACGGATTCATTCCAATCCATCATTCTCAAGTTACCAGTTATTCCTACATGATCTTCTAATTGTGATAGACAAGTGAAGATTCAGATGCATTGTCTTAAATGTAACTGATGCCAGAATTCTACCAAGTGAGATAAGTTGGGATTTGCATTGAGACACAACCAAATAATTCTCTCTGCCAGCAAACCTGGTTATTAATCATCGAGAAGTAATAGTGAGAACAATTTGTTGTTTGACGTCTTGCTTTTTTTCTATTTTCATTTAATTAGGTTGCGATGTGAAGACATGCAATGATGCAAATTACATTGAGATGAATTGATTGATCAACGTCCATCACTTTTAATACTGATACTTTGAGTTATTATTTTATGAATGTTATTATGATATTGTTTGATTAATGGTTGGAATAAATTCATGCTCATTGATCTTGAAGTATTGAGAAATATGGATTCATGTATTTTGTACTATAATAGACAAAAAAAACAAGCGATACAAATACAGTAAAACCCCTGAAAACTGGATTTTCTCTGAAAATCTGGCAATTTTTCAAGTCCCATTTTTTTCTCTTCTACAGAAAATAGTTCTCTGAAAAAATGGAATTTTCAGAAAACTGGACTTTTAACCCAGTCTGGAAGGCACCCAGATTTCAGGGGTTATAATTGTATAACCTCAAAAGATTTTGCATTCGAGGAAAACTACCAAAACATGTACACCAATATGTTTCAGTGCATCTAGGTAATCTGCTCATAGTTTATTTGCAGTAATCAAATAACTGCTTTAATTCTTAGTTTATCTTCAATGTTTTGTAAGCTTATCACATCAAATTGAGTTGAAAGCTTAAAGATAGAATCACAGCTTGTTCGTAATTAAACCGAATTCTTGGTTCAGTTCTATGTATGAAATCTGCGGGCAATTATGCAGCTCATTCATTTGAACAAATTAGCCTGGAAATATGTACCTATTGTATTTACAAGAATCTTTGAATCCCCTGAGTTACAAACTTGCATTTCATTTCATTGGTACCATATTTCATGGATTTGCCTAAATTAGTAATTTCATGGATTTGTAAATTCATGGATTTTCAAATTTCAAATAGATGTATTTTTGGATACATTCATAATTCCACGAATGTCTTAATTCATCGGTTCTTAAATTTGTGGATAAGTTCACCCATGAAATCCACAAAATAAAATGTTCCATGAAAATTGTGAAACCACAGTTACAGCTATGTTTATGAATGACTGGTTAGCATATTTGATTTCCCTAGACCTTATTATATATGTTATCTTATGTTATTGACATACAAGTCGATAAACTCCTTGGACAGTTTATGTCAAAAATATAATCTGGTAGACCATGGATGCAGCGTTATCACACATTAATATACACTATATATTTTATAGCTGTTGTTGAATTAGCTGTAAGTTGTCTATCTTGAGTCTTATTCGTAGCAAGTACTGATGTGGTCTGCCTGTCTGGTTAAATTATAATCTTACATTGTTTGATATGCACCATGATATTGTATTTATATATTATCCCTTTGCCTCATAATACCGCATTTCCCCTGCATCTGAAGCAAACGTCTTTTGAAAACATTTGGCAAAAGAAGCTTTTGCTTGTAGTGAGTAATAGCTTCTTTTGCCACAATTTTTCCACAATGTCAGAGAGAAATAACCCAATTTTCTTAAATAATTGATGTTTTGTATACTTACTTTGAATTTGGAAGAGTCCAAAATATTCAGTTATAATATTCAGTAGTTTGTGGACTAACACTTATCTTCCTTGAGGCATGCATTGACAGAAGAGTCTCCCTGACAAAATGTCTCGAATGCCCCCCCCCCCCCCAAAAAAAAACCCATTAGCAGGGGTTCAAAATTCCCAGTTTATTCTGGATTTCCAGTTTTTGAAGGGTTCTGAGTTTTTTCCAAATCAAGTGTTCTCATGTGAAGGGCCCCAGCAATATCTTCCAGTTTTTAGAAATTTTCTACTTGAACCCCTGCATTGGAAGTTACGTCTACATTGTAATCTCAGGGCAAATTATGAATCAAACTCTTCTGCCTTCATTAGGTTTTGGCTCCAGTTAAAAGAAAATATGTCCGAGAGATTTATGATGGTATTTTGTATTTTTTAAAAAAACATCACAAAAAGGTTACAAACGCTACACATAGAAAACAACAACGTCTTCACACCTGTCGGGCATGGTTTGATTTTTAGGTTTTTTGAAGAGACAGTTTGAGTGAAATAGATTAGAATCTGACAGATTGATCATGTTTTTTGTGTTTTTAAAGAATGTAACAAACTCTGTGAGATTTGGCCCTTAAAAGTGTACCCTTAACTTTACAACAAAAGAGTAATAGAAACAAAGCGATATCATGATAACTACACAGGTGTGATAAATACATAAAGCAAAGCAGTGTTGTGATAACAACATGGGTGTGATAAACACATTAAGGCAGGCAATGTAATCTATTTACTTGTGAACTTGGATTCTTATCTCATGACATTATCCATGGATCAGTTTACAGGGTTATTATTTTATTGCATGGACTGCTTTTAGTTTGTGAGCAGAATTCAGGGGAAAGTTATTTACAGAGGTAAATTATTTAGGGAAGAAATTGGGACCAGGAATTTTGACCACTTAGCAGGGGAAACGATTTATATAGAAACCAGTCCTTTTCTACTGTATAGAATTAATGCCCTTTTAAAATGTTTTCTTACAAAAATAAAAGTTTATCTAAGCATTTATAACTTGCAGAATAATGTTGTAGTTGGATTTAATGACCTCATAGGGTTGTTCACAGAAGATGCACAAATTAAACAAATCTTTGGGGATGGCCACAGCCTCGTTTCTATTAGCATTATAAATTTAGAGATAATTGTTTAAAAGACTATGTTCTGTCTGTATGTTAGGCTGTGATGAAGTTCTTGATAAAAGTCCCTAGATGGATCTTACTTCTCTTTCATTATTTACTTGTTTTAAGCAGTTTGCTTCTTGAAGTCCCAGGCCAGAATGTATTAACATGTTTATATCCCCTATGTAATCAAATTCTAAGCTTTTAATGTAGCCATTACATTGTTAGAAAGTTTGCGCATATCATCAAATTTGTCAGGGTTGCAATTTAATTTTTCCATTCATCTTAAATTTATCTAGTCTAATTACATCTCCTGAAATGGTGGTCTCATAGTTCATTTTTGGTCTTGTAAATCCGTATGTTACATCAGTGTGTCCCAATATTAATGTTTTCTTCCAACTTGCTGAGAAAATTCCAACCCAACTTTGTGGAAAATATTACCTCTCACCAATACAGTATCTGTCCTACTTTGATGTTTTCATAACTATATCTAGAGTTACGGCCCTTGAAAAACCCTGCATTATTCCCATACTAACAGTTTTAACAACCCTCATGTTCATTTTACTTCTCTCAAATTCTAACTATCAATATTAGCTCCTACATTTTCTTGATTTTTAGCTCACCTGAGCAAGGAGTGCTCAGAGGCAAGTTATTAGGATATGATAATGTCCAGTGTGTATCCTCCATCAACCTCAGTTAGGAATGTTAACACTCTAGAGGTCACAGTTCTGATTGGTTCTTCATCAAAACATTGTCAGAATGTTGGTCTTAATGATATCCTGAACAAGTTCAAACACTGGTCATCTTGGGTCAAAAACTAGGTCACCAGGTCAAATCACAGGAAAACCTATGAAGTTGCAGTCTTTACTCAGGTGAGCAAATAAAATGGCCCATCATGGCCTTCTTGTTTAATAGGGTTATAGCATTTTAGACATTTTTGTATGTGATGTGTTCGCCACAATATAACAGGTTTTTCAACAAAGCAAATTTTGCGTAAAACAGAATAAAATGGGACTGATTTTTGCTTTTGGATTAATCTTGCAGAATTCAAGGCAATTTCTATAACACTATAAGATATGAAAACCCCAGAAAATAACTATTGAACTATTTAACAATTGTTAAATAACTGTTGTGATTTAATTTACTGTGCTATGGTATTTGGGTGATATATGGTATATGCCTCTGTAATGGTTTTGAATGGGTTAAATTTGTGAAAAGCATTTCTTTGAAAACGCTGTATTTTAGGAGTGTTATTGAAAGCAAGTGGTTGTTATAATATTGAAGTGGTTGCTATGTGAGGTTTTACTTTATATTCAACTGAATAGAGAAACCACTTAAATATTTAGACTAAAATATGTGGTTCCAAATGTTGTCCTAGTAATGGTTGATATTGTTTCCATGAACCGTTTCACTGAAAGATTGTCTAAATATTGTACTACATGGAAATGGGCTAACTTAGTTTATACAGTAAAACTTTATTATTACGAGCATGGATGCCACAAGCACGCGACTAATCTGGAGGAGTTTTTGAAGTCCCATCAATTTTTGTTCTTAATCGTGTGTAATGTTCAACCAAAAAACAAAATACCTCGTCATTAAGACTTCCACATTTATCATGAGCAGTTAGTCTGTTCCAGTGACTCTTCAGGATAACAAGGTTTTACTGTATGTAATTTTACTTGTCATCAAAGTGTTTCTTCCATTAGTAAATTTATGCTCCTACAGTAATGACCCTTATTGTTTTAGAATATCTCAGGCAAGCAGAAATGTCAACTCAGCTTAATACAGATCTACTGGATTAGCTTGGCTTGTTTACTGATTAAGTGTACTTTCGTTAGGTTCTGTGGTTTGTAATACTGCATAATTTATGATTACATAGATGTCCTTTTTAATTAATTTCCCTTTTGCATCACTCTTAATGTCTCCCAAAGCTCTTCTTTAATGCTTTCACTACCAAATTTCTGATAACACGCATTTCTCAGTGCCATTTATTTCTTACTTGTCCTTAGCCTGTCCTCTGCAAGTGACTGCAAACTTCTCCACATTAATTATTTGAATTAGTGGTGGATAACACTATGTCTTCAACCAAATCATTGCAGAGATCATGTGTCACACCCATGGTTCAAAGACAGGAGCCTGAGATCTGTAGACTTCACTAAATTCTCTAGACTTCTTGTATGTCCAGACCCATACAGGTCTCCTGAAGGTGACATCAGCTCACAGCATCAAGTCACCACACATTGACATAGGCAGTGAAAGAGTTAAGCTGATTAAATATGTTTGTGCTAGAAAATTCAATACGTCTTAATTTTCAGTAAGTTGTATGACATAAGAACTAACGATTTTTATCCACTTAATGTTTGAGACAAATTTGTATAAGCTTAGTATAATAGAGTTCATTTGAAAGTTTAACCAGTTTGCTGCCATTGGATCTGTTCATTCATCAAAGGCAGGGTTTTTCACAGTTGATGGGGCCTTTTTCTTAAATATGTGGAAAAATAACAAAGCATTTTTGCCAAAACAGGAAGAAAAAACTTTATGTTAACTGGAATATTAAGGGAAAACTGCATGATTTTAAAGATTTTTCGTGAGGGAAAACACCAATATATGGCCCTTGCTGTAGGAGGAAAAAAACTTTAATTAAAAGGTCTTCAATATATTTGGGAATTGTATAGCTTAGTGTTAACATAAATGATTAAAAGGATTATATGTAATTAAGGATAAAACAACGTTATTTGCTTTTTTGGAGGAGGACAATGTCCACATGTGAAATTAGCACAGGGATGGTTGGGGAAGGCAGATGACCATTTCAGAACTAAACACTTGGGAAGCAAATGTCCCACAATCTGCCATCATATCTGTGTGTATGCAAGGAGTTTGCAATTGATGGTTCTAGTTTTCTAACTTAAATTAAGTTTTGGCTGTACGTTATGGCTTAGTCTGGAATGGGATTCAAACTGCAGTGAGGGGTGAGTGATTACTAGTCAGGGACCTTAACCAAATGACCACAAGAGCCTCCTTTTGCCTCATACTACTGTGCTGCGTACTAGAGATTGTGTAAATTGATGCAAACTAAGTAGGACAGGTCATGTCCACGAAAACCAGACCTCCCCAGGGATCCTGTAGGAATAATGAGTTCTATAAAGGGCCTTTGTAATGAAAGACTTATATACAGTAAAACCTCAATGAGGAGACCCCCCCCTTCAGGATAAGGAAAAATGGTCGTAATAATGAGGCGGTCTCATTATCAAGTTGAATCACAGGGAAGCTATGGAAAGCTGGTAGGGAAATAAGTGGTTGTTATGACAAGGTGGTTGCGATATTGAGATGTTAGATGTGAGGTTTTACTATTTGGTTGAACCGATAATCAAAGGCCACAAAGGTAGATAAAAATATGACATTTATGTACAGTTGGCCTTTATTTAGAAATTTAATCAGTCTGTTATGTCAATGCATCTGTGCCCAGGATTGATCTTTTTGACTGTTATTCACAGGTGACCATTAAATCAGGTTTGACCTTTCTTGGTACAGTGTTGTTTTCTTATTGTTGCAAAGTACATCTTGTTATAATGTTGATTAAAGTTTGTTGAAAATGCTGAATCCTGATTTTAGTACAATATATTTGAGGGAATGCAATAATTCCATATTTGTTCTGAAAGAGCAGCACTGTTATTCCCTGTTTTCTGGCCTTTATGGATTTCCATTTATACCATGACGGAAGTGTCTAGATTAATAATATTTGTTTATGATTAACAAACAATGTTAGTTTGCATTTATCTGCCAATTGGAATACATAATTAGATTTGCGCATGTCCGATAGGCTTCCTGTTTTTTGTGTTCATAAGTTATCGCCTGGATATCCCATACAAGCATAATAATAGGAAGAATTCTAAGTTTCTGCACATTAATTCTTTGTGTATAGCAATATGATTTTGATTGGTAATTTGAAGATCGTGGCTCATGATGCACTCTAATTGTAATGCAGAAAGACTTCAATATATTCATCTTTTCGTCTTAATTTCCATTGGTTTATGCATTTTCTCTGAAATGCCATGAATTCATCTTTGATTGAATGGCTCCAAGTCACGGAATCACCGGTTTTCCGAATCCCTCGAGCGGCCATTTAGTTCACTGAGTTCCGGTTCCTGACAGTTGAATCGTTGGCTTTACTATCTATGAATATTTGTTGGTCATTTGGGATTTTAGATCTGAATATTCAATCAGAAATGATTGTTGAAAATCTGTGACAAACTACCGGAAATTGACCAATCATACAACCTCGAATTAAATTACTGCGAAATGAACAAAAAATGTGTTCACTTTGAGAACGGCTCACACTAGTCTGAATTAATTTACTTTGAAGATTTTTTTGTGTGCTTATATTATTAATAATTTGATTTACAACAGATTCAATGAATAAAATCTCATTGTCTAGACTTAGTGGGACTCTTCCTAAATAAGATAATTTGAATGCAGACTATTTTGAATTTTTTGGCAAATTAGATACATTTTTTATGGACATTATATTGAGGCATTCATATGGTAACGGTACAACTTCATGACCTTTAGATATGAAAGAAATGATGTTAGGTATTGGAAATCTAATAAAATTATACAACATAGATTTGTGCCGTCCAGACTGCTACAAAATCTGATTCAAATAATATTTTCACTATCTATAATCAGATCAGTATACGTTGCAAAACCACTTGCCAATCCTTTATGGCCCCTTTTATTCTCGTTATTCCTTAATAAATGCGCTCCACTGCTTAATGCCTTTTGAGAAAAAGCAAAAACTTGTGATTGATCACCATAAGTTCTTCAATAATCAGTTGTTTTTTTTATAATTTGCTGTAAATGTGGCGGAAGCTGAACCTTTTTCTAAATGCTATTATTTTGTAATCCTTGTAAAAATGTAATGCAACCTCTCAAAAGCAACGCCCTTTGGGAGAAGCAAAATATGTTTTTGTTGAGTGGTTGTTGCCCTAGAGAGGTTCAATTAATTGTAAGATCTTAGAGTGGGAAAAAATCATGCTGTTGTTGAGGGGAGGTTGTTGCTAAAGATTGGGCCACTCTGGAGAGGTTGCGCTGTATTCAGCTTAGACATCAAAGTATGTCATCAATGTGCCTTTAACCCTTATGACCTTGTATTCCCAATTATTGATAAGCCATGTCCACTGCTGAATTAATTTATTTATTAACTACTAGGGATCCTAGGTCATTCTCAGCCATGGGAAAATGTGAATACAGCATGACCTATTTATTGTGCTTAGCATGGATAAGTGTTAATATTGGTTCATAGTTCAATATCATTAGCAGAGCTTATAAGTTAATGGTTTAATATCTAACGAGATGTTAACATTAACAATTAGTTCAATGTTTAATGGTTTCCATGGCACCGGTCATTTCAATTTGCATACCAGTCAGTAATTCATTAGTGCTAGGCATGTGAATGACCTTACTTTATATGTGAGAGATGGTAGGTCTAACTTACATGACATATTTAGTTAAGATGGACTGAATATTCATGTATTACAAATATTACAGTCAAATCTGTGAACAAAGGCCATCTGTCGGAAAGGCAAAATGTGGCCTTTATTGACAGATGGCCTCTATTTGCGAGGTCAGTTTGTCTAAATAGTTAATGAAGGTTTTTCTAAGAATGGCCTTTATTCTCAGGGTGGTCTTTATTTGGGAGAAGCCACAAACATTGGCTTGACTGTAGCCACCTGTTGTATTCTTAAAAGACTTGATACCTGTTCCTCAAAATCATAAAAAGGGCTGATATCTGTCATTAAAACAAGTGTTAAGAATTCCATCAAGCACTGTTTGTGTTATGGCTCTTTTAGAGTAGGTTGAATTTTGCATTTTGAAAAAAAATGAATCATTGGCGGATGTGATTTGTCTTAAATATTACAGAAAATCAATTTTTATGCGCATAAATATCATGAAATTGTTACAAAAGAGCTATGCAGCTATAAAAAGACAATTTGTTTGTTTCACCATGAGAAGTTAAGCATGTGGAGAACTTTAGAATGCACAATGTCAAGTTCACACAATTGGGTTGAAAACAATTTTGAAGCAATTTCCCAATGACACTTTTCAACATCCTGTTATAAAGTGTAACATCCTTAGCCATTTCTAAACCTTTAGGGAGTAGTTGATTTATTTGCTGGTTTCGATAATGGCTCCACATCAATCAGTGTTATGTTTTCAGGCAGGATGTTTGTTTACTTGTGCCAGCACTTATTATTCCCCCCCATCCCCCCCCCCTGGTAAATGAAGGGGAATACACTGGGATCATCATGGTTGTTGGTCACATGATTTGTCCCCTTGTTGTTGCGGGATATTTAATATCAGCACTGATATGTAACTCAAATACTGTTGAAAACAGGCTTAAATACAGAAAAAAATATTTATTACCCATTGACTCCTGTTTACTGGAAAACAATACTCTTCAAAGAGAGTTAAAAATGTAAGATTTGTTTTGCTTCTGGAGTTCAAGAGTTGCCTCCCTTGAAACATTTGCTAAGGAGTACAGGGCTGTCAACTATATACTATATACTGTATACTAGTAGTTCAACAGAAATTCTTTCAGTTTTTCTTTCAGTATTGAAGAACATCTTGAGTGTCTTTTGTTTGTTTATACATCACATTCGTTCTAATGAAATCACTAGTTATTTATAACAGAAACAAAAATTCACTGAATTCTAGATTTTTAGACTATTTGACGTATACTTAGTAGTTCAGACCATTGTCTGTTACTCTTTAATTGTAATTAAAGGATGGAAGGAGTGTATTGAAAAATGTATAAATTTAACACAGAATTTGACATTCATTTTTTGTTTATTTGGATTACAATTAAAGTTCACTTAACAAACCTTTACAGACAATATTGGCCTCTTTGCTATACTAGATCTTTTTCGTTTTGCCAAGGGAGACAAGTAATACAGAGTATTTTGATGATATTTCTTTGAGTTGCCTCCCCTGTATATTTATGTCATTAATAATAATATTCTTTCCAGAGTTGTCTCCCTTTTACCTTTTTCTTTTGGAATTTTTGAAGATTTTTATTCTTTGCAGTGTTAATGAAGTTATTGGATTACAAGATTATATCTTTTGTAGTTTGATGTTTAATTGTTTAAAAAGTAATAGATTTAAACATGCTTTTGTATGGTAATATTTATACATATGGACTGGAGGTCATTTGTGCTAAAATAAATTGATTTAAATTTTTAAATTCAACGATAGATTAGATATTATGATATGATTTGTCACAGAAATCAGTTTACTGACTGCATATAGTGTCTATAAGATCACATTATAAGATGAATTTCTTGTTTCTAAGTTATAAGCTGCTACTATGACAACATAATTTTAGTATGCCAGTAACATTTCTATTCTATGTTGCATTACTTCAACTAAAATATTTAAATGGGGTTTTAGTTGAATGCTGTTTTTCAACAATTTTTCAGTTAAATATTGCAGCCAATTCACCTAACCAGTTTTCCTGGACTGTATACTAACCAGTACTAACTTGCTCTTCCACAAGGAGCTGGCAACTTCTACACATATTGAGGAATATCGACATTTTTGTCAAATTTTCATAGAAGGGTATTACTTGTCATGACCAGGATTTGAACCCGTAGGACTGAGTTACAAGTCCAGCGCTCAAACCACAGCACCACGGTTGCAGGTTTGACTGCAATAGGATGATGTAGAAAATGGATTTTGCAAGTTCAGTCTGTAAAAAAAGCATTGAGCACATCAACGCTGATGTTAAGAAACATCACAACTTTAAGTCAGACAGCTATTTATTTCAGTTATGGCTATCTGAGACACGTTTATTCCTTCGGGTATCAGAATCGTAGAGAAAACCTGGCCATTTTATTCATGATATTAATTGAAATACACATCTTGAATGATGGTTAATCTTACTGTTTTCTGAAACTTTTTGAAATATTTCTCTCTACTTGAAAATTAGTGTATAAAATTCACTTATGATAGAATGTCGAACTTAATTGATTCGAAAGAAATTACTGTTACTTGTCTGGCTGCCAATAAATTTTTAGTTCTCGATCAAATTAAGATATTTCTGTTTCAAATATGTAGTTAGCTATGTGATCTATTGCTCTATTGATATTAAGTTCGGGAATATTTTGTTTGAAACATGTTTCATATGTGTAATTAAGTATGACTTTTTGTGCTGGTGTCTCATCGAAAAACAAATTACATGGAAACTTCAACGGGAAAAACTGAAAATTGTCAATCAAATAGCTTAGGAGAAACTGGTATCTGAATGCTGTGATGCCAGATTTGTGTGGATTTTAGGTTAGCCGTAAATATGCTGAATATATTTCTACCAATGAACAAATACTTACTATCTTTGATCACCTGTTCATACTGCATCTCAAAACGTTTCTGGCATAGTATTGGTGTTGTACTAGTTCTGCAAACTGGTACCAATTTGGTAACGTCTATTGTCCCAAACACCATGGACAAGTAGGACCTCATGATTGATGTGTAGTTGTGATTTCCTGAAATTATAATTAATTAAATCATCTGTGAAATAAAGAGTGAAGGAATTTCAAAGTGCTGAGTATTTTGCTCTTATTACAATAATGAGTAATATGTTAGGAGTGAATTATGCCATTTACTTTCTAATCATAAATTCTCATTAAAACCTGTAATTTATCACTGGTAAAATTGTGAACAATTAATTTTTTCACAGGGTTTAACATGGCACCAACAGCCGGGGTCATTTGGCAACTTTCCATCTTTAACAATAGAGGAAGACCCCAGGCATGCATAGATACAGCCACCGACCTTCTGTAAGCTAGCTGGACCATTTCCTCACGAAAGAAATTTGATCCCGAATAGAATTTCAACTCACAGCAGTGAGGGGCTATTGGTTACTAATTAGGGAACCATAACAACTCGACCACAGAGGCCTAGTGAACTATTAAAGCATATCAATGTTCTCATCAATGTTGACAAGTTTTGACTGAAATTATTACCATACTTTTTTGTGAGTTTATAAGATTTTAATAAGTGTAGAATTAAACTACAGTCAGATCTTAGTTGATGGCCACCTTGGGGTATCGGTCACTTGCGTATAATGGTCAGTCTGGCAATCATTTGTTGTTGTGTGAAACCTCTGAATAGAGACCAGTTAGGCATAAAGACCATATTTCTTGTCTCCCCTTGATGGCCTTTGTTTGCAGGTTTGACTGTATTTGTTTTGATAAATCCTTCATCATAGATTACTGTGTATGGATCACATTTACTAGGGGAGAAAAGATATCTTTAATTGAATTATGGAGCTCATATGACAAATTTTATAGAGACCTCTGCTAAAACATTAAACAAGTTCCAAAATTTGTTGTTGAATTAGTACTAAATATGTTATGTTTCTCAGTTAAATTGCTATTGTAATTGTTCCTTCTATTTCATTGAGAAGGACTCATTTATAATACTGCATTCAAAGCATTGATTACTAAAATGCCATGTTCAGCTGCTGCGTGAAAGTTTGATAACTGAATACCCTTACTCGGCAAAACGCGCGTAATACATCTGATTCAGACGGGACTATATTCCTGCAATGTTGATGCGCGGATATGCAAAAAACTAATATTTGCTCTGTCTGTTGAGATGTGTCAATGATTGTTGAAGTCAACTGACGTTTGATTGGATAGATTAATGTTTGATTTGATGCGACAAAGCATGGGCATGCCCTGAGTGTCAAAAGTACTTGATATGTAGATGAACTTAGGGGAAAATTTGTATGTGTATGGTATCAAATACGGTCAAATAAAGGTCCCACCCTATTGATGTTACATATGACAAGTTTTTCGACTTGTTGTGTAAATTAATGTCTTTTACCTGCATTGGATAATATTTGAGATATTTAAAGAACTAAGCACTGAGTCACATTTTAAAGAAAAATTCTCAAGAAAGGTGGTGGGGCATTATTTGGCAAAGTATTGTGGCAAAGGAAGCCATTGCTTGTAATGGACAATGGCTTCTTTTGCTACGATGTTTTCATTCTGTCACAAAGACACAAAACACATTTTTCCGAAATGAATTGATCATGTGTATATTTTCTTTGAATTTGGAAGAGTCTAAAATATGTTTATGAGGCAAAGGGGGATATGGAAAAATTTGGTATCTGGAAGAAATTGTCCAACGATCTATGACTGATGTACTGGTAGGAAAATCTTATTTCAATTTTTGGCCTGTTATGTGTGTACTTACCAGAAACTTGAGATATAGTCAATCTTACTCCAGTTTACAATTCCTTATTCTCAGTATTTCTGAAAATAGAATAAGTAAGTTCTTGTGAAGTTTCTGTATGTATGAGATATTCTTCAAAAAGTGCTACTTATTGTCAAGGTTGCAGCATTTATTGCCTTTATGAGAAGAGTTAGCTAGTTTTTTTATTGAAAATTCTGGGTTGTAATAAACTTCTATATCTAGGGTGGAACAAGAACTGTGATAAAATTTGCCTTTTGTCAAGGAAACTTGTTGTGATATTAGATATTTCAAGCTCATGAAATAACATATAAGCAATCTTTTATGAATTCTATGCTCAGTATGAATTTTTTTGCTTACTTCACAAATATTGTACTTCTGGGATAAAAGTAATTTTGGTTCAATTGTGGAATAAAAAAGCCCATATGATCACCATTATTTGAAGCACAAACATTAATAAACCATTAAAACAAAGACAGACATGAAACAAAGCAAGTATGTTTGTTATTTTTGATGTATTACTTTATTTCACCATTGTTTCATAAACATGTCTAGCATATGCTTAATTTTTCTGTCAGAAATAATGCGATCAGAATTATACGAGTAATGATTATTAAATACCTGCTTTTATTTTCTCCAAATTGCTATTCTGGTTTATAGTTTTATGAAATTTACATTAGCATCAGAGCAAGGAGAATTTCAATGAATATATTACATTTTGTACATCTGAAGTCACTTTCTCCCGTCCTTAATTAAACATCTTGCGGGGAAATTGTAAGTTCTTAATAAAATGCAGAGAAATAAGTTCAGCACTGGTCAGCAACCAATGCGAAGTTAAACTCCAGTAATAAGAGAAAGTACTAAGAATCATGTTCGCTTCTGTGATAACCATGTTCTTCCCTCGTTTCTTTGTCTGAAATCACTTATATAGGAAAAAGCAAACACATGTATATCATACAAGTAAAGTTAACTGGGTTTTGAGCAACTTGAGAATATTGTAATGGAGGAGAAATCGATAAAAAGTTATTCTGATTGTATTAAAAAAAGTTATTCTGATTGTATTAAGAAATGTTTTATTTGGCCTGAACAGGTTATAGTATTAACTGGATTGTTAGTTAACATTAAATTGGACGTTTCATGCGTTATTGGAGAAATATCTGTGTACTTTAACTAAAATTATGCATTGGATAACCGCATGTACTCACGAAGTTTTAATTGAAATAGTTTTTGTTGCAGTAAGGATTCTGAAATCTTACAATAATTTGAATAATTTCTGACCATAAAAATTTAACCTTGTAGCCACCTAGGTAGCTTATACTTTCTCCCTTAACAATTTCCCTCTCATAAGCATCTGCATAGAAACTCAATTATAGCCTCTTTTGGGAATATTTCAGGCTTTGGGGTAATTAATTTGTTGATCAGGGAATTCTTGTCTTCAGTCTCAGCGTAATCATGAAATATTGGTCTCACTTGATTTTGGAATGATTAATAGTTTGTTTAGAAATGATTAAGAGAACTGCTGAAATTGATAATTTCATGTTTTGTCAAATCTAGTATTGCTCGAACATAAATACTCAGTAGTAATTTTCTTATTCATATGAAGAGTTCATTATCAAAGTGAGATTTATTTTCTGTACATTGGAAAATAGTCTTGTTTAATACGGTGCAACCTCTCCAAAGTGACACCCTTTAGAAGAAGCAAAATTATGTTGTTGCTGTTGTTGTTGTTGAGAGGTTGTTGCTCTAGAGAGGTTAAATTAATAGTTGAATTGTACAGCGGGAAAAAATCATGATGTTGTTGAAGGGAGGTTGTTGCTCAAGAGAGGGCCACTCTGGAGAAGTTGCACTGTACAGTGAAGCTTCACTGTTGTTGTGACTAAAAGTGGTCTTAATAGCAAGTTGGTCTTTATGGCCAACCAAGTGGTTGTTATAATGTGATGGTCATTATACTGAGGTGGTCTGAGGTTTGAGGTTTTACTGTTTGTAAATATTGGTTAAATCAGTCCCTGATTGCAGCATTCTTGTTTTTAATGCCTTTTGAGTGCTTTTATTTGGTGGTCACTATCAAATTTTGATAAACGTCTAAGCAATATTATGACTTGTCAGTCTTCCTTCAAATGAACCACAGCTCAGATCTAGACTAGGTCTTGTTAAGCTCCACATAAAAATGCTGTTCAAAGTGATTTCTGCCGTTTTCTATTAATCATAATAATCATAATTCTTACTAATAATTTTTGCCATGTGACAGATTTTTCACTGATGGGTTCGGTTAGGGAATTGTCTTGATATCATATGGTCAAAATATTCAATCCTATATAGACTTATTTTGTCAAAAAAGATTATTAGAGACTCTTCTTGCATTGATAGAATGTAACAGTAAAGTTGTATGTCTGTTTGAAAAATCACATACAGCATAACCCCAGAAAACTGAACTCTCTGAAAACAGGAATTCTCCTAAATCAAGTCCCATTTTTCTCTCTTAAATAATCAATAGTTCTCTGGAAATCAGAATTCTAAAAAAACTGGACTGTTGGTCAATCCAGGAAGGGTCAGTTTTCAGGAGTTTTACTGTAATAACAATAATTCCCATTTCAGTGAGAAATTGGCCATGGCACGCCTTAACATCTGACCAAACCATTGTCTTGAAAAAGGCCATTAGCTTAGCAATACACTACTAATTGGCCTATTAAAATAACTCACTTTAGTCTGTTGTGGAGAAGGGTTATTTGGTATAATGGATTTTATCCTCTGTCTCTTCAACCTATGACCATATAATCCTTGGCAATTATTTTGAGTCTTGATTGCTGGTATTGGAATCCAGTGCCTTAGGCCTGAAAAAATAGGTTTGTTTCCGGTTACCTGACCGACCCACCTTTTACCTGCCGACTTTTTGCAAGATTTTGCAACATCCAATTTGTAGTGCTATTTTGTAATTTTCACAACAGTGTTGCCGATATATGTAAAAAAAAACATAAAAGAAAAAAATTCCTACTTACCGACCTTTTATGTGGGTTAGGTCATATACAGTTAATTAACAGCATTTCTGTTTAGACTGAATGATCTGTTGACAGTGTTATACAGAAGAAGAAATGTTTATTGATATGACATCTTCAACTCTGAGTTTGTCTGTAGGGAACATGCGCCTTTCTTACATCTAGCTATTTATTTGATCAAACGCTTTTTACTCTAATAAATTAGCAGCTAACTGTGATTAGATTCTGTTGACGGCATGATAGGTATATAATTTTCATTGGAGTTTAACGTTGCACCAACAGCCAAGGTCATTTGATGACTTCAACTTTGACAATGGAGGAAAGACACCAGGCATACACCATTCATCACCAACCACTGACCTTCCTTAAGCTAGCTGAACAGCGCCTCACATATGAAAATTGATCCCGGGTGGGATTCAAACTCCCGGTGGTGAGAGGCTAGTGATTACAAGTCAGGGACTATAACCACTTAAAAAATTGACCATTGAATCCTCCTGATGGTATTACAGAGAGAATGCCACGAGCAATTATTTTTCTAGGAACAGCCTAATCTATTTATAATGAATATCACGGAGGCCTTGCAAATTGTTCCTGTAAACATTGATCAAGTACAGGCATGTGTTTGTATTTCCCCCTCATCAAATCTCTCCCACCAATCTATCAATACAAAAACATACACTTCTTTCATGTTTACTCCAATCTTTTTGATCCTAGATAAACCAGGATAATTTGGCACCTCTCATCTTTCTGTTCAATTTGTTAGAACCAATCATATAGTTATTGTCTACTTCTGAACTATTTACTGGTGATGGTTCATTCAAGAGCACACAGTATGTGGCTCATGGGTTATTGTTGTTTTTTCATTACCATATATACCATAATAAACATTACTAAATGATGCCCTGTCCATTATTTTGAGAAAAAGAGAAAAATCAAGACCCATTATGAATACTTCAGACATGCAAAACATTCTGTCTAATACTGCAAAATATAAATATTATTTGAACAATCGTATGACAAATAGAAAAAATATTTGGTAATATTTATTCAAAAAAAAAAGAACATTAACTCAAATTGAACAACATCTGAAAACTTTAAATTCCTTAGGGATGTTTAGATGACAATATTCTGTTGGTGGTTCACTCTGCGAGACTGTGTTTTGTCCTCCATTTTTTGTATGGTCTTAATTGTTTTTGTGGGTTTGCGTAAGGGGTGGGTTTTGGTAGGGGGTGTGTGGGGGGTATTGGGAAATTGTAATTTTTTCATGTGTTTTTCCTAGGAATCCTTTCCTTATCTATTTTTATAGGAATATGGAAACTAAGAAGAATTCTAACTACATTTTTTCATTATCAAACTACTCTGTTGTTTTCACAGCCAAACTTTTTCACAAAGCACCCACGATAAAGATAAAAGATTTTATCTTTTCATTCTTACCAAAACTTACTATAAATAATGCTAGATCTGTTTTGGACTAGATACTCAACGCAACAAAAGTTGTAATAAAGCTGAGCTATGACCCTGGTTCAGTAGTTAGTGTGCTGGACTTGTAACCTGGCAATCCGGGTTTAAATCCTGATAGCAGCAGGCCATACCCTTCTATGAAAATTTGACGAAAAAGTCAATTTCCCTCCATATGTGGAAAAACAGGGTTAAACCTGATGAAAAAAAATGTGCCTGAATCCTGGCCCCATTTTCATGAGCATACCGGTAATCATTTATACACAAATAAGAGGTCAATTATTTGGATCTTTGTTATCTTCACCTTTCTAAGCAATTGAATCGAAAGAATACTTGAAACCATGGGGGACCAGTGTTCATGACAGAATGATTATTAAACCAGAGAAATATAACACGTTCAAATCACGGCGGGGACTTGTATCTGATGTGGTTTACAATAGAGACATGATGAATAGAATTGGAACACATCAAAACATATCTGCCATGTGTCACTTACATTTGTTGTGAAATGTTATTTCAATTGTTGGAAGATAACACCTAAAAACAGTTGTATATAGTTCATATTACAGTAAATTATCTCCCTTGTTGTTTCTCATACATTATTGCTAACTCTAAGCAGTGAATTATCTCCCTTTTTTGTTCCTCATGCATCATTTCCAACTTAAAGTATTGAATTATCTCCCTTTTTTGCTCCTCATGCATCATTTCCAACTTAACCCATTCCCACGGGGATACACCTTTTTTGTTGTCTATCGATAGCCGCTGGAACACAGCTTTTTTGTTGTCTGTCGATAGCTGCTCAACTACCCATACTTACGCGTCTGGTTTAAAGTGCGTATTTAGCCACTAAAAATTATTATTCGAATTACCTCCTTTTTTGTTTCTCATACATTATTACCAACTCTACGCATTAAATTATCTCCCTATTATCCCTTGTACATTATTACAAACTGTAAATTTGTTCTGTATAAATGTATTTAATTGATCACCTTCAAGGAACCAGTGTTATACTTTATTCTATGAAGGATGACCTTAATTCATGGAAATAACTCAGACAGCAATTTTGAAACAGAAAGATCTTGTCACCATTTATTTGTGAATAAAATGTTGGTTTCAATCAGTTGTTCCCAAAGATGGTGAATATATATGTATTGCACAACCTAAACTTTTACTAGAGTTATCTTTGCCAAAATATATCTATGAAATGATATCCATGTTTATTATTCAGACTGTGCAATTATTGTTAATCTAAGCACACGATTGTTCTCTGCATAAATCATCCTAAATGGAATCTTATTCAGAGCAGACGACAATCTCTTTTGTTAAAAAAAAGATTAAAATGCTGAATAAACAGACTGAGCATCATGCCAATTAATGCTCTCATATCAGACGTCTTACAAGAGAATAACCGAATTATTTCAATATCTGTGAACCAACCCTAGTAACACAAATAAATGGCTGGAGTTTCACTCTTGTGCAAAACTAGTTTTATTATCTTCTAACCAGGACAAAGTTTCAATAGATGAGTACAAAAATTTGGATTTGATGCAAACTTTAACTTTTGTTTCTTTCCACTATTTAGTTATGATAAAGTCAGGATGTAATTTGATATTTTTTCACAGGGTCTTAAGGAGGCACCAACAACCAGTGCCATTTGGTGACTTCCAGCTTTTATGTTGGAGGAAGACCTCTGGCATATGCCTGGGTAGAGCTGCTAACCTTCCATTTACCTGTGCGCAGTGTAAAACCTGTTTTACACTACCTCCTTGATTGAAGAATTCCTTTAATGTTACACCAATATCTGGTTATCCAGATCGGCATGAAATTATCAGATTTCCGTGAATGTTTTTGTCGCATCAGATTTTGTCTTCAACAATAATATATTGTATCACAGCCATATAAAACTTTAGCAGTAAACTTTACTTTTTTATGTGTGATCTCTTTGAGTTTTCTGTGAATATTTTGTTATGATCAAATATAAGTGTATCCCCAATAGTGCTGTTAAGAAAACATTGATATGTTAGTCACATGTTATCTGTATCATAATTTCTTGGTTGTATTTGGTGATCCGGGGGGGGGGTGGTATAGAGTAAAGCTTTTGTTATTACAAGTATCGATATCGCGAGCTCCCGACTTCACTCAAGGAGTTATTAAAGTTCGTCAACTTTTGCTGCTAGTTGTGTATAATTTTCAACCAATGAATAAATACCTTGTTATTACAAGCACCACGTTTATCTCAAGCATTCAGTCTGTTCCGATGACTCCACGAGATGACGAGGTTTTACTGTACATCTCATTTCTTGATGCTAAGAACGGTTTGTTCACAGTAAATGTCCAGGTGTTCTTCCTGAGAATAAGTATGGTGAAACCTTACTTTGTGACCACCTCAATATTAAGATCACCTCATTATAACAACCTCTTGTTTCCAGACCAGGTTTCAAATATTTTCTCTGTAATTTAACTTGATAATTAGACCACCTCTATAGTATGACCAGTTTTCAATATTTTCTCTATAATTTAACTTGATAATTAGACCACCTCTATAGTATGACCATTTTTCTTTGTCCCAATGGTGGTCTTAATACAGAGGTTTTGCTGTAATTCATTATATAGTCTCTTCAGTACAAAATGATGTCGACTTCATATACAGTGCAACCTTTCTGGTCAGGACTTGTCTGGAACATAAGTCTGGATTTGATGAATTTTCAGATTATTTTGTAGGCACATACATGTGAAGTTCTTCTGCAGTAGATAATTTGAATGAAAATTGTGACCAAAGTAATTGTCTGGCTTAACGTGATTTCCGATTTAGAAAGGTCGTGATTAGTGAGTTTTGCTGTATTTTTGTAGGGTAGAAAATTTACCTCCTTGATATTGTAACAGCACATTAAATTAGACTTAGATTGAATTTAAAAGTTAATTTTATAGTTATTGCTGTGGAAATTGAATCTTAATGGCCCAACAACAAGTCACTGTGGCACTTAGTCTGTTGTGATAATTCAGTTCATATTCCCTGGTCATATTATCTTACTAATCTTATTTTCAAGCCAATAAGATGTTTGACCAAACGAACGTCCTGGAATAATAGGACCTTCAGAAATGCTGGACAAGTTTGCTTTACTTTCCGTATGGGGGATTTATCTTCTAATGACTAAACAAAAACCTGCATTTGGATTGTAGTGTTGTTTACTAGCTTAACTCTTCCAAATTCAAAGCTTATATACAAAACATCAATTTATTTAAGAAAATTGGGTTATTTCTCTCTGACAGAGAGGAAAACATTGTAGCAAAAGAAGCTATTACTCAATACAAGCCATGGCTTCTTTTGCCACAATGTTTTCAAAAGTCGTCTGCTTCAGATGTGGGAAAATGCGATATTAAGAGGCAATGGGTTAAGCATCACTTACAAGGAAGAACAATGCAGACCAAAAAATGGACCGTTTTCTAAAATAGAAAAACAACATTTAATTTTCACAGAACTTTTGAATATAGAAAAGAAAAAACGGGACTTGAAAAATGGACGGATTTTCAGGGAATTCCAGTTTTCAGGGAGTCTCGTTTTCAGGGGTTATACTGGATATAAATTTTTGTTCTTATCTGAAAAATGTTTGATTGTTAGTGAACTTTGACCCTTTCTTCTTTAAAACATTACTATTTGTGTCTTATAAAAGCAATGAGATGGACATTATAATAATTATTGATTCAATGACTATCTGTTCCATACTTACATAATATCAGTACATTGAAATGTTATTTTTTTTACTGCTTATAAACTGAACCCTTACCTTATTTAAGAACAATGAAGATATAAACTTAATTAAAGAACATTTTTAGTTGCAATTTTATTTAAAACTTTGAAAATGATAATAAAAAAGGGCCTTAATTTTTTAATTAAAGCAATCTATTTTTTTGTGGTCAGTAGTTTTCAATATTATCTATTAAAAATACTTTTTTTCAATATTTACGAAAAAAAAAATGATTTCAAAACAAACAAAATGAAAAAGAAAGGAACTCACCCTTAGATCGCTGATAGTCCTTGTGCCATACATAAAATCTAAATGTGCACCATTAATATTTTCTCGTCCTAAATATTTTGACAAATTTTTCCTCGCTCCAATATTACAACCACCACTGTCACACAAATTGTGTGATGGTCCTTATATTTGTAATTTTCTGTTGTTGTATTATTCCAATAAGACAACGACTCGAGGAGGTCCCAGCTTGTATGTTCTGTCAAAAGTAATCATTAACGGTGCTAAGATTGTCAGCATACATCATAGTAGACACAAGTCTCTTATTTTCTATACTCCGACACGTGCACAGTGATTTAAAACTCCCGACACGTGCTCAGTAATTTAAAGCTTTGGCTTTTTTATAATGTGAATTACTTCCTGCAGCTTTATATTTCGTTTATCAGTAAGTGATTCAATATAACTCTGATTGCTGTTCAAGATGTTAGCTTTGTTAGAATCTTGTAAAACTGTGATAGTTTACCAATACGTTACAGTAGTCCAGTTGTATAGTTCACAATGCTATCAGTACATTTGTTCTCCGTGTTTTTGTACGCCAAGTACTTCTAGCTACTAAATAGATATTTTCTGTTTTAAAATCATATTCTCAGAGTACAAAATATTGTTACAAAAATAGTGGTTTCTCTGTTTGTGGTTAGCTTTAAGTATGAATTAACGAAAATACCATTTTCCAGTTCAACAGTTTTACACGATCAGGCTGCAAAGATGAAAGCGTTTCATTCACATCAGTAGGAAGTTTGTATTCCGATATGGCTTATGCATTATCTTCTGTAATTATTGGGCGGTCTATTTAGTCCTCACCAGACAAGAGAAAAGTCTTTTTCCATCTATTCTAAGTGGTTGATAAGTCCGTAATTGTTTTAGCAGATATGTTTGCCGTATATTATATTTGTGTTGCTTTGGTAATAATGTCGTTATTGCTATGGTTATATAAAAATGTACTGAACAAAATCTAATTATATTACCTCTTATCTTGCTAATATTGCTAATTAGATTTGATTATCGCTATATTTTATCTGAACTATCATTTATTTTGTTGTTTTTATCTTGGAATAATTCCAGTATCATAATATATTTTACCATAGGGTACGGTTATTTTTTTATAGGGGCATATGTTTTGTTTGATCAGAGTCATTGATTGATTGATGAATTAAATTGTGCAGTTTTGCGTTTTAAATCTTAAGCCACTTTATGAAATCATTTCATTTTTTTTAACTGGTGCTAATGGTTTGTTAATGATGCTGAAACTCCATACAGTCGCATATACAAGTTAATTGTCCAGATTTTTCAATGTCAAAGTTGAGTCCCCTTACATAAATTGGTTTTGCAATGTCTGTGTATCGTTTGAATTCATTTCTTGAAACATAACCCATAATACATTTTGTTTGTCATTTTAAAAGAATTGAATTTAAATCTCTATAAATTTAGGCATTTCGGTTTTGGCATAGCATCTTTGTAAACAATAATTTATGGAAAATTGAATTTGTCTGAATTCTGAGACAATGTTGTGTTTGCATAATGCAGTAATTCTGTCAGTTAAACATTAAGTGTCATGAGTTTATTGTTTATACTGAGACAGATTCAATCTTGTTTTGCTGAAGAGAGGGGAGGATGAATATGATACATTAAAACCTGTGTTTGTGACCACCTCCGAATAAAGACCACCATGTTAATAAAGACCATTCTTTGAAAAAGCATCACTGATTATTTAGAACAAACTGATATCTGAATAAAGGCCACCTGTCAATAAATGCCACATTTTGTCCCTCCTAAGGATGGTCTTAGTTCACAGGTTTGACTGTATATAATACTATTTTATATTTATAAAATTAAATTATTTTGTGTAAAACTGTTTATCAATAGTATTTTATTCATGTACCACAGACAAGAGCAGTTTCTATGTGCTTTGGCTGCCTACCAGTCCCAACCTGTTCCCTACATTTGAACAGAACTGTGTGCATCCCACTTGATGTGTATATCAATTATAGGAGACAAATTGACTTAGTTTGTAATGTCTTAATTCTGTCAAAATGTCACTAAATAAACGTTTTCACAAAGGACAAGGTTGTGTCTGATCTGAGTCCTATACCTACTACCTAACAACAGTTGTGTCTTGCCTGAGTCTAACATCCACTACCTAACAACAGTTGTTTCTTGTCTGAGTCTTAAACCTACTACCACACAACAGTTGTGTCTGACCTGAGTCTCACGTCCACTACCTCACAACAGTTGTGCCTGACCTGAATCTCACGTCCTCTACCTCACAATAGTTGTGTCTGACCTGAGTCTAACATCCACTACCTCACAATAGTTGTGTCTGACCTGAGTCTTACGTCCACTACATTACAATAGTTGTGTCTTGTCTGAGTCTCACATCCACTACCTCACAGTAGTTGTGTCTGACCTAAGTCTCACATCCACTACCTCACAATAGTTGTGTCTGACCTGAGTCTCACATCCACTACCTCACAATAGTTGTGTCTGACCTAAGTCTCACATCCACTACCTCACAATAGTTGTGTCTGACCTAAGTCTCACATCCACTACCTCACAAAAGTTGTGTCTTGTCTGAGTCTCACATCCACTACCTCATAATCAATAGTTCTGACCAGTGTGAGCCTTGAATCTACTACCTCAGGTACGACAGTTGTGTTTCATTTCAGTATTGAACTGACTACCTCACTATCTGTGATAATAATCAAGTTTTTTTTAGCAAAATGAATATGCTCAATTTTAGTTATTGTAGGTGATTTAGTACATAAACTTCATTGTTCTCACATCCTCTTTCGAACTGCATGAAGAAGGCGTTTGGTCACAAAAGTGACAAAGATTAATTTACTCATTATAAATATATACAGTCAAACCTATGAACATAGGCCACCCCTGAGAAAGACAAAAAGTG
Organism: Lutraria rhynchaena; assembly: GCA_008271625.1. Classification (NCBI taxonomy): domain Eukaryota; kingdom Metazoa; phylum Mollusca; class Bivalvia; order Venerida; family Mactridae; genus Lutraria; species Lutraria rhynchaena. Next base: position 1,753,690 of record VIBL01000071.1, read on the forward strand.
GCCTTTATTGACATGTGGCCTTTATTTGGAGGTCAGTTTGTTCTAAATAATCAGTGACTGTTTTTCAAAAATGGCCTTTATTCACAGGGTGGTCTTAATTCATAGGTGACTTCAAACACAGGTTTGACTGTGATTATAGCTTATGCAATGATTTAGATACAGTTGTTTTAAATACATGTATGTTAATCCTACAAGTTTATTTATTAGTTGTGGTTTACAAAGATGTGATTATTATATTTTCATTGTTTTGTTCATTCAACATTTGATTTATGTTTAGTGTTTTTTTTTCTGAATCCTGGTACCATTTGAAGATGTCATTTGCAACTTAATTAAGTGTAGCTTATTAGCCAATTAAATCCTAGGTGTAAATCTAAACTGTCGTTATTCATATCTGTTTTTATGTATCTTTTTCTACCTCATGTCTACCTTGTGGTTAAGATTCTGCTGTCATGGTCAGCTTTCAGGCTAGTTTTTATGCTGTGATCAATATGGATGTGTTAGTAAATAACCATGTTTGTAAGATAATGGAGGTGTGTGTTTCTTTTTCCTCAATATGACTGAATGTATTATAATGACAATAGCAGCAACAGCAACAACATTTGCAGCAGCAACAACAGCAGCAATAATTGCATCATCATTATCAGCAGCAGCATCAACGGCTGAAGCAACAATAACAACAACAGCAACAGCAACAACAACAATAGCAACAACCACAGCAGCAACAACAATAACAACAGCAGCAACAACAATAACAGCAACCATTCACTCTCTCAATTTATATTTTAGCTTGATGGGAAACCATGAGAAGCATCTTAAGATTGGAATCTTTAGTTAGTTATGTCCTACCTCAGTTTCTCACTATGTATAGGAAGTTCTCAAATATTTGTATGTCAAGTTAATAAATGTCTCATAAATATAATAAATCCTGAAGTCATTTTTTTAACTCGACGATGACCCACTAATATGTCATTTTAATGTGTTAGCGAACTCGTAAATTGTGACTTACACCTGATTATAGCGTAATTAGATTTGATTTTAGCTCGATTACCAAAATTTGATACATTTTTTTTGAGAAACGCTTTTCCCTACAGAATAGAGTGAAATTACATCTATCTCTGTTCCTCTTTCTCTCAGATTTACCCTATTTTAGTTTTGTTCTGTGCCCTTCCATCTCATTATTCATCGCACGCGAGGAAAAAATGAAAATCCATGAATCAGGATTAAAGCAAGAAACTGTCAGTATGAAATTTCTTTGAGACTTTTCTCCGTAGGAATATCTATAAAATGTAACCCTATCATTAATTATCTGTGAAAATAACCCTATCAATAATCATCTTTGAAAATAAAGTATTACTAATTGGGCCATCGTGAAAAAATTGTTTGTTTGCAATTATGTGATCGACTCGTCCAAAAATTCCTGAACCCAAGATTTTTTTAGTAATTTTGACAATTTGTTTTCGTTCTTTATTTCAGGGTTTGGTTTTCAGTACAATAATACAATGTGTAAAAAGTAAATAAAATGCCTACCTTTGGACTCTTGTTTAAAGTTTGAGTTGCATAACTGCAAACTAACTTTTTTATGGATGGCCTTGTATGGGAAAATTATCGTTTGAAATAAAAATAATCCCATAAAGATAATGTGTATCTTTTTTTAAAAGTAACAGTATCACAGATTGCTTGTAAAATAACCAAATCAGTTGATATTTGATAATAGAATATACCATAAATTATCTATAAAAATTGTCACTGAAATTGTTTTTGTCTGTAAAACTAATGGTATTGAGTATCTATTAAAAATACTTTATTTAATCAACTGTTTTTTTCTCTTAAAATTTAAGTTAATGACTCATTTCTATTTATAATTTTCTCTCAAAGCATTAATTTACTTTTCCTTGTTTGTGTTTGTCACAATTATTACCAGCTGTGGTGGTCCAGTGGTTTGTGCATTGGACTTGTAACCCCAGCGATCCAGGGTCAAATACCAGTTGTAGCAGGTCATGCCCTTCTATGAAAATTTGACAAAAATGTCAATTTTCCTCCATATGTGGAGAAGTTGCCAGCTCCTTGTGGAAAGGTAAGTTAGTACTGGTTAGTATACAGTCCAGGAAAACTTGTTAGGTGAACTGGTCACTGTATATAACTGATAAATTGTTGACAAATGGCATTAAACGCCAGTGACAATAAATCACGTAAAAACATACAAAAACAAATACAATTATTACCATTTGCTGGGGGAAAACAATTACATTACAATTCATTTTAATTTGTACTTAATTGTTGTAAACTGAGCCCTCTCTTGTTTTGCTAATAGTGCTCTGTGATTTAATTTGTGGTGTATTATAGAACTTCCTCATTTAATGATGAAAAATTAATTCCAAGATTGTCATCCCTGCCCACCTCTTAACAAATTACCCTAATAAATTTTATGTTTAAAAAAAATCGACATCAAAATTTCAGTAAATAGATAAGTACAAAAGGCCAAGTACAAAAAATACTTTGTGTATATCACCCATTCAAGATCTGACTGGCACTAATTGAACTAAGAAGAAATTTTCTTTTGTTATTTTTATGGTGTTAGTAATGCCTCATCTGAAAATAGAATATACAGTCACACCTGTGTTTGTGGCTACCTCCAATTAACGACCACCCTTTGAATAACCATCTTTGATTATTTAGAACAAACAAACTTTTAAGTTAAGCCCATCAGTCGATAAAGGCTGCATTTTGTCTTTCCCAAGGGTGGCCTTTATTCACAGGTTTGACTGTATGTATAAACCATTTACCTGTGGCCCTATTTCTTTTAAAATTTAGGTGATATCATTTATCATTTTTTGTTGTTGTCTTTTTTTCACTGGAGTTTAATGTCATACCAACAGCCTGGGTCATTTGGTGATTTACCAGCTTTAACATTGGCAGAAGACCCTAGATTTATACCTAGGTAGAACCACCAGACTTCTGTAAGCTAGTTGGATAGCTTCCTCATGTGTGACGTTTGGTCTTACGTGGGATTCAAACTTGTAGCGGTGATTGGTTAGTGATCGCAAGTCAGAGACCATAACCACTCAACCACGGGGGCTCCCCTGATTTGGTTGTTTTATTGCGACCCTATTATGGGGACGAAAAACAATTAGTGGTGTATAAAATGCTCCATTAAGATACCACCTAGCCCTGAAGAGTGCAAAAAATGGTTACATTATTTATTTATTCTAGTCCATACATCTTTAACAATGTTTCTCAAGCATTCAGACCATGTTGCTATTAAATTCAATGATCGGAAATTGCTACCATATTGTATTTATGGGGATTTAATGGTATCAGTTTTGTTTCGAACATGCTATTCATCTTCATTTTACAATATTTTGTAGTAAATTAAAAACAATCATATCCTTCTACCATCTGTTGTAATTGCACCCTCTTATTTGTATCAGGAGTATAATAATGAAGACATAATGTTTCATGTAATTAACTACTGAAAAATACACAATTTTCTTCTTGCTTGCAACCAGCCTATACAATTTTGAGATAAATATGGGTGTTCTAGCCAAGATTGTAGGAAATGTCTTAAATTGAGATTGTCCTCAAATCAAGCATTTTTTATTTTTGTAAGATGAAATTTATGAGTAGGTTGTCAGTGTGGCATGGATGTTTATGACTGATTGATGTAAGTCTTAATGTCAAGGTTTTTACTATAGGCTTATAAAATAAACCCTCATATGTAAAATTCTAACAAAGAAAAAAATAAAATTGTGGATTATGAATTAATAGTCAAACTTGTGTTTGCAGCCATCACCGAATAAGATCACCCTGTGAATGAAGGCCTTTCTTTGAAAACTGTGATTGGTTGTTTAGAACAAATTGACCTCAAAAATAAAGGCCATCTGTCATTAAAGGTCACAGTTTGTTTTCCCCATGGATGGCCTTTGCTCACGAGTTTAACTGTATATAAATAGTTTAAGTGTGTATTTTACTTGACACAGTATATTTACTCATAATACCACATTTCCCCACATCTGAAGCTGACGACTTTGGAAAACTTTGTGGCAAAAGAAGCCACTGCTTGTAATGAGTAATGGCTTCTTTTGCAACAATGTTTTCCACTCAGTCAGAGAGAAATAACCCAATTTTTTTAAATAAATTGATGTAAAATGAATTTTATTTGAAATACAATGATTATTTACTTTGAATTTAGAAGAGTCCATAGTACACTTGTGAGCCAAAGGGTTAACAGCAAAGGTGTTAAAAGGATACAAATATCGACACATATAGATCATCCTGTTAGACTGTAAAAACTGTCTAGATCTTGTATTGCATGCCTGTTGTGTGTTAGGAATGGCAGACAATATTGCATTAGTATTCAAGGCCTTACATTGTCTTTATTATCTCAGTAATTGTTGTTAATGCAGTATTTTGAGACTATATTATGGTCTGTGATTGTCTGTATTTATCTGTATCTGAGTGACAGTTTTCGGTTGTCTACGTTCTCATGGAAGTTAATGATGTAATGATACTTTTGTTCTACAGTCAAAAAAAGTCTACCAGCTGAACCACCTTCAAATAATGGCCATTGTGCTTACTTACAAATCTCAGTGGTGCATATTTAGGGCTATGAAGAGGGCATAAAACTAATAACGAACATAAGTTGTTTTTGTGTCCCCCATGGGCAACCTTTGTTGAAAGATCTGACTGTATTTACAGACATAATTTTATCAAAAGGAAATATACAGTGATATCTAATGCTCTCTAACTCAAAGACAGATTTGAAGCTGTTTTTGAAAGTTTCTCATCCATTTTATATGTATGAGTTTATGTATACAGTGCAACCTTTCCAAAGCAACACCCTTTGGGAGAAGCAAAATTATGTTGTTGTCGAGTTGTTGCTCTAGAGAGTTAAAGTAATAGTTAAATTGTACAGTGGGAAAAAAATCATACTGTTGTTGAATTGAGGCTGTTGCTTAAGAGAGGGCCGCTCTGGAATGGTTGCACTGTATATAGATTTGAGAAAGATAAAACTGGATAAAATTGTATCATTAAGGCCAATTTTGTCAGAGAATGGTTTAATTACCAGTATTGTTGTATCTAATTATTTTAATAAGGTTTCAAGACATATTGTCTTGTCATTTTTCATTTTTATATTTTTTTGGTGCATTTGATTACAGACACTACAAGGCAATAATATTGTCTGAAATTGTCTTTTTCAATATACATTTGAATGACATTAATGTAAATAGGGGTTTGGTTCAATGTGGCTGGTCTATTTTGACATTTTTTGGTCTACTGTGAAAAAGGTTCATTTCGAATTAAAATAGTTACTGTATATGAATGTTACAGTACATTTATTTCAAAGTTTCACAAATGCATTATGGTACACTTTTCTTATCATTGATTTCATTTTTTTTGTTTATTTTGCACTGAATGCTTAAAGACAAGAAACGAACAAGTTTTTTTGTCCCCCGTGTACAAGATACAGTTTAACTTATGAGGAAACACCTTCTACAATATACTGTTGTACAAAAAATTGCCTACAGAAGAAGAATGGAGTGAACAAAAATGTCTTTCATGCATTGTTGTTTTTTATTCTGAAAAATTTATATCAATAGATGTGTATTAATCAATGGGCATTGTTCATATGGTGGCTTTTATTCACAGATGGTCAATAACTCAGATTTGACTGTATTGTGAATTGTGATGTTTGACCTATTGGTAAATAATATAATTGCCACAAAATACAATCATTGTATTGAAAATGCCTAATATGGGCTCTGCAGTTGTGGGAAACAATATTGATGGAAGATTGGTATCCTGGGTCTACAATGTGCCAGTGAGTCAATTTGCAATTATAAGTCCATGAATTTGTATCCTAATTAGTTTAGAGAATGAAAGGTTTCATGACCTATTCACCATGCTGCATACATAGCAGTGATTGGGAAAGAAATTTCCTTAATGGGACGATGGACCTTTTGTATGCAAAATCAGTGTGACATTTTGAAAACTAATGTGACATTTTGAAAACTAATGTGGCATTTTGGAAACCAACGTGACATTTTCGTATGAGATAACAGAGTATCAATTAAAAATTAAAACAGTTTTCATTACTTTTGGTGCTTGCTTGTAAAAAGGAAAAGCTAGCTTAAAGCGTCAGATGACACAGAGTGTCTATTGATAGGTGCTTGCTTTTGCAAAACGAAAGAATAGCATTAGGGTCAGATGACACAGAACAGCAGTGTTTACTTCATACTTGCTTCATTTTGTTCACAAAAAATAAAAAAAATTGGAATGCACCATGGGCGCATTCTGTGCCAAAGACAATGTGACAATTGGAATTTTAATGTGACTATTGTGCATGGCGCATTCCTTTCCCAATCACTGCATAGTGATCGTAAATGGTAATTTGTGGTTAAAACTTAGAGAAATCCACTGAAAATGGCTGTGTATGGAGAAACAATAAGATGCACTTGGGAAGATGGGATATACAATAAACCCTTGTTATCTCCGGGAGTCATCAGAACAGACTAAACCCTTGAGATAAGTGTGGTGTTCGTAATAATGAGGTGTTTGTTTGTTGGTTGAAAATTATGTGCAATTAAGAACATATATTAACAGGACTTTAAAAACTCTTTGAGATAAGTCAGGTGCTCGTGATATTTATGCTTATAATAAAGAAGTTTCACTGTATATATATTGCTGTCTAACAATAGAATGCACAGCTAAACCTGTGTTTGCAACCTCTGAATAAAGGCCATTCTTTGAAAAGCTGTCACTGATTAATTTGAACAAACTGACCTCCAAATAAAGGCTTCCTGTCAGTAAAGACCTCATTTTTTTCCCAACGAAGGCTTTTGTTCACATGTTTGACTGTAAACTAAAAATGAGATATTTGATTAAATAGGTCATGTTTTGGCTAACTTTATATATATATAACAATAATTAGATATATTTTGAGTAACAATTGTATGTGTGACATGAGGGACATATTTTTATTGGCAACAAACAAATATATGACAAAAATATTTTTTGTTCAGCATCACATTAACAGTCAGGGACATTTGGTAACTTTTCCAGCTTTAATGTTGGATGAAGACCCTGTTTGTATACCAACCTTCAGCAACTAGCTAGACAGCTTCCCCACATGAAGACTGGGTGTGCACCTTGGTACAGTCACCGAGTAAGCTAGCTGGACTGGTTCCCCACATGAAGACCAGGTGTACACCTTGGTACAGCCACCGAATAAGCTAGCTGGACTGGTTCCTCACATTAGAGCTTTATTTAGTCCCTGGTGGGAGATAAAAGACAAGAAGAATATATGTATATTTTTGAAAGCAATCGATTGTTTCTTTTGTGAATAATGATGGTTATTGAGTATAACCAGACTCATCGTAAGTAAGAATGAAGTGGATTCTGTAAGTGATTGTTTACTTAATAATATTGCTGGTAATTGATATTGAAGGAGAGAACATTATGTTTTATGTGTTTTTTGTCGTAGACTGAATATAAACATTAGGCAAAGAATTGTAGCTGTGTTTATAAAAGTAATCACTGTTGGTTTTACGTATAAATGCTTAAGTCTGGACTAATTATTGGTGTTCATTATGAAAGATTGCTTGGTATTAACTTGGTCCGTCAAGCGAGTTTGCTGATACTTTTGTTAGTATTGAAGTTAATAGCCTCCGTGCCGTCAAGTAGGTATGGAAGATCTTTTAAGATATTCTGTAAATTGAGACAAATCTCTTACCAAAGACCTACAAAATGGAAAGATGTACAGTCCAAACGTAAATATGCCAATATGGAGCTGATTGTATTACTTGAATCTGATTGGCTAATAAAAATGTTCAAAGCATCATGTCATGCTTGAGATAGAGAAAAACTGTTTTCACAAAATGGATACATTCCTTCACTCCGACAGAATACAAGAATGATAATTGGTTGTAGTTTTACATTACATACAGTATGTTTAATATTTGTAAATTGTCCAATAATTTTACTTGTTGTATGCTTATATTTTACTCTAAAAATTTATGTTAATGAAAAAATAAGCAAAAAAGACATCATGGTAGTTACAAGTTACCAGATTTTACATTTTTAATATTAAACAAAAATTAACATGCACAGAAATTACATGTACAGTGCTCCCTCCCGTAATGTTGCCTCCAAAGACCGATTCCCTCCAAGAAACGACAGTAAAAGACACACATACACATAAAAAATAACACTTGTTGCGAATGTATCAATTCCCTCCGAACAACAACTCCCATCAAAGAACAACACTTCTTTGTGACTCCAACAAGTCTTGCTCCTGGGAGGGAGCACTGTATAGCCTTTATGCTATGATGCCTTTGTTGAGTTTGATTTGGTTAATAATTTCAATACATGCACTGTAGAGATGTTCATTAATAGAAAAAGTATTTTTCAATGTCATAAATGCATTCAATATGTCAAAGGTCTTCATAGTCTGACGCTTATCACCATTTACGACTTTCGAGAAATCTGTGTTCCTGTACAATGTACTATTGCTTGAAATGGTTGCACATTGCTTTAAAACATTGTTTTAACTGCTTTCCTTTTACTTTAAATTTTACTGTTTAAACTGATGTCATTATTTTGTTTCCTATCATTGATTCACACACATTGTTGGAAAAAGTAAGCGGGTGATCTCAGATTGATTGAAAACAAGTTAAAACTGGCAGGTAGCATGAATCAATGACTTAAACTGCTTGTACCAGAACTGGGACAAGTTCAGTTTCCTTTGATAAACACAAAATTACTATTTTTCACATTAAGAATGTTAGTAAGTCAAATAGAACTTAAAAACAAATTGACGATTTCTGAACAGCCAGTATGAAAAGCTTAATTTGCTCACTGTAACCTTGGAATTTTCAGGCTAATTCTACCCATTGCAGAATATATTTGTATTGCTATTGGTTTAAAAGCATAAAGCTGAATTATAACATCAGAATCAAATATAGAAGCATCAGATAATCTCTTCCAAACAGCTGATGTGATTACATCTGACTTCACTAAATAACCGTTTATTTTTATGCTTGTATCAGAGCGTATTGTCTGAAAACAGCTACTGCACTAGCTACCATCAGAAATCTATGAAAGGAATACAGTTATAGTTGTCTACATTTGTATTTCATACCATATTTCCAACTAAATCTCCCCATAATTGCCAAGGCTGTTATTTTATTCCCGTATTTTTGTATGACATTTTTGCCGACTTAATACTAGCTTTATTGTTTTGGGGAAATATTGGATACTCCCAAAATACAATAATTGCTGGTGATAAAATGTGTGCTCTTGTCATTGTACATAGTGACATGATTAATGGTTGGTGCGGGTATGGTTTTTTGTATTCCTATTGTGTTCTGAATTATTTTGATAGTATCCAACACATATTTCTCCTGTGCTTGAACTATTGAAATATCTCCCTTAAGCATTAATTTGTCCTCGAGAGATTTCACAAATTGTTGTTTTTTTTTGTCTGCATTACTATTTGATTGTTGTTTGTGCGTTTTAATGGAGGATATGGAAGTATGGAAATGGATCAAGTTTACCACTGTATTATTAAAGAGGGGCCGAGTGGGTATGGTCTCTGACTTGTAATTACTCACCAGTGTGAATTCGAATCCCACTCAGGACCAAATTTCACATGTGTGAAAGCTGTCCAGCTAGCTTATGGAAGGTTGCTGGTTCTACCAAGGTGTAAGCTAGGGGTTTTCCTCTACCATTCAAACTGGAAAAATACCAAATAACCCTGGCCATTGGTGCAATGTTGAACTCCTGTGAAAAAATAATTAACAAAGAAGAGGATTGACTTGATCTCATCTGAATTAAATGTTGCTTTGTGCTTCAGTTGCTCTCCAAGTCACCACAAAAGAATCAAAGCCTCAAAATTGATCCATGGTATGACTGAAGGTTAATGAAAAAATGAAATGTTTGATTTAAAGGTTTCACAATATTTAAGCTGATATTAGCTGCATTTTTTATATGATGCACACCCATAAAATGAAGAAAATGCTTGCTTTGATGAAAAGTAAACTACAGTGCAACCTCTCCAGAGCGACCCTCTTGAGCTACAACCTCCCTTCAACAACAGCATGATTTTTTCCCACTGTACAATTATACATTAATTTAACCTCTCTAGAGCAACAACTTATCAACAGCAACATAGGTTTGCTTCTCGAAAAGGGTGTTACTTTGGAGAGGTTGCACTGTATTGAAATTTTGCTTCGATGCACTCTAGAATATTAATGTAATCTACTGTATTTTTTTTCTTTTCAGTTATGTTGCCACGTCTGACTGTTTTGGCTCTGGAGAACAACTCACAAACGAATGAAGCAAAGAAGAAGGAATTAGCTCTGCAGTTGTTTGAAGCATATAGTGCTTTGTCCTGTTGCTGTATCCTTTGTTATTTAATTATTAAATTCTTTTGATGGCAAAGCACTTAAATCACAGGCAATTGACATAAAACCAAATTTTAGCCCCCAAAGCTACTTATACCCTTATTAATTTGGTTTTGTGTCAAGTACCTGTGACTTAAACCAGATTATGTAACCCTGATTTTGGAGGCCTGTGTTGGAATGAAGTATTACCATTTAGGTTATTTTTCTTTCTACAGTAGAGGCTGCTTATAGGCATCTTCCTGTCAGGAAAAATCTTAAAATAAGTTTTCCCCTAAAATTCATTTTATATCAAGATTTTTCTTCCCCTTTTTATAAAAATACCATGTTATTTTTACCCAAATTTAGGAGAAAGGCCCCTTCCTCTACCTGTGAAAAAAGCATTGCCATGGGTCAATGTTTGCTTTGGCTCAGATTTAACAAATCAGATGCTTTAGCGTGAGGCTGATTGCCGGCTTGCCTAATTAAGCAGGACTATTCATGAAGAGCTTGCAGGTTGAAGATCTGGGCATGGTACATGTTTCTCTCTAACCATTTGACATGTTAAATCCAATGTCATTTGTCTACTACCACTGATTTGCACTTTCTGTATTGAGGTTCAACAGTAGGGAATTGAAATACTGTTGATAAATAGCATTTACTCTGATAGGCCACAATGTGGTTCAGTGGTTAGTACACAGGACTTGTAACCCAGTGATCCGGGTTCATATCTCGGTCGTGGCAGGTCATACGTTTCTATGAAAATTTGACAAAAATATTGATTTTCCTCCATATGCGGTGAAGTTGCCAATTCCTTGTGGAAGGGTAAGTCAGTACTGGTTAGTATACAATCCAGAAAAACTGGATTGATGAACCGGCCGCCTTATATAACTGGAAAATTGTTGAAAAATGGTGTTAAACCTAGTGAAAAAAGTTACCATGATAAAAGCTGCTCAGATCAATTTATAAATTCTGGTCCAAAATAAATTGCAACTGTTAAATCATTAACTGGTTGCCAGAGATGCAAGATCATACTTTATGCTTTGTGAATGTCCAAATCAATTTCTTCATGGTCTGGACTCAGGACATGTGAGATGTATGTATATGTTGATAACTGCCAGATTCGTATATACTGTCAAAATGTCTCAGGGTTTTCAAGTTATGCCAAAAGTCTGAGTTATAAAGATTCATAATTCTATCTATTGACTTTTAGCCAGGTTTCACGGTGTATGGAATAGTGTGTGGTTGTAGGGAGGATGGTTATTAGCAGGGGGTGGGTCTAATGATTGAAAAGGGATTGGTCAGATGTGTGAGGGTGGGTCTAATAGCTGAAGGTGGGGTCTGATGGTAGAGGGCGGGGTTTGATGGTACAAGGTGAGGTTTGATGTGACAGGTCTTTGATGCAATGAACGTTAGTTGTATTCTGACCAACACTATCTGTATGGTAATTAACCATTCTCTACAGTACATTGTTAACAGATTAATTTATTGGTTATTAACTTTGCTGGTTTGTGTTTGTCAATCATTAGGACTGGGTCAAGAATAATTGACCACCAGAAGTTGTATGTGAACTCATTTCCTCACACTATCAGTAAGTTATTTTGCGGGGAGGCAATATGTGAACATCATTAATATTTCCACTGACTGCTCTTTTAATTTGCTGGATGAAATTTTTGTGACTTCTTTTTGATGAGGTTCATACCAGTTTTGTGTCCTATGCATACTATGTATAGGGTAATCATATTGACTACATATCATTAAAGACCCTGGCAGACAAATGATTGCGACATCCTGATATCTGAATTCTTGGCGTAATGAGTATTTGTATGTAGTTGTTCTTGATAAATGAGCTTGTGGAATGGGGAGGACTATATGCTGAATAGGTTCAACTGAGATTCTGTTGTCAAACTGTTTTTTTGAAAGCATAATTGGGAATTTTCTCATTTATATTGATTAGCAGGGATAATCAGCATCTCAGGTTTAAATAGCTACATTAAATAATGCAAAACCAATTATTTAGACTAGCTTTGTGCAAAATGCACATGTTCATTTGTATTTGTTTTATAATTCTAAGCTAAACATACTTTCAACTGTTATATCTTAGAGAAACAAATATACTGTGATTGAAATGTTATGTTCAAATTATGTAATCAAGCCGGAAATATATTGGCTTTGCATCTGACAAACAAATTACATGTTTTCAGCAAGCTGTGATATTTGGTTTATAATTTCAGATAATTTTTGTTGGTACACTGTAAATATAGCTGTTGTTTATACAGTACAGCTTGCCTTTTAATAGATTGCATGATTATAAGGCCATCCTTGGAAAAAAATTGGTTTGCAGTTATGTGACACAAACTTTAAACAGTGGGTTGTTGGAAGGTAGGCATTTTTTTCTTGGTAACATTATATGCTTGTACTGAAAACACAATGCTGGGTTAAGGAATGAAGAAAACATTTCTTTGTCAGAATTGTTAAAAAAAATTGAATGAGAGGATTTGTTAATGAGTTACTTACGTTACTGCAAACCAACAATTTTTCAGGATGGCCTCATGATGTCACAGGTGGGTTAAATAAATGCTTCTTTCTAACAGTTTCTTTCCCTCTTCTTGTTCACACATCTTCTGTTGGGAAGGTAGCAGTGAGGTTGGAATATGGGGGAACAGGCTTAGTAGCCTCAGGTTTGACTGTGATGTACTACTATGATATTGATAGTCTGTGTTATTACCAGTACAATCATATCAATGAACTGGAATGAATGATCAAATGAACAAATGAATAAATGAACTAAGAAATGAATGGATGAACAAACAAGCAAACAAACAGATGAATGAAGGAACATATTAGCTAGCAAATGAAACAAAGGAATGAATGAGAGTACATATGATTGAACAAACAAACAAACGAATGAATTAATGAAGCTAGCAAATGAAATAAAGGAATGAATGAAAGTGCATACAAAAGATTATTAACGCTGGGTTTTTTGGGGCTCATATAAGAGACTATATTGTATAATGGACAGTTTTCATAAAAGCTATTAGACTCCAACAGCACACCTTGTGGGTGTATATTGATATAAACGGCTTATTCATGACTGAGTTATTGCTAATTAATCCACAGTTTATCAAATAAAGAAGCAGTTTCATTGGTTTGTTTTATTAACTGAGCAACTCAAAGTATCAGATGTGTACTATCTAATTTACAGTTACTTCCCAATTAATTCTAATATATTGGCATTTTCCTGGCATTTTATTGATTTGTTAGAATTTAGAACTCTGAGAAAGGATCCTATTCTCGCATGAAGAATGACTGTTCTTGAACAGAATTATAGAATTCTCTCTTGAATTGTAATAATGATGTAGAGTCCGATAGACAGATTTCTAGACTTGCGTAATTAATACACAGACCCGCAGCGGAGCAATGGTCTCTGTTTTAACAATTTTGGATGAAATATCAGAATTATTGACTGCGATTCACCATTTGTCTCCCTAGTGTATTTTCCTTAAGTTAAGACATACTTCTTCAATGGAAATCATTATGAAATATTTGAATATGTGAATTTGACTGTGATCTACATGAAACTATTAATTGTCTGCTCTCAGCAGAATATCAGAACTGATTTAATGATGTGTTAAGGTGAATAATTTTGCAATAGGATAACCTTGTTGAAATACCAGACATTTATCATTTATCAAACCTTTTAACAGAGGACACCAGTTAGAGACCTCTATTGGTGACCTTTATGCATAGTTGACCTTTTTCCAGAGGTGTACTTCGTGGAAAGTGAAAAGTTGAAAAAGTGATTTTTTTCATGTCATAGTGGCCTTTATTTACAGGTATAAGGTAAATCAGATGTCACAGTATTTGCTTTTATTAGCTCATCTGTTTCGAAGAAAGTCAGACTCTTATGATCACTGTGACATTGTCATCACCATTGTTGGTCATTGTTGTCATGCAAGAACTTTAACATATCCCATTTCTCAAACACTTAAAGATATCAACATGACACTTGGAATACTTGATTATCATGACGAGACACACTTGCAAGACAAAGGGCATTATTCTGAAAGCTATATTTTTGGAGTTATGCCCCTTTTTAACTTAGAATTTGGCCCAAATTCTTGTTAGATAAAATGATGTAAGACAGCTCTGTGGAGCTCTTGTTTTTAGATTTCCTTCTTAAACTTACTTGTTTGTTTATTTTTATCTTGTGTCTCATTGTTTTGAATATCTGGGGATTTAAATCATTTGGAAGCTTTTCTTCACTAAATATTTGAAACAAACTTTGTTGAATGTAAATGTCAAGTATTACTGTTGTTTTACTTAATTTGTTTCATTCGTCTGTGTAATAGTTGTGGTTACAAGTGATTTGTTTAATATAAGATAGTTTGATCATTAATCACAACGAGAAAATGCAAATCAAATCATTGAACCATCTGTTTTTACCTAAGATTACATGGAAATCATGAATCGTAAATCTTATTTAATGCGCTTTACGAAATCATTACCTACGTTTAGGCTGCTAAATTACTTTAATTTCGTGAAGTATGTCTCACTACGTCTGATCAAAACTTGATTGATTCACTGTATCAAACTCTATAATGAGGGTGATTTAGTATGAAAGTAAGTGTCACAGTGTACAGTTCTTGTTAGAAATACTCTGTCGATGATTATTGGAGAAATTAATGAACCCCATTTGTATTGAAGTGGCATTCTAATCAGCTCAAAGTTGTTTGAGATTACTTACAATCACCTGGTGCTAATACCATCTCATTACAAATTATACACACATGTAGTTTGTAGAACTGCATGCTTAGCATTGTGGTTCAGCCTCTGAAAGAATGTCACTTCAAGCATTTTGTCTCTTGCACATGTTATTGATGAGACTGTAACATACCCTTCTATGAAAATTTGACAAATTTGTCAATTTTCCTCCCTACGTGAAGAAGTTGCCAGCTCCTTGTTGAAGGGTAAGTTAGTACTGGTTTGTATATTGTCCAGGGAAACTGGTTAGGTGAACTGGCTGCCATATATATCTGAAAAATTGTTGAAAAATGGTGTTAAACCTGGTGAAAAAGAAATAAAGTCATGGAAAGACATAGTAAGAATGGTGTTGTTTTTCATGTGTTAAATGCCTTTGTTGATTGGCTCCTTTTAGTGTCTTTAGTCTTTATCTGCTCCTACTGGCTGTAATCAAAAAAGCAACATTAAAGTGATTAGTGATAATACTATCTGAGTTCAACTTACTCTGGTTCAAAGCATTGGTACTTGTTTAATTAAAAGAATATTTTTTTACACAATTTGATTTTACATATACTTAATCAGTCTGGCCTCTCGTGACAACAACATTTAGAGTTGTAGTCCTTAAAAGCTAAGTTGATGGAACATTTATATTAGTGTTGTAAATGTTGATTAGGGCAAAGTACTTTGTTTTCCATGATTTTTAATTACATGTAAGTAATTTGAACTATTGTTTGTGTGTGGAATTGTCTGTTGCTTACTTACAAAGTGGTTAGCACTGATCAGGGTATTCACTAGATGTCAAAAGTTAAAGTTTAAAAATGACCCTTGACTGTTGATAATTTGAAGAGTCAACAAAATTTCATTTTAATTTTATTGTAAATTTGACCTTTTGGTACAAATTATCGGGAGTCAAAAGCTTTATTAAACTGATTTCAAGAGTCAAATTTCAAGAGTCAAAATGCTGTTTTAAGGGTCAAATGAAAGCCCTAACTGATTGTTACATTTGGCAAGCTAACTGAAAGATTGCTAAATTACTGAAAACTTCACCTGTGTTTAAATATCAAAAGCTCAAGAACAATTAACACTTGGCCCCATAATACCACATTCCCCCTCCCCCGCATCTGAAGCAGACGACTTTTGAAAACATTGTAGCAAAAGAAGCCATTGCTTGTAATGAGTTATTGCTTCTTTTGTATAAATGTTTTCCACTCTGTCAGAGACAAATAAACAAATTTTCTGAAATTAATTGATGTTTTGTGTATTTGCTTAGAATTTGGAATAGTCCAAAATATGCTTATGAGGCAAAAGGTGAAATATTTAACCAAAAGCACAAGAACTGTTAAATTCTTAACCCCCATATAGTTATCAACTACCAGCTAGTTCAGGAAGCCATGTTACCTGGCCTGAGGTGTTTGAAGCAGGATATGTCCCAGGTGGCTCCAGAACATGAAGAGGTGATATCGTCTATGATTAAGGAGTATGAATCTAAAATCGAAACATCAAGACCTGCTGACAGGTAAGTTAAACATAACTTTACAGAATTTTAGTATACAGTCGACCCTGTGTTTGCAGCCACCTCTGAATAAAGACCACCCTGTGAATAAAGGCCATTCTTTGAAAAACTGCCACTGATTGCCGAATTAAGGCCATCTATCACTAAAGGCCACACTTTGTCTTTCTCAAGGGTGGCCTTTGTTCACAGGTTTGACTGTACGTTGTTATCACTTTGTTATTCCATAATTGAAAAAATAATGCACGAGACATTAAAATGATGGCATCATTTGAGGCAAAGTGAAGCATATTTCCATATGCACCATACAAGGTTGGAGCTTTGTGTTGTAGTCCTTTTGTCACAATTGTTTTGATTCCTTCTGTTGTTTTATCTCATGATGGTAATTAGATAATTAAAACCACTCTTTTCTGTGAATTCTTAACTCATTGAACTTATGCCATCCTTAGAAAACTGTTGGTTTGCTGTCTTGCTTTCAAAAATCCTAAAAAAAAACATTTTTTAAGAGTTTTGATATTTTGTTCATAATTCCAGCTTATCATTTTCATTACAAGAATATAAGGTTAACAAAAAAATGCCTACTTTCCTACTGGCTGTTTAAAGTTTGGGTTGTGTAGCTGCAAACCAACAATTTTTAAGGATAGCCTTTTATTTACATAATATATATTTTCTGACTCACCATTTCTGGTATTTTCTAAGTGACATTTATATCTTTCTGTCTATTTTCATTTTACTTCTATTTTTAATATCAAAGTAATATTGTCTATCAATGAAATTATCACAGTAACAGTAAACATATTTAATCGCTTCTTTTTTCTGCTCTTTAATTTATTTCTTTGTTTTTTTAACCCTTCTTTATGATTTTTCTGCACCCCAGTATTCTATGTTGACTAAACACAAGGTCTGTATTGAGGCTGCTTGTCAAATGGGTTTATTCAGTGCTAATACTAAGTCTTGCTGTTACGGGTTTTGGTGGTGGAGGGAATTGGAGAGAATTTTACGTATTTTTCCTAACTTTTGTCCATGTGACTCTCATTCCTGTTTGTTTGTTTGTCTGTGTGTCTGTTTGTCTCTATGTCTGTCTGTGTGTCTGTTTTGTTTTGTTTGTTTGATTGTTTTGGACTGAATTTATTTATTTACGTGTCATTATTAAAAGTCAATGTTTGGTATTACTCAAGGAGTGCTGAATATGTCATGTTCAATGTGTTTAGTGTTGGTAGTTCCCTTGAGGTCAAGAGTAAGCATTAACCTTGCTACAGATTACAATGTTCCAGTGCCATGACATACTGTGGTTTTTGTGTTTCAACTATTTGTGATGTGTATTATGATGTTAAAGATTTTGTGTCTGTTTGGTGTTCTTTGGGTAAACATTCCAAGGGCAAAAGGTGTAGTTGGCACCTTGTAATTATTTCCACCCCACCCTATTGCTGTAAACTGCATACCATTCCTAGGCTGTATCCCCTCTGGAATGTAATGTGCTGTCTTCTTACATCTCCACGTCACTTTTTGTTATTGTCCGGTACTTGGTTGCTCTATTGTGTCATTCACTCAAGCGTAAAGTTTGCTGGAGCATAAAGCTCACCTGAACATACTGTGTCACTCTTGAAGGAGAATCATATCATTAATTGCCTGTTGTTTCAAATCTCATGAAATACCTTGTAATCAAATTCACAAATAGAAATATACTAATACAATTGCCTTCTGTTTTCTTCCTTATAGCATAGTCGTAAAACTTTTAGTTATTGTAGCACTTTTCTTAATTGCATATTTTGTGAGCCACAAATTACTTATTGCAATGTTCATATAGTAGAAAACAATGAATATGAACTTCCTTGAAAATCAATTTCTCTTATTTCAAGCTGCAGGCTAATTGGTTATCATGGAGGCTCTTGTTACAGTATTGTACAAACATATGATGCTTAATCAGCATTTGATTACTGTGCCTTTGGTCAGAGCAATAAAGCTATATAAATCACATCAAACAGTAATAAAATATGTCATAATTTAGAAACAGGTGGATCATGAGAATGTTCATTTCATTGCATTCAGAACTGGTATTTAATGGTGATTTTTGATTGGTTATTTACCTAATGGAAAAGTGTTTTCTTGAGATGCTTGAGTTATGGTAAGATTTGTTTCAGAACTGAATAATGTTTCTCCAGTTATGAATATAATAGGGACTGGTTACTTGTATTGTATGCAAATCATCTTATTTTTATTATCAACCTGTAAAAATGAAGTGGTGTTTTTATCTAATTAAAGTCTCATTTGCCAAAAAAACCACCTCAAAATGAGCTCTGTTTGTTTTTGAGGCCAAAACATGCATTTTGCAATATGATAAGTAATTTTAGAATTGACATGTAATTTCATGCATGCTGTAGAAAACCTTGTAAACTTTGTAACCACTTGGATATCATTGATTAAACAAAGCTTCTTTATGAAAATAAAAACTCCTTCGGCTAGAAAAAAAAATGTTTAATATATCTTGACCAAAAAAGGATGGGTAGGTTGCAAAACCTTTTGTTTCTAATTTTTTTTTCTAAAACGTACTTTTCATACTTTGGAGGTTTGATTCATCTAAGATATTTTCACATGCTGGATATTGCTGTTAGAAACTTAAGGGTCGGCACCATAAGATAGTGTAGACCAGGTTACCGTAAACATATTTTTTTCTGGCCTTAAGATGACCAAAACATGTAGAGATTTATTCCAAGTCACTGCTTAGGTTACCCAGCTCAAAACAAAACATAGTTATTTACTAATTCTATTTCAGAAGTTCCAGCTTCACCGGAAACTTTGCAGCAACTGGCGAAGATATGAAAGCAAGAATGATGAATAAACTGAAGGAATCCACTACGAAAGCTAACATTTCTAGTCTTTTCAACAGAAAGAAATAATGCTACATTACTATCATCAATATCTATCACCAAGTATTCACTTACAAAAGTTCCTCTCCTAATTAGTGCCCTAACCTTTATGAGCACGTAGAAAAATCATGACGGTTTTAAAATTAAAAATTCTTATCAAAATTGATCCAATTTGTTGAAAGAATCTGTTCATGTGATGACTCAACACATTGGAACAAGAATTCTGTAAACATAAAAAAAACACTTGGGACATTTATTTGGGAAAATCTGGTATTATTTTAATCATTACCAGAGTTGTAAAAGCCATTTTTGTGGTTATTGATTTTAAAAAATTACCGTTCAAATATTTTGAATGGATTAACAAGCAAGAACATTACATTTGTATTTTCTATGCACGAATCTGTATTGTTTACATTGCAATAAATTGCAGGAAATTTTGAAATGTTGAACAGATCCACCAACAATTATGTAAACAAACAATTTGCTGTTTAAAATTTCAAATCTTGGCTCACTCGGAGATTTTTCCTGTATTTATTGTTTAGCTTTTGTCATATGATTGCCAATAATACCTGATTACAAAAGATTCTCCCATTTTAATATTTTGTAGATATGATCATAAAAACAGTGCTCTAGCTACTAAATATACGATTTTTGTATTTTAAAACACTTGTATTTACAGGGGAATTCATTTCTGTATAGTATATGTTTTCTACATTTTTCTTTAAGAATCCATTAATCAAAATAATGAGTCAAGAATTCATAGTGGCTTTTTTTACTGAATTTGAGATCAGAAACATTTGATTGGAAATAGATTGCAGTATTTAGAAGTGTATTGATACAAGAAAGTATTTGAATGAGATTTGAATGATACAAAATGACTTGAATGATACAAAAATGTTTTATGGTTATTGTGTGGGTCCCAAAAATGTGAATTGTTATTTTCTTGTACTGAATATTCTTTTATTAAAAACCCCTATCATAATTACAACCCCACCCATTTTGACATAAAGTGAAATTTTTGACTCACCATAATCATTTTTTAGCTCACCTGAGTTAAAAACTAGGTCGCCAGGTGAATTCAAATCAAAAGGAAAACTGTAGAAGTTACAATCTTTACTCAGGTGAGCAAAAAGGGCCATCATGGCCCTTGTATTTAATTATTTAAGTTATTTAAGTCCAAAGCATTCTCCACAACTCCACAAATCGGGCAAATTTTATGCCTTCTGGCATTTTTAGGGAGTCTTCAATACGTGCATTTCACATCAGCGCATATCCGGGCTCATAGAGTTTTCATCATTTTGTTATATTATTACATGAACATACCTTCAGGTTAATGGAGATGAATTGAAGTGTATGCATATTTATAGCTTGTAATTTATTGATATGACGTATTGTGATTACTAGTATTATTTTCAACTTTATTATCATGTTAGTTCACTCATGTGATGGTGATGTAAATATTTTGAATTGCTTATATTGTCTATGAATTCCATATATAATATTATAATGACAGAGTTATGATATATTTTGTTTAAGATACTGATTAATTACACTTAACATTTTCAACTGAGATATATCTGCCAACTCAGTGCAGTAAAACCTCGATAATGAGACTACTTATGGGACCCAAAAAATCAGTTTTAATAATGAGGTAGTCTCATTATCAAGTTGAATTATAGGGGAGTTATTGAGAGCCGGTCTTTGTGTTATACCCTTATAACAAGGTGGTTGTAATATAGAGGTGGTCACTGTGTGAGGTTTTACTGTATATGACCATATATAAAGCCATAAGAATACTTGAGCTCCCTGTTTTGGACAAATACCTGACACTCAAATCTCTATACCTACACTCATCAGCTGAGTATAATTTGCAGTCTTAATGTTGGGTATTGCTCCTAATTTAGGGTCATAAATTATATTAAAGACTTACTGAGTAAAAAACACTAAGTTGAAAGGCAGTCAATGACAATACTTTATTGCTTGAATTTTATTTTATTAGCAATCTCAAGAATCTCATATACAATTGGTTGATTCTGAGCCGAGTTCTTATAGTGACCAAATTTTATTTCGTTTTGATGCTTCCTAAGTTTATATAACTGAGATTTGAATAGCAGTCTCAAAACTCAAGCTTATGATTGGCTGATTCTGAGTCTGATGTTGTTATTAACCAATGGTGTGCCTGCATTTTGTGACTGGTTTACAAGTTTGGTTTCCTAACTTAAAACATGCCAGACTGTCCAATGGAGACTTTAGAAATCCATACAAGTTATTTCTCTCTCTTATAACATGAATTTCATTCGTGGCATTGATTTTTTATTTTTAAATTTTTCTTTAAGAATGATATGTTGTACTTTTTTGACTGTATAGAAGCACTTTGGACTTTCATAGTAAGTGATGCACTGAGGCTTACTTGTGGACCAAGTTTTACATCAATTTCAATGTTTGTTTGTATTAATGTCTCTTTAATACACAAAGTGCACCCTCTCAGTCAAAGCTCCATGAACTGCATTTATCGCAAATTTGTTGAAGTTCAGTGGAATTATTGAATTTGTTCAGAAAATTAATAAATGTCTGTTACAAAATGCAGCTACATTCAATTTAATGAACACATGTCAAAAGCAGTAATTTACAAGACAAATATGTGGTTTAAATCTTTCCTGAATTTTCTAGTTTATGTTCATGTTTTTGTTTTTTGTCGTTCTGTCTATTTACCAAATATTTCCCAATAAACACTTCTCAGTAATGCTGACATTATTGTGAAAACAATAACTTGATTGGTTGGAAAAAAGTTAATTATAAAAAATCTGTGGATCTGTTATATCAATAAATGTGTGTGTGGGGGGGGGGGGCTCTCTGTGGTTGAGTGGTTATTATCTCTGACTAGCAATCACTAGCCCCTCACTGTTGTGAGTTGGCACCCCACCCAGTCCCAAATTGCACATGTGAGGAAGCTGTCCAGTTAGCTTATGGATGGTCTGTGGGTCTGCCTGGGTGTAAGAGTGGGGTCCTTATCCACCATTACAGCTGTAATAATCTGTAATCTGTTTTAGACTGTGACAGTAACTAAACATACATGCAGAACTTTTCAGTGTAAATTTACCATCAGTATGCTCTCAGTGACTTTTGTGTTGTGAAGCTTTTTTTTTACTTTGAAAATAGATTGTTATCTATTATTTTAGTGTTAATTGTGAGGGAATGGGTATTCTTATTTTGTTAAATTTGAAATGAAACATCTATACTTATACAGACATTGCTAAAATTGTGGCAGACAGTATTTTTAAAATGCTGAAAATTGTTATTGGTTGAAAATTGATGGATATTAAATTGGTTAACCCTTTGCCTCATAATACCACATTTTGCCGCATCTGAAGCAGATGAATTTTGAAAACATTGAGGCAAAGAAGCCATCACTTGTAATGAGTATTGGCTTCTTTTGCCCCATTGTTACCACTCTTTGAGTGAGAAATAACCAAATTCTCTTAAATAAATTGATGTTTTGTTTATTTGCTTTGAATATGGAAGAGTATGCTTATAAGGCAAAGGGTTGAAATATTGAATGTACTTACCTTTTTATGTTGCATCCATTTTTCATTACTTTGAATTTGTTAGATTATAGGTAATTATCTATCAAATGTTTTGAAGACAGTAGTTGTAGACTTTAGTATAATTTTCCTATGGTTTTATCCATGATTATTATAAAGTTTATATTTGTATCTATGAAGTATTGTGTTGTTATTTGCAATCTCAGTGCAATCATGTCGTAACTTTGTTATATATTACGTATTTAACACATTTGTTTTATGTTGCACATGAATAAATGGTTAATTTGAATCTACAGTGCAACCTCTCTAAAGCAACACCTTTGGGAGAAACAAAATTGTTTTATTGTTGAGAGGTTGTAGCTCTAGAGGTCAAATCAATAGTTAAATCGTGCTGTGGGAAAAAATCATGCTGTTATTGAAGGGAGGTTGTTGCTCAAGAGAGGGCTGCTCTGGAGAGGTTGCACTGTATTTGTCACTAGGATGCAGATTTTATGATAACCAGGATAATGTCAGCTAACACAATTTTTTAATATTTTTTCATTATGCTGCTGATATTTTGAAACAGGAAGTTCAAAATTATACAAAGAAATTTCAACTTCAGTGTTTTTTACACTAAAAACAAAATTATGAAGTTTGCAGAAAAGGGTTTCAAAATCAGTACTAATTGCAGATACAGATTTTAATTGTCTAAAGTCATTATTTCAAATACTCCACCTTAGATGGTTAGATGTATGATACGTTTTTAAACTATGCCCCATAGTTTAAAACCTATTTTGGGGAAAATAATGCATTTTTTATGCTTCTTGTTACATTAGATGTCTAAATTGTCACCTTATAATGTATATGCTTATTTAATCTAGTGTTGTGATTATACATGTAACTGTACATAAAATTCCAATTAAAACAGCCTTACCTGTCAATAAGAATCACCTTCATGAAAGTAGAAAGTGGTCTTCATTCTGAGGTTGATATGCAAAGTGTAAATTGCTTATGCTGTGGTATCATCCATGATCTTAAGAGCCAGAGGGTCTTAATTCACTGTTAGTGTCTGCTATCAAATGGTCAGTGTGCTCAGGCACTCATAAGCATGTGTCTAACTGATATCAAAATTAAATTTTAAATTGAAGCTTGTAAAAATTACTTACCTGTGTTATGTTGTTATTGCCATGTTGTTTTTCTTACCTAATTCAAGAGAGGTAATTTGGCCTTGGGTAGGTTGCTGAATAAGTAATCTGAAGGTTTTTAAGTCGAAGTCCTGCCCTTTGCAGGATTGAGCAGTGTCTTATTTTAACAATCACTTTTTGTTTGTACTAATAATAAATCCTGGAAACAGTCAGAAAACATGATATATGCAGTCAAAACAAAGTTAGCAGTTTATTATGACTGATGTCCATCAGCTTAGCTCAGAGAATTTGAACCCTGGGCACAGCACATGTTCTCTGTGACAATATGGTTGAAGGCATTGGCATCAAAGGCGTCCCCCACAGCTGATCAAACATGAGGAGAAATCAGCTGTTGTTTTTGGAGAACTAGGTCAGCAAAGGTACAGAAAACCTTGCTTTTTGTTGATCGCTGCATGTGTATAACTGAAATACTGTTGATTGCAGGCACAAAAAAATATCAGAAAAAATTCATAGATTAATCTTTTCTACTAAGAGACAAGTCCTCCATCTATGCAGATGCTTCTCTATAGCGCATGGTTATTAAAAAGTAGAGCAAATATACATCTCCATAAGAGCCAACTGTGCGTAAGGGCTGTTGTTGTTGTTGTTCCTTATGGTGACCCCCTTTTGCGCATGGTAGATTGTATTATGTAACAAGAATCTGCTTCACAAATTTATTATGAGTTTAAACAGAATTTTTTCCTGCATCAGTCTTAATTTGAATGGAATACACTTTACCTTTATATTCTAACAGTATTTGTACACTTAATTTTCAAGTATTAGTTATTTTATTTACACTAAAGCCTTGTTTTGTTTATAATGTACTTGTGACATATCATCTTTCTTCTCTTCTGTGTCTTTGTTTCAGTATTTTTATGCCTCATTTCTGCAATTCTCCCGCTTAAACATTGCCTTTAGACAGAACATGTTATACCAATTTTTGATGTGCCTTAAAGATTTCTTGAAGTATTTTAAATAGTTTTTATCCCACCTGATAGGAGGTGGCAATATGAACACTGTTCGATGGTTTTGTGAGTTTTGAAAACTAGAGGCTGATAAAGGATTTTTTAGTGGTAGGGCAGGCACCTGAAGTGTAGGTTTTAAATTGACTTCATCTCATTTACAGAGTCCTGGGATAGCCTCAAATTTATTTTGGATTTTTTTTATTAACTATTTTAATCAAATTATGTTATTACTACTATTTAATATGAAGCATAAACGTAATGTTTTGCTGAAAAAAAAAATTATCATTTTTGTTTGATTGGCATGGGATTTCCATTATGCTTAGAATTTAGAGGGACAGATATGGCCACTCTTTACAACTGACCTTACTAAAATTTACGTATATTTGGAGTATCTAGTGACTCTTGGATTTTATGGCAAGGCTAGTAGGAAGTTAGTAAATTTTTATAGTTATTTTCTTTTCTATTTTTTTTTTCATAAAATACCTTTTGTGAGAGTATGAGGTATGATTCTTTCCCAAGTATTCAAATATTTTTTGCTTTGGATTTTGCCTTTAGATCAAAAGCAATGTGTCAGTCCCAAGATGCGTTTTTTTCAGGCTCAATCAGTGTAACATGGATGTACTTACATACATGTGAAGCGTAATGAGGTACAATATTTTTGTATTCAGGGGATCAAATGTTAAGCAACCTTGTTAAGGTTGATGTTTCACAGCTAGGGTTCATGTCTGTTATTATAAGATCAGACTCAATTGCCCTTAACTCTTGAGGGTAGGGTGGGATAATTTGTCATTTTGGAGATACATCTCTAGTTGTTTGTGAACTTTATATGTTTCCATTATGCATAATTTTGGTTCAGGCAATATTACTTCCATGCATACAGGTTTATTGTTAAATTTATAATTTGGGAGTACAGTACCCATTTGATAAAAAAAATACAAATATTCTTACTCCTTTAATTATCTCCCTTTATCATACAATCGTTACTGCCTATGCAATGTGACATTGCATATTAAAGTAATCATTCATTGAAGTAATGTTTGACAAGATAATCCATTTTACTCGGTCATGTTTAAAAATAAATTGGCTGCCAATTTCACCATATTTACATTATCACAAAGGGAGATAATTCACTTCTAGAGTTAACGAGAATACTGTATACATGTATACATGTTCAACACGATTGCATAAAGGGAGATATTTTGCTTTTATCATTGTGATACTATGTACTATGGTTTCTACTGATGTTATTGTTTGTGCATTTATGCATTCCACCGATATTTATTTACATTTTATATGATATCTAATGAGTATGAAGCGCTTTCACTACAACAGAATAAAATCATTAAATAATATCATGTGTTAACTAGTTATTTATTCCTGTTGTAGGCATTTTTAACAGGTTTTTATGATATCAGCTCAGAGCTCAGAGTAAGCTATATTGATGGGCGTGGCGTGATTTGTGCGGTGTCGGCATTCACATTGTGAACACTAGAGGTCACATTTTTCATCAAAGGGTTAAGGTCAATGGCTTAGTCTTGATGATACCTTGGACGAGTCCGAAAAAGGACTATGTGGGGTCAACAAATAGGTCACCAGGTAAAATCATGGGATTTTGATTGGATGTTCACCAAACCTTGTCAGAATGTTTCTCTTCATGATATCTTGGACAAGACCAAACTTGGGTCACCAGATCAAATCACTGGAAAACCTGGTGAACACTTTAGATGTCACAGATGGGATCTTCATCAAACCTTGTCAGAAAGTTTGTCCTAATGATATATCAATAAAAGGTAATGCCCACAATTGCCTAACACTACTGCATTTCGAAATGAAACATTCACTGACAGCTTACTTGGGTTAGCCGCGATCTGTGAATAAAAGGCACAAATTGAACATCAATGATGTTTTAACATTATGCAGTAAAACCTCAGATAGTGACCACTTCAATATTATCACCACCTTGTTAAAACGACAACTTATTTTCAGACTAGCTTCCAACAACTCCCCTTAATTCCATTTGATAATGAGACTACCTCATTTTCGGGACATGAAGGTGGTCTCATTATCGAGGTTTTACTGTATTTACTGATACGATAGATTGGAGACAACCAATTTGGGAGAAAAAATATGATTTTAATACCACACTTATCAAGTCACAAGCATTGCGCGTGTGTCACACGCATTTGAGCCTTGAACCACACTCACACACTTAGTTGTGCAGAACACACGCATATTAAAAATATTGTCCCCTAAAAAAATAAAAATACAAGTTACAAATGTATTTTGAACAGTTGACTATCAGCGTGTTTGCTTTGCATAAATATCGAATATTTCCGCTGTGTAAACAAGTGTTTGCACTGTCATTTCAGCGGAAACCGTGCACATAGCCTCTTTGATTGTTAACGTCATACGAAACGGTTCTACCGTACATTGTACA
Source organism: Lutraria rhynchaena (assembly GCA_008271625.1). Classification (NCBI taxonomy): domain Eukaryota; kingdom Metazoa; phylum Mollusca; class Bivalvia; order Venerida; family Mactridae; genus Lutraria; species Lutraria rhynchaena. Next base: position 1,781,293 of record VIBL01000071.1, read on the forward strand.
TGTTGAATTAGCTATATTTCAGGAGCTTCCGGGGACCTCTGGACCCACCGGGGGAGGGGGGGGATCGCGGCCAGGGGTCCAGATTTCAAAAAGGTTTCAAAAATCACACACCTGAAGCCCGTGGACCCTTGACAGCTATGTAATATGCATAAAAATATCATTCAGAGATTTACTTGGTCTATGATATCAGTGAAATTGTAAAATCTTGTCACCATTGTTTACTTAATGACTTTATTCACAGGTAACGCATAATAGCTTAATTTGACTGGATATGTCATTTCACGCTCTTGAACCTAAATAGTTTTCCAAATCATTTAGTCTTTGAGGTACACAGAAACTGCTCTTAACTAGATCCTGGACTATTTCCATGAAGTTGCAGCGATTTTTATAGTTGATGAAAGAAGGAGGATTTACCTGTAACATGTGTTCTTAAATCATCAAAAATATACATACTCCGGTGTCTTAAAATGCGTTTTCTCGTTACTTCGGTCAACAGGATTTCATAGAAACAGTTAAATGTTTTATTTCTTGTATTTCACTGTTGCTACGTACAATGCACTAACTATTCAGCATTCCTTTGAAATTGCTATTGTCAAAAGAATACAGAAGTTGTTTATTGGTCTGAGATAAAAAGAGGAGAGATATAATAGATGAGTCTGACAACCAATATTTTCAATATAAATACATAGCCACTCGGTTTGCGTGATTTTTATGCCGGTACAGACATTATTTTAATCTAAAATCTTCAATTTTCTTAAACGCACAGTAGCGGCATGAAGATTTTTTGATAGATTTGCGTTGCTTGAAGAGTTTAGATTAAAAATAACGTTTTATAGGGTTAAAAAAATCACGGACACCGCGTGGCTATCTATTAAAATATATTCATAAAGCACGACAAACAAGAGCAAAATGATTTTCTATCTATACAAACCAAACAATTAACTGTCGCCGGATGAACATCCGAAAACGAGGCTGTGGACAAAATATCATCAAACGAGCATGCGCAATGAACATCTCATGCGGTTGTTGAGGAATGAAGTGAAAATCTTCCACAAAGTTGTTGAGTGATTAAATTTTCATTTCAGACATAAACGATTTTTAAACGCTACTCCGAGTATTTTGTTTTGTAAAAAATAATAAATAATGTACTAGTTAGGTCGTCACAATTAACGAGTGGTATGCAGCCGTATTTCTGTAAATTCCTTATATTTGATTAACAACCAACTGACTTAAAACTGTTGTGAAAAAAATGTTTATTCTTATATATCAACTTTCAGGCTTTACAGAAACAATATTTTTAGGAACTCGTGTATCTGTTCAAAATACATCATGCTGTTTATTTGAGTGCCTGACAAAGACAATTTGTGCTATTAAAACAAAAACCTGTTTGCATCCCCCAATGATTGGTCAATAATTACCATACTATTTGCTCTTTATTGGTGGTAGAAACATAAGTAAAATTTCATTAACTGTATTTCCATATTTTTGAACTTTTAACGTAGAATGAAAAATTATGTGTTTAATGGCCTACATTTTACCTGGAGTCAGAGCTGATTAAGATAACATCAATTAAAGCATTCCATTTGCGGAATACAACAGAAATCATGTTCAGTACAGTGTACGAAGAAACTACATGCAAATACAAAAACGTACATGAAGTTAACACAAATATTACATTAAGATACATACATCTTAAGCCAGAGCTGTAGAGTGGTAGCAAGACATAAGAACATAATGCTCATTAGACAGCGTTTTAAGGTGATTATAGGACATTTTATATCCTTAAATCACCGTAAACAGCATTATTTGGTCATTAATCCACATGGTAAGTTGAGCTAATGTCGCTCTTAGCTTAATCCAATTTTATCACATGTTTTAATAAACATTTTGCGTTGTATTCGAGATGTTTGTCATGTCATTTGTCTTCTAAATTTTATTCTGTCCAATCAAAGCAAGTTGAATATTGGTCCCAGCATTTTTAGGAACAAAATAAATTATTATAATTATACATGTCTGCTCTGAATTCTAGACAAATTCAGACGTGTCAGATATATGTATGCTTAAAAAAATATTTCCATTGAAAAGAGATACGTGCATTTATGAACATAATTTATTGGGAGACAAGCGATGTGAGATGTTGTGGGGAATTTTGTTAAACGTCAATAATTAATCAATTATCTTAGAGGCCCACTCGATAAGCGTCGTGAGGGCGAAGAAATGTTTATTTATACATAAACATGTGATCGATTCGAAATCTTAGCAAGGTAAATGTGTTCCCATTACAATTTTACATCCCCGATCTTGCTACAACAGTTCTGCTCTATGCCACTGAGCCAATTCGGTGGGATAACAATAACAGAATTCATTCGTTCTCATTTGTTCAAAAAACGGCGTACCATACTTACAAGACAAAAATGGTGTTAATACGAGTGCACTTGCTCAACTACCCTTTTTTATGTCGATGACATATGTTAAGCTGTTTTAGGCGAACAACTGACACAAGCCAAACTGCAAATTAATCAGCCTAAATTTCATACACACATTGTTTGGTCAACAAATGACCTCTCGACTTTTTTGGTAAAATGTTTGGTGTCCTAAAATGTGACACGGAACAACGAGTAGATAGTAAATGTTAATCTGAATAAAAAATAAATCGTTTTATACAGTTACATACGACATAAATGTAATTTTGATGAAAATTTTGGGTCATGTCATCGGCAACGGTGGTGTCATGCTAAATAAGCACATATCAAAAAATATTGCACAATTCCTTAGCAACCCATATGACGTAATTCAGCGAACATGTGACAATGACTGATTTTCTTCTTGCTATGAACGCGTGTCTATAGTTCAAATTTAATTAAAATGATATGTGCAATATGATAGCGAATTAAATCGTATCAATATCTAAAAATGGCATAATTGTTACTTACTGACAGGCGTGAGTTTTGTTAACTAGCGACGTTCGCCAACGCAATACGCCTCAGGCTGTTATATTAATGACATGTTGATGATTCACGTAGTTAAACAACTTTATATCGTTACAAAGAACTTACGGTGAGCAGATACAATATGGCCGTCTTAGCATGTGCTCGTGTTATTTCCTGTATATTTGTGTGTTTTTCGTGTTTTCTAAATGTTTATGGGGCGGTGTTTGAGCCTCGGATTTCATCAACAAGTCCAGGTCCAGTAATTAGCTCAACACAAAATGAGAAGAATGAGGAGGGCAGGAATATCGGAATAGAAAGTGATAATAATGCTATAGTTGTTGACAACATCACCGAGACTCCGACACATGCTGAAATGGTGACTCCGAAGTTTGACGGAAATGTTGAAATGCTCGGTAGTATTGTTAAGCCATCGATGACATCGACCAAAATACCAACAGAGTACAAACTGCCGGACAAGTGGACCTCGTTCTGTCATGTTGTGTTCGATGAATATTATGAGTCAATATTTACACCTAAGACTAATTTAGTTTCTATTAAGTGCAGGGTTACTAGTGAATATTCAAACATTTGGTCAATGGTAGACCTCAGAGAGGATTTGAAACGATATGAAAATACAAGTATTGTGTTCAGTGTTGAAATTGTATGTGACTTTAAAAGTATCATTGCTGTACGATGGCCGTTTAAAGTTTATAATTTATTCAAACTAGTTGTCAGGCAATGTATTATAATTGATTTATTTGCCGACCAGAATGGATATAGCAAGAAAACAATGCCACAAGATTCGCTAAGAGTTTTAGAAATAAAGGACGCAGATATCCTTATTTCTGTAGAACGACTTTTTGAAAGTATGACTCGATCCGCTGAGGAAGTGAACAAAGACTACGAATGTGGACATGAAAAAACTATAGAGCATTTAAGCATGAGAAATGTCAGTTATAATTTCATTCACACTGAAGAAGCAATGAATCTCAGCCTGACAGAGGTTGGTGAAACACATATCAGAGAGACAGCTCAAATTCAGCACAAATGCCTATTCAAACGTTTGATGACATTGGACGAAGCAAGAAGCGAAAGTAGATCAATCTATCATATGGATTTGTTATCAGATAATGCTGTTTACAGTGAATTAAGAACATTTAACTTGTCATATAACCACCTTAAAGTGTTGACCGATGATCAGTTACATTGGTCGTTAAGATTTGCAAAATTAGAAATGCTCGATTTGTCGCACAATGATATTTCGAAGCTGTATCGCTTTGAAGTTCCATTACACACATCTTTGGACCGAGTGACAACAATCAACCTTCAATACAACAACATATCGATGATACCAGTAGATGATTTAGAAAGATTTAAAAAGATGCCAATGGTGTTCATTGACCTACGAAACAATGGGTTAAATTGCAATTGCTCTGACAGTTTAGGGAAACTAATAAATTACGTAGTATCTGGCAGACATTTAAATATAACGAATCTCTCTGATTACAGCTATATAGAGAATCTAAAATGCTCAAGCCCAAAACATTTGTTTGGAAAGACTATTAAATCTCTCACTGAAGAAATGGTTTGTGGGCCTAGCGTGCATAAGGAATATTTTCTGGTCCCAATACTTTGTATAAGCGCCGTTGTTGTTTTATTGGCCGTGTCGTTCTTTATAGGGCTACGTTACAGACAAGAAATTACAATTCTATTGTTTACACGTTTTAATATAATAATTCCATGCCAGACGAGAGAAAATTGCGAAAACAATAAAGAATATGACGCGTTTGTGAGTTATAGCAGCAATGAAGAGGAAGAGGTTGAACGCATTTTTGAAGATCTTGAAAATCGGGTTGATGGAATGTCCAGACAGGATTTCAAATTTTGCATGCACCATCGAGATTTCATAGCAGGAAAAACTATATTTGATAACGTGACCAGGGCTGTAGAAAACAGTCGACATACAATTATTCTGCTTTCAAATCACTTTCTTCAAAGTGAGTACTGCCTGTACGAGTTCCAAGAGGCTTTTAGACAAAGTATAATGGAGAAGAGGCGCCATCTAGTGATTGTTATGATGGAAGACATACCGGAAGACAAACTACCACGTGACTTGAGGAGATGTGTTAAGACGTTCACGTACATAAGGAGAAACGATCACTTGTTTATAGAAAGATTAGTGTATGCCATGTCAGTAAAACAAAAGAATAAGATAGTTAAAAAGCCTAAGAGTGTATCAAACAGCGCGAACCAAGCAAACAAATTTTCTTCCTCAACAAATGGGAGCAACCAGGCAAAAAACTTATCAAATTTAGACGCAAACGAAAATACTGGTAAAAGAAACGATGTAAATATTCCTTCAATGAAAGGTAATAGACTTAGCTCATATTCTACAAATAAAGACTTTGGAATTAAAATGCAACCAATCATCGATGATATGGAACTTAACACGACCCTGAGCGAATTCGATAATACTCGAATGTATCGAAAACTGCCAAAGTCGGGGAACGGAAAACTGGATGTAAACATAAAACAAATAAGCGACATTAATTTAAGTCCAGTGGAAAGGAAAATACTTCAAAAAGCGACTGATTATGATCGTAGCGTATCCCTTATATCACAGGACACAGGGTATGGAAGCGACTTGGCGTCGTTAGGGGATCGACCCTCTCCGGAAGTGGGTGACGATTTTGACAGGTTTCTTCATGCTCCTAGATCTATCGAGTGTTAATATATTTTTTTTTTCTCAAACATGAAGTACATTCTGTTAGCTGAGTTGGCAGAGGGGGGACATTTTAACCATACTGTGTGGGTTTGATGCCCCAGATGAGATACGTGTTTCTCTGAGACACTTTGACTGAAAGTGTTAACATATGAGAATTCCAGAACATTCGTCTCTCACCCTTGACTCATTTTCATAATGGAGAGTATAAACTGGTACTAATGGCATGATTGTGAAGCAATTAATTGCTGGATTACCAATCAGCCCAGGGTAAATCGTCACGTGTATATTGATTTTGTTTGGGCTCCATAGGTTTGATACAAAAGTGTATTATACGGATGAAAATCACCATTTACTTACGTACATCTTTGTATTTGTTCTCATTGTTGTATTATAGAATAATTATTCTCATTGTAATCTTTCATTCTGTACCTTGCATTTATGCTATATGATCGCTTGTTTACTTAGAGTGAGTTATTTATGAGACAGAATAAAAATATGGGCTAACTTGGTATAAGCATTGGTTTCAAAAGTCTCAGACATAGCCTTTGTTTCTTTTTACTTTGCCGTCATAAGAAAGAAACCATCATAAAAATTCTTCTATTTTGGCCTAATATACTGACCTTGAAATTTTAATGGTATACAGCAATTTTAGGGTCAATAATGGATAACAATAAACCATATCATGAAATGTTTCAGGTATTTTCAGAATTATATTCATCTCGATTTCTTGTGTCTTGTCTATTTTATACCAATATCACTTACTGGTTACTTTCTTATAGTTGGACGCTTAATGAATAAACAACCATTGCAAAAACAAAATAAGGTCTCAGTTTTCGAAAAAAATTTCTTATTCAGTCTGTATTCAAGTCTCATTATCTATTTCTTGTCAAAGTAAAAATGGTACAACGATGGCATATTCAGCGGCATTGTTTTAAATCATTGTTTGTGATTATAATTGGTTAAATCTAACAGCTTATTTGATTGGCTAAAAGACTGTATGATTCAAAACGTTTGGTCTTGAAAATTTGAATTTACATCTAGATGATTGTGATATCTGTAACATATAAGCCATATTTATGTTGATTCAAGCCAGAACGCACAGATCGTCCGTTTCTAACTTTTAGCTGTCTTCATAGCACGCTCCCAAGTAGAATAGCGTTTAGTTTAGTGATAATTAAATATTGTTATTTTCATCTATTTAACTGTAGCTGTTTTATTCATACACTTCCTTCACGTTTTCGGTCGCTAATTAATGATCAAATAACAAATTCATATGCAAATAACAATCACGTGACATTGAAATTGACAAATAGGGCAATTATCATGTATTCATTGTATTTACGTACGTCACCGACATCCATCATAAAGGTAGAATACTCATCCTTGAATTTAATTGGTGACAGGTAAACTGGTTTTGTTTTTCTGTTTGTCATTAGGCCATAGAAAAAATGTCTAGATTCTTATACTCTGTTGTCCCTGTCTAAAAACACAGGACTTTTATACTTAAGTGTTGTAATGGATAAAATTATTTAATTAGTAATCTACTCTAAAATGATTTAAAAATATGCAAAAATTCACCATTCAAAAACCTGTTAAAAGGAAATACTTTTATTATTCCGATATTTTTAGAGTGTTTGTGTGTGTGGGGGGGATGAATTGTCAAATATCTCTATAATAAGTAAAAATTGTTGTTCTACTTATTTCACACAATTTGATAATTTTTTAAAACTATTTTCCCCCGGTTTTAGTATGTTTTAGTAGCTAAACAATAATAATTTTCAATATAATGAATAAGAAAAGAAACTAAACATTAAAGTTTAAGGTCATGAATTGGTCTCCATGGTAAAATCTCATGTTTAATCATTTTATGTTTTTTTTAAATCAACGGTGGTTAAACAATAATTATGTCGATTTTATTTAATTCCATTAGCTTAATTGATCTGAATATATAACTTGAACCAAATTTGAGAATGAGATTGAGATTTAAGAACTAGAGATCATTGATCTGTGTCTTCTCATCAGTAGATACTGGATCTCATTTGTGTGTGATCTCAACTTAGTGCGTAGGAGAGTTTTGGAGCTAACTTTATCTCATTTCCAGTAGGTATACAGTGCAACCTCTCCAGGGTGACTTTCTTCTGAACAACAATTTTCCTTTAATAACAGCATGATTTTCCCACTGTACGATTTAACTATCAATTTGACCTCTAGAGATAAGACCTCACAACAACAACAACAACAACACAATTTTGCTTCTCCCAAAATGTGTTGCTTTGGTGAGGTTGCACTGTATTTTGCTTATTTTTATTGTTAAACAACATTTTGGTTCAAAATATTTTTTACCCAGTATTTTTTGTCTGGTGTGGATTTTTTCCATTATGTTTAACAGTTTTTTTTTTTTGGAGGGGGAGTGGAGCTGGCTCTAAATCTGCTCTTTAGGTGTAAAAAAATTGTAAGTTTCTGGTTAAATGCTAATTAAAAAGGGTAGAAAGGTGGAAATTTTTTTAGAGAATTCTTTTTATTAAAAAAGTAAGATAGTGGATGTACCGATCCTCAGGCCTAAAAAAGTCCTGGGTCTTGGGGAAACATTGGTGTAGGTCAGGTAACCAGAAACAAACATTTTTTTTACCCTTTAGGATGAGAATCTAACCATGTATTATCTATGGTCTTAAGTACATTCTTTATTCATCCACAGTTGTAATCTGTCATCATTCATTGTGGTATTACATGTTTTTTTGTTTTTATATTTGCGTAAAAGATGTCGAGCAAATAGCTTCAATGATATTCAAGAATATTCCATAAACAAAATATTTTGAAAATACATGTTATAACTAACTTGAATTACATGTTTGTGATTTTATCATGATATCAACCCCACATAGTGCAATATGGGAAAATGATTGTGAAGGAAAAACAGAATTATTTAATTCCCCCCTCGAGCCCTGTCTAAGTGACAGCTTGTTTTGAGGTTGTAAATCTGAACATTGAGCCCACCAAGTCACCGCACCAAACCACCTGATTGGTTGTTTTTTTGTCTTTGTCTTATGATAGACCAATGAAAAAGCTGTTTCATGGTCAGTTAAAATAATATCGTTCACTTTTGTTCAAGATTTTGAAACAAGTATCTATATCCACTTCAAACAGTTAAATTTATGAGCAAAAATAAACACAATCATTATGCTAACTTGAAGAAGCTGTCTGCGTGCTTTAAACACATTAAACCCAAGTAATTTTTCGTTAATATTTTTTTTGACCAGCCACATGTTTTTCTATGTTCTGAACAAATTTGTGTATTTTCTATTTCGTTAAAAAAGCCTTGCGTGTCAAGATTATGATTTAACTTCTACAACCGTTTATATGTATGCTAATAACTTCTCCTGTGAGACTCTTCTTTGTGTCTGGTTTTAATAAAATGAATAATTGTTAAAACCAAGACAAGCCCTGTGGAAATTTTCGAAGTTATGAATTTCCATACCTAGTTGTGAATGTAGAATACTAATGGATATTATATCAATTATTTTGGCATTAATGAATTCAGAGCTTTGTGCCTGCATTTTCTGGCATCCAGTTAGTGCACTTTCTGTCTCCTACTGAGGTCATTGATAAAAAATATTGGTTTGCAGTTACATGACCGCGTCATTAAGAAATCCCCTATCTCCAAATATTTTTTAGCAATTTCAACAAAAAAATATTCTGACTTTCTGCCTGGTATCAGTTTCCAGTACAGGTGTATAAACTTACCAAAACAAAATGCCTGCCTACCTACCAACCCATGGTAAAATTTTGGTCACATAAACCACAAACCAACATCATTTAATGTTGGACAGACTTATTGGCTTTTTGTCAACTGGTGAATAAAATTTGCCTTTGATTAATGGATCAAATTATCATCAGGTTCGTGTACTAGACTATTACACACAGTCAGATGTGGGATAAATACGAACTGTGGACATAGACCACTTGTGTACAAGGACCGACTGATCCTAGGAATAGATGTAGTATTTTCTGTGTGAAGAATATTGATGCTCTAATAATAGCTGCATGATGCAACATCAGCACCCTCTCTAAAGACATTTTGGTATTTAGAATTTTTCATTTGGTCTTCATAGGTTTTGCTGTATTCTGAATTCTTAAACATACTGTTGTATCTTTCTGTCAATAAATACCAAAGAAATGCCTCTGATAATAAAACCTATGAACAAAGGCCACCTAAAAAGGAGAAAACATGTTCTTTTACTCACAGCCGGCCAACTTTTGTGGTTTATTAATCATATCAATAAATATGACCCAGCATGACCCTGGTCCAAAGAGTGACCTTCATTCACAGGTGGCTATTAAACCTGGTTTGAATAAATACATGTTATATGATAGAACTCTCCATGTAGACCTTATTGAAATTTTAAATTGTTTCATATTACTTGGTTAAGGCTACATGAGTTACCCTTTCCATTAACCAGTGACTTTATCATGATCCCACATTTGAAAATTTGGAATTCATCAGTGGTTGATCGGACATCTTAGAATTTCAAATATTGTCATGTGATCAACTAACCAGGCCTAATTCATCAGTCAGTGTGGTGATCTTCCTTTAGCCATTTATTTACTATAGCTTCCACGACATACCAGATAATGATGAATAAAATGATGATTATGCACATGATTTTTCTGGTGCATTTCATTGATTTGAAAATATCCTTCTTTAAGAAAAATTATTGTACAGGTACATAGAAGTAAAAACAAAACAGGATAGTTTAATCTCATTTAATTGCAAAAAAACACCAATAGTATTTTTTCAATGAGAATACCAAAACTAATTGCACAAAATAACGAACAAACCATAAAGCTTAAAACCCATACACCACTGTAAATACAAAATGTATAATACGTCAACTTAACAAGATAAAAATGAAACTTCAGAGAAAAATATTCAACATTCATTATACAGACAATCCTGTATGAAACACCACCTGTCATAAAACTCTCCTGAGTTCAGTCTCCCAGCTCAGAAAAAATGAAATCTGAGCACAAATTGGGACTAAATTCAAGAAATGTTGGTGTTATAAAACTCTTGAGTCTGAGCTTATACTGAGATTAAGCTTAAAGTATGAGTTTGGTGCTGAGATTTTAATTATTATATAATACATCGGGCCCAGAGCTTTCATTACTGGTTAAAATATTAGTATTTCATAGTGTCCTATGCATTAAGACCATTCAAAATCAAGACAAAAGATTGACCCTCTGACAGGTGGTCATTACTGACAGGTTTGACTGTAGTGGTCAACAATAAGGCACAGGGAGATTTATACAGAAAAGCTAATGTTAAGTTTTATACAACTCCAAAGTTCAATCTAGTAGAGAGAAAATTATGTTATTCAATTTTTTTTTAAATATGTTTGTCTAGAATTGGGTTAAATACAAATGTCTGGTGATTTTACTAACATGAAGTCATGAATTTTCCAATAGCAGTCAGTCATATGCAGCACCACAGGAGAAAAAAGTCCACACTTAGTTAAACATCAATCAGAAACAAACAGACAAATTTGTAAATCGACATGACCAGTTTTCTTGGGTTCTATACCGGTATTAACCCATTCTACGCAAATGTGAAAGCTGAAATTTAAGAAAAAAAAACGGAAATCTTAACCTCGGTGCTGCGGAAACAATAAAAACCGGTTGGGTCCAGACCAAGGAAGCGGAGGTTCCGAAAAATTATGGAAAACTTAACCATGCATTCTATGTAAATAACTGCCATCTACTCATCATGAATGATCAGTGGGGAAGGATTAATCACCTAAGATGCCATGTCTTCACCAAAATTGTCAAAGAGAACGAGTGCCCAGGTTTTGAACCCATGAACCCAAGGTCTGCAGACTAAAAACTGTGATTATTGAGCAAGTAAAACAGGGCTGAGAATTGCCATCCAAATGTCAGTAAAGTTTCACATGATTTACAAAAATAGCAATGTGCATCCATTCATATTTTGTTTTGTTCTTAGAATATCAAATTCTGCAAAAAATGTGAAAGTTTCCTTCTTGTTAAAATTGATTACTATCTGAAAGTCAGAAAAAAATTGCAATAAATCTGTGAAAAAAATATAAGCATGCAGATCCCTATTACATTAATACAATTTTCTAGCCATATAAAAACAATGGCTGGCACTTCTATGTTTATTTTTGCTTGTAAAAAAGGTGTGCAAATAATTAAAATACTTTCCCTTTAATAACATGCTGATACACATCTTACTAATTGCCATTATTGAATTATATAACACAAACTTCCCGTAAACATAGTCAATAGAAGTGTGTTAATTGAATTCACAAATAATTAAATTCCCTCAGGGGTTTTGAATAAAGTGAACACATAAGTCACATGTAACAACATTTTACGCAGCAAATCAACAGTATTTCATATATGTATCACATGTAGTTGACCAGATAAGTTTACAAAAAAATACCTGTTCCTCCGCAAACCATAGGCAACTTCTGCTACAGAAGTTGTGGGTTAATGGTATAATGAAGTCTTTAAGAAAAAAAGCCATTGAGAAACACAACACCTTGGTTTCAACTTGTGACTTCCATGTAAGCAATCTTGGGCAATTACAATCTTAACACATAAGTATTACCATTATGCTTTCCGTACCATGTAATTAAACAAACAGAGATTCATCAACATCATCTTACCAATTTCATTGTAAAAATGGTTACAAAGGGAGACAACCAGACGTTAGCACGTCAAAACTTAAATGTTGTAACAGCATGCCATTCAATACTGGAATTAAATAGATTCAATACATACACAAACATAATAATAAATATTCAAGTATTCCATTTAATTTCAACGACTTCAATAGAAATTATTGAATTTCACAAATGCTTCCCATTTCAAAATGTATTTAATTCCTAGAATATGAGCTTCACAAAAAAATTAAACATATAAAGGACATATTAATAGTTTCATATGAATATATAGGAAAGTGTAACAGACAATAAACTGTATTTGTATCAATTAATTTCCCAGCAAACTAACTCTAATGGAATGTAAAGAACTTTGGAATGGAAATTGAATCCCATTGTTATAATACTTAATGTAATCTAACTTTTTATAATAACGTTCATCATTAAATGATGCGTGATAACACTAACAAAACAAAATTGATGGTGCAAGAAATTCCTGAATGATAAAATGGCAGAATTCTAATAATAGTTAAATATCATTATCTGACAGTGTGGGGATATAGAAATGGAAGTAGATTAATTTGCTAAGTATGACATGGATATATTGTCCAGAAATGAGAGTTTTAACAGACAAATGATTAATATTTTATCAAACAATTTATAATAATGTTCATTGGGAAAATGATTAAAGCACAAATTACTGAAAAACAGCATTTAAAAAAACACAATAAGTACTGATCTCCTGGGAGAATATCAAGGTGTGACACTTTAAAATTGCTGACAAATAGACGTCTGCAACATCAATTTATTACTTAAATATACGATGAATATGGTTTTAATCTAGATGGTTTTGTTCGTTTGATAGTTAAAGTTTTCCAATATCCAATTTTACACGCAATTAACCTGCATTAGTAGAGGTTCATTAACCTCAGTCATAGACGTATGCCAACATGTAAACTATGTCACATTTGCTTCCTCAAATTGAAGTTTGTGATGTGATGGTAGTAAGTACTCATTTCGAAAATAAGCACACAAAACAAATTTTATAACATGCAAGCATATAGGCAATGTTTTTTTAAAATAAAACACTCGCCAGATATCTTTAATTTGCAGCCAACTATTCAGAAATAGATTGAATAAAAATGGAAAATCTTGCAATTTATATAATGAGGATAAATTAGATACAAACAAATTAGTATAAATGTATTAGATCAAATTTATAAGACAGCTGAAAACATATAGTCTCTAAGCTTTTACAAACATCAAAAAATCATATCAAGAAAAATAACTCTGATGTTGTTGGCATTTTGTAACACCAGAGTTACTCCCCTTATATAACCAGTTGCATTCAGTCTGACTAGCATCACTTCCCTTAGATGTCAAATAACAGTTATGTAAGTTGTAGGATTGTCTCCAGATTTTTTTAATCAGTGACATAACGTTAGGAAGACAAGAATTTGTTGATTTCATTATCACATTAAACTTGGTGATCCATATAAAGTTGTAATTACAAATAAGTCATTACAATTAATTGTACATCAAAAATGCTCTGCATATCAAAATTCAAAATAAGTCAAGTAAAAACTGTGAATGTCTTCTGTAAAGCGGTTTTTTGTCCTGTAGAGCGCAACAAAGTACAGAAATATTGACAAGATTAAACGTGGTTCTGTTGATCCATTAGTAAGAAAAAGACTCAAATTTTACAACAAAATAAATAAACCAATATACACGTATATACACATACACAGTATATAAAACACTAAATGAATGCATTTAATAAAATGAATGTATGTACACATGGAATGAGTAGCTGAACATGTATAATGAATGTAAATGAATGATGATGGAATGATTTTTTTTTTTTTTGTAATATGAAACAATTATGGATTAACTGAACATAATATCATGTAAACGACAATGAGAAGTATATTTTCTGTTTCGAGCAAAAAATATAATTCTCTTTAAAAAACAGCAAAACTTAAGATAATGAATTGTAACACTTTAGTGAAAATATTTGACTATTCATTATAAAACTGTTGTACACACCATAAGATCTGTCGCTGAAATATTTAAACAATTATACAAAGATTATCAGATCTGATATGATTAACAATTGTCTTACGTACATTCACAAGAGAATTCAATAACTTGCATAAGATTTATGTATCATCTAACTATTGGTAAGTTTTTTCAGACACAGTCAAACCTGTGTTTGTTGCCTACTCCTAATAAAGACCACCCTGTGAGTAAAGGCCATTCTTTGAAAATCCATAACTGATTATTTAGAACAAACTGACCTCGGAATACGGGACATCATTAAATAAAAGCCACATTTTGTCTATTTCATTTCTTCATAGGTTTGACTGTGTATCATTGTAAAAAATATTGAGACTGTTTCATTTGGGTCTGAATTTACACTCATAATTTACATTCATCAACAGTATTTCAGTTATATAAGAGTACACAACAAACTAACCAGCACACCAACTATCAAATACTGAATTTGATGGGACACTCGACCAATTTAATACTTGAAACTAATTTTCATTTTGAAACAGTGGAACATTCAATATATAATCTATTTAAGAGTAAATATTGGTGTTTTATACAGAAATAACAATTGGTGATCAATATTTTTAAAACAGGTATAATAAATGTCAGCACCAGTGAGTAATAAAGAAAATCTTAAGAAAAAACCTTACAACATCTGTGCACGCCTATGGACAACAATATGTTATAGCAATATAATACAACAACAATTGTACAAAACAAATAGTCAAATAGATACTTCATCCAAACAACATAATTAATTAAGATGGACCAAAGTGTAAACAGCAAGACCATAATGCAAGTATTTTAAGAGACACAATACAAGAAATATCATAATACGGAAGCAATAAATACTCGACATTCAACAATGTGAGAGATATTCAATAAATTTAATGGTGTTCAACAATTTTGAGTATGTAACAATTTAAAGAGCTATTCACAATTACAACAATGATGAGTGATATTCAATAACTTAAATGGTATTCAACAATTTTGAGTTTATAACAATTTTAAGAGCTTTTCAACCATTCTGAGTGATATTCTGAGTGTTTCTGAACAATTTTGAGTGATACTAAACAAATCTGAGTGCTTTTCAGAGAATTGAGAGACATTCAACAGATTTGAGTGATATTCAATAAATATGAGTAAAGTTCAACAAATTTGGAAGATATTTAATATTACAAGACTACATTATTCAAACAAAGTTTTTATCAAAATTCATCATAGAATATTTTAAAAAATGAATTATTATATTGCTTTCTGAACAGCCAATATTTCTTCAAAAATGGATTTCTTATGATTATCTTGCAAAAACTTATCAATTAAAATATATTATATTAACTAAGTATGCAAAATATTTCCTTACATGGAATAAACATCCTACCATGGAATGTATTTCCTGAACATATATTTGATAATAGAGCAATTATTCCAATAATTTCTTAAATAAAGCTTTTACAACAATTTACAACGGTATTGTAAAGACAAATTAATAAATAAAACCATTACGCATAAAATAGGAAGTACCCTTATTCCACTTACTAACCCGACCAACTCCTTTTTTCTGCTGACCCTAGATTTTCTTTCGGTCTAAGTCAATTTTTTCCAAATATTTTCATATGAACTGTATCTCTGATCATAAAAAATACTGCTGCCAAATTACCTACCATATAGTTTTTGAGAATGTTAGTGAAAACATGGTATCCAATTTTTTGCCTAATAATGCAGGTATGAAACTCAGTAAATTCTTTTTGTGAATATTAAATAAACAAGGTATTTAATCATTGTAACAGATTTCACAAAAAAAAAAAACTGAGATATTTTTCATTATAATGATATCATTTAATCCTTGGCATTATCAATTAATTTAGTCGTACCATCTGACACTTCAACTTCAAAATCGTCACCTTCTTTGTCCTCATTTTTCAAATTCGTATAAAATTTCTTCCCATAATCTAAAGTCTCCCATCTTCTATAAGACTTTGAACGTCTCTTATTACAACAGCATCTTCTCACGATACAAACGATCATTAAAAACAGCACAACAAACACGGCGAATGACACGCCCACAATGAGTTTAATGTCTGCACCCTTAATTGCCTTGCTAACCTTCTCCGTTAACGTGTCACCTGTGGTTTCTGGTTTAGGTATACGATTCTTAATAACATCATCTTTTTCTTTTTGTTCCTTGATCTTATTTTTCTGATCTTCTGGTAGAGAAGTTTGAGTGAAAGGTCCGTGAAATTCCTGTACAATCCAGATAGAGTCGAGAACTTCACCAGTAAGCACAGCAACTTGTTCCCAGAATAAGTGAGTTGAATTGTAAGCTTTTAATCTACCGTAACTATTAAAAGATTTATTATCCATTCTAAAAGCTGACCAGGTTTCTGAAATATCAAAAAGATAATTTTCGGAATATAACAAGAGCTGTCATTACCTTTAATAAGCAATTTTGACCCAACTCCTAAGTTAAACGGGGGCATAATTCCAAAAATATAGCTTTTAGAATAATGCCATGTCATGATAATCAAGTATTCTAAGTATCATGTTGATATCTTTAAAGTGTTTCAATAATGGGCTACATTAAAAACGACAACAATGCCGCAGCCATCTTACTAGCTTGACTTTTTCTTCGAAATAGATGAGCCAAAAATTACATCATACTTGAACCAATCAAGTGCAATTATCACATTTTGTAGAAGAACTGCATTTATTTATTAGAAATATAGACAAACCAGAGATTACAGCCACCAGTGCAAAAAGCCACCTAAGGATAATGGCAACACTTTAGAACACACTCTTTATTAATATCCATGAATAAACTCTGAATAAAGGCTGACTATGTATATAGATCCTATTTATCCTCACTCCCTTTCATGGCTGTTGTTAGTAGGTTTGACAGTATTTCAGTTAAACAGAAGTCAATAAACCTGAGCCAGATTTCTGTGAAACAAACCAGTTCTAGCACTCTACAAATGTGATCCAAAAAGGTAACAACTACATGTTATTTTGACACATGTTTTTAGAAAAATAAAAGCTTATCCCTAGGTCCAGACTAAAATAAAACAGTTAACTTTTTAATACAGCATAGATTCATACACAGCAGAAATGTAAATGGAGAACTTATAAAAAGGCAAATTTGTAAGTATGTTTTGATTTATTACCAGTAAAGTGACCTTACAGGGGAGGAAGACCCTAGGCATGTACCTGGGTAGAACCAAGGACCCTCTGTAAGTTAGCTGGACAGCTATCTCACAGATGGATCGCTTTTTAACTTGGAAGGGATTCAAACTCATGGTAGTGAATGGCTAGTGATTACTAGTCAGAGACTATAACCCCTTGACCTGGAAAGTCTCTAGCTCTAGTAAGTCAGTAACATGTTATCAAACAGAGATGAAATTATTTATATGTTTCAGTGGACCATATGATTGTTTAAACAAAAATCTGAGAATCCGCTTGTGTCAATATTGATAATATGATATGGACATGCATATTCTACAAAATCTTACCATTTAAAGCTGGATTCATCTCATCTACACCATGCTTACTACCAGCAGCCCCAGAAATCAGCTGGACAGGGGCCCGGGGGTTGGTATAGTTATATGCCACAACAACACCCTTATACATGGGCCACAATCGTTCGTACGAGTGTTCATGAGCTTGTAAGATCACATCAACACCATTTTGATAAAAGATGTCCTCTAAACTGTGGATAGAAGAGATAGAAAGCAATTAAGTCTTTAAATTTACCTCAACCAATTAACAACAATCAGTTACAAGGAAAGCTGGGTGTTGAAAGGTATTGGTATGTGTTGGCACACTTCATACAATGTAACTACATGTACATAAGAAGGCAAATCAAGATAAGAAAATATGAAATAAATTTGTTGATTCAACTAAGTTCATATTAATTCTTTCTCATGTGTCATTGAGAAAAAGAAATAAATGTAAATATACTGGAGATGGTTTTACATTCAAAACAAGAACTCCATGTAGTGGTGCCATCATTCTATCATTAAATCATTTTATTTAATAAGCAATTATGACCAAAAATAAGAATGAGCATAGGTCCAAAATTATAGCTTTCAGAATAATGCCCCTTGTCTTGTAACTGTGCCTTGTCATGATAATCAAGTATTCTAAATATCATGTTAATATCTTTAAGCGTTTGAGTGGGCTACATTAAAATTTTTGCACGACGACAATAACGATTCCACAGCAGTCACAATAGCTTGACTTTTTCTACGAAACAGATGAACTAAAAAGCAGAAAAGCCTCTAAAAAAAATCTACTTTGTGCTGAAAATTGAACAAAGACAATAAAATCATAC